>VXBL01005515.1:819394-1033517 GCA_013400195.1 Aramus guarauna | reverse complement strand
AAAAAAAAAAACCAACACCTGTAATGCTAAAAGACTCAGGCTTTTGTCTGTTTCTAATATTACTTTTCTGCCTAATTGCCATCACTGCCACGTACATTAGGCCCTTTTTCAGCAGGGTTAAAACAGGGCCAGTGATGAATGGAAAACTGATTGTACTGCTGTCAAACTTGAATGTGAGGCTTATTCTGGAGATAGAAGTATGAGGAAAAGGACAGAGAATTGCACTTCATTAAAGCTCTACCAAGCTGATTGGAGTGGAGGAGGTAATTGAGATTTAAAGTGGCATTCCCATCACACTGTCCCTTTTTCAACTTAACAACTGTCATTCAAGCCACATAGGGCAACAATTGGCCAGATTTCCCAGCTCTTCTGAGTAATAAAACAGACACTCACCTTCTGGCTATTCGTTTTACTTACTTTGTTCTAATTTCCAATTCATGTGTCATTAGTGAACGAAGATTGACAAGAAATAGCTTTGACCTCACAGATTTGACCTTCAACCTCAGAGACCCAACTCTAGACTGAACATAGGTTGGAATATGCTAAGAAACACCTTTCCTTTGCACAAGAATGAATGGCAGTTTTTTTCATCATTGTACCACCCCCTGCTTGCCACTACATTTAGACTATGAGACATGTCAACTGCCTGTCACAATTACAATAGACACAGCAAACCAGAATTTTACCCAAATCCAAGGGGAACTTCCTGAACAAAGAGTAAATTTTACTGCACAGATTTTGGAGACCTCCAATTTGTGCAGGCATAATGAATGCAGCCTACAGACAAATAGGTAGTTGTTAATTATCCCAGCAATTTCTTTTTTTAATGTGCTAACAACACAGCGTGCTAAGCCTTCATATCTTACACTGTTACCTGATGATCTCATCACATTTGAAAAGATGGTAATCTGAAGGAAGGCATTATTATTGCAAGTGTTCATGACAATAAGTTACATCGGAATAGTCCTTATATTTTTATCATTTAATAACGGGTGTCAGAGTAAACCCAGATGGATTCTACTACACCTTTCGCGGTGGACTGAAGTTGTCTACCTATATAGTACTCCTTTTGGGGTAACTTAATCTTTTTATTTTCTTTACGCAATTATCCCAAGGCTTGTGTATACTAATTTAGTGTCATATTACTCATCAGAGCATTTTGTGGATGAATAATAACCACAGGGCAAGACCTATGACCTTAATAAGAACCTTCAACCAATTTTAGAGTAATTTGTGCCTTTTGCGTAGGGGTCTTTTAGAGCTCTACTGTTCTGAACAGAAACGTGATCCCAGTAAGTCTATTGTATTTAGAACATTGTTTTTGTTCCTTCATATTTAGTGAATAAATATTTGGATGGTCCCAGTATTAAGCACCAATAAACACAATAATTGAATACACCAATTCATTGTTGTCAGGTGTTTAAGAAGTTGATTGTGGTTTTTTTGTTTTGTTTGGTTTTGTTTCATTTTCTAAGATGAAACATTTTGAAAACACAGGCAGGCTTCCTTACTGCATTGACTTCACTTTAATGAGATGTGCAGTCATTTCTCTCTTTTTTTTTTTTTTCCCCCTATGTAATATTCATTCTTCTATGCATAAAGAAAACAACATGGGGAGGTTGCTGCATTGACTTCACTCTAATGGGAGACACAGTCATTTTGTTTTCTTCTATAATATTCTTTCTTCTATTATAAAATATATTTGCATAGCTCATTGTGTTCTCTGTGTTTTCTGAATTCCCCATTCACGTTGCTGAAGAAAAAAAGAATAAAATGTACTCTATTTTCTAACAGAAGGAGGTATAAACTTTTGTGAAGTCTCACAGTTGTCACCACGTCATTTATAAATACTGTTACAATCCTCTACCTTCCTAAAATTTAAATACAATTCAAAGAACTGGCTTCTATTGAAAGGATACTATTAGCATATAAATACAACAGAATCATTTTGGAATAGTACACATATCCAGAGTATGACACAGTAAAGAATTTACTCATAATTATAAAACCCATGAACTCTATTGAGCGTACAGTACTGGTCTTTGTTGAAACCGCGTTACAATTGTGTGAGAAACATGCTTTTGTGTCGATGAAAATAAATTACTTTACCATCACTCTGCTTTGTTTGTCAACTTAATTATTACACAGTTAAAATATTGCTTTGCATTAGTCAGAACAGACTATTTTCCTTTTATATAGTTTCCTTTTCCCAGGGGTAAATTTTAATGCCCTGAAAGGTCAACAGAGGTCAGGACTTCTTGACTATATCTCAACAGTGCATTTCTGGTCATCAAAAGAAATAAGCCCCTGACCACTGGTAGCTGCTGTAGGGGTTTCTTTTATCCTGCACCTGTGACAATTACCCTGTGTTAGTGAAGCTAACAGGAGTCAGGTTGTAGGTTAAGGGTCAGGGCACTGTCAAGAGGAAGTTATTCTTCAGTCCACTAAATCTGTTATCATTTTCATCTAATGTGACATCCATCTGTCAATCAGGGAATTTAGGCAATTGTCTTATTCTAAGTGCTGCACTTTATGTCTCAACCAGCTCACATTTTGCTGCTTTTCCTATAATTACATTTTTCTACCTCTGAAAACCCATCTGCAAAATAAACAGGGAAAATCTTACTCAATCATTTTGAAGATCCAGGCTTTTTATGCTAAAAGCTGTTTCACTTACAAAATTGAGTGATTTCTCCACAAAGTTTTATATTCATTTAATTTTCATTGTTATGGCTTTTTAACAGGTAGAGAGAGAATAAAGCCTCTGTAACTACATGGATATCAAAATAAGTTTTCATGTAAAACTGCCAAAAGCATACCAATCAAAGGGGTATGGCTCGTACCCTTTAGTTACTGCGCTTCTCAAACACATGCAAACGGCATGCTATAGTTATGAATAACAAGGATAAGGTTTTACAAGGGACTTTTGAGGAATTAGAAGCTAGCATATAGTTGAATTGACTACAAATGAGCAAAGACTCTGAGTAACTCCATGTATAGCACCACAGAAGGAAGTTCCAAACTCTGTTAATTCTAATTCAGCGCTGCTCTTAAAGATGTGCTTGATTTCAAGCACGTCAACAATCCCAGCCAGCTAACGAAACACTATATGTAAATGGGAAGGCGTATAAAACCTAGGTGTAAAGGTAAATGTTCTACTGAATATGGGTGAGACTGCTCATATGCTTCAATTTAGACACACTTTTAATTGCTTTGATGAACAAGAATCTAAATACTTTGCCAAGCATAAAAATCGTGGTGTGGTTATATGATGCAGTTGAGCCAATCTAACAGCTTGTTACCACTGAAAAGGATGGTCCTGTTCCCCCTACTTCCTCCCCCTGCCTTCCCACCCCAGATTAGTTTTCTGCTGGGTTAGCAAATTTAATTGCCTCACCAAGTGGTTAGGCCAGCATGCAAGCCAGTGTAGGGACAGTGACAAGAGTCTGTGGCTGAAGAGAATGTTATTGGCATTTCACTACGCAGATCCGGTCATATAATTAAACTGTAGTTCCTCCTTTCACTTCTGCCAAAATTCCTCATTCGAAAAATTAAACTTAACCGATCTGCAGTTAGCATCAACAAACTCTCCAGGACCTATGCTGCTATAATTTCGCTGATAGCTGTGGTGATAGATATGAGATACTCCTACAAATTCTACATCAGAACTTCTCTCAGTACAGCAGCACTAATAGTAGTAGTAACTGGCTTTTGGCATATTTTATAAGGAATGCTTGAAAGAAGCCTGGGATCCTTACTCTTGTACTACAAATGAGGAAACTGAGGCACTGAAAGGGGAAAAAAACCCACCATGGAAATTCATTAGCAGAAATAGAAAAGGACTATCGTATCCTTAAATCCGTGCCAAGAGTTTGTGCTCTAGACCATAGTATTCTTCGTATCAACTTTGTGGGCTTGTCTATAAATTATTAGTGTCAGATGTTTAATTACTCCAGAGCAAATCGGGTTCCTTGCACCACCCATGAATTCTTGTACTCTTCTGCTCTTACCAGCATGGTTTCCTGTAGTCCACACTCTCTGAGCTTTCTGTTTCAGGGATTCTCTCAAGTTCTTAATTACTCAAGCTCTTCCTTTTTGTAAGAATTACTATATTTGTTTCCACCTAATTTCTCCAGGCATAAGTTAGATACACTTTGCTTCCTGCCATACCCCCCATCTTTAACTCTTCCTGCTTTGTGGCTTTCATCAAAAACATCATAGGGTTTTCAATTAATTCTTTAAATGCTTCTTTTCTTTTTCTTTTTCTTTTCTTTTTCTCTTTTCTTTTCGTCTCTTCTCTTCTCCTCTTTTCTTCTCTTTTTGAAAGTTATCACATACATTCAACTTCATAGCACTTGTTTTTATAAAACCTTGCTTCATTAAGCCATTTAATTCTATTTCTTGAAGAAGCCAGTGACTGCTGATTCCATTGCAGTCCCAAAATGAGAACACAAACAAACTATTCATGCAAGAGAGAAGTTGTGCGAAGCTGGGTGTGGAGGGGTGTTAATTTCAGTATCTTGTCCTGACATGGTGGTCAGACTTTGCTGGGTCATATGGCTAGGTGTGGAAGTAGAGAAATATTTCCTGTTTCCTCAGTATAGATATGACCGTGTAAAACTTTCAAGATAAATGTTAGTTGTTGAATTACATGTCTACGTACATTTATACTGACAGAAAGTTTCCCGTGCTTCCCCCCACTTCCAAAGTACAAGTTGTCTTTGATCCAAATGTGTGTAATTCTGGCTAGTATGGCTTTCTGCTCAAGACATTTAGGTCTCAGTAGCTAATTGCGTCTGAACGGCTGGCTCGAGGCTGGTCCACCGCAGTCCAGTCATCTTCTCACTTCAGAACACTCTGCATACTCATAATTACTTGCTAGATTGAGTTAACCACACAGCAACAATATAATCTGTCCCCAGTATTTGACATGCTGATATAGGATTTATGGACAAATGATGGGGAACTTTTAGGTACCATTTTGAGCATGAAAATTTATGTTGCAAAGTTGTAGTAACATTTTTTTAAATAAATGCAAGCCACAGTTTCCATATAGTCAAATTCAATGGAACATTTCACCAGAAATAAGTCTAATTTTGCACAACGGAATTCTGGTAATAATATGTCATCCCTATCAACACTGTGTTCTGTTTACAGAAAAGTATTTTACAGTTTTGGTACCCAGCCTGGTACCTCTTAAATGCTACATGTACTGCCTAACTGCAAATAAAGTTACGGTTTCTTTGTATCTTTGGATGGCAATAGTTTTATACTAAATTTCCACAAAATCTCAGTAATTGATGTCCCTGAAATACCATTTTGATGTCCCCTCATTCCATTTCTCTTTAGTACTTATGAATAAATTAAAACCCCACCCATTTATGTCTCTTGCTGTGACTCCTTTGGAAATAGAGAAATCATTAAGTCAGAGCTCTGTTGAGCAAATCCAATTAGGCAAATATAGTTGAGTTTCTTCTGCTGAGGCAGTAACACAGTGTATATTAAAGAGGGAAGCTTATGAATTATTTTGGTTTTCTTGGCTTTGATTACGAGTAATTTGAATTCAAGTATGTTTGACCTTTCAAATAGCAAGGAGAAAGGCCAACAATCAGAAAGGAAGCTGCATTGGTTTCAGTGTCCAAGTTCAGTATATTCACAGAAAAAAAAAAAAAAAAAAAAAGGAATATTTTCAAGATTTACATAGGGAAATGATTCCTGTAAAAGGAAAGTATGCAATTTGCAGTGATCTAGAAACAATGCATTCTCCCAGATTTTCAATATACAAATGTTCTTGTTCATGTTTGTCAAATACTGGAGCAAGACAGACTAAAACTAGTTGTCAGAAGTCAGTTACAGGCCACTGTAAAGTCAAGCTTTTGATAATCCCTCTGCTGTTACGTTATAGATTAGAAAGAAAGACAGAGGGAAATAAAGATTTTTTTGAAAATACACAGAAACATTATGATATTTTCTATTATTTATTCAAGCAACCTATGGAAGCCGCTATTGTAATATCCTCTGGTTTAGTCTTAGGAACAGAATGATGGCTACATTTAGCCATCAGAAACTGTGGACCCACTGCATTTCCAAGGAATTGTTACTTTAACACATTGGCTTTTAAAGCTGTGTCTACCATGGATTCAGAGAACCTAGTCCCAGGTTCTATATTAAAAAGGGGTTTAAAAGAAGTAAACTTTCAATGTATAAATTCTTTGTGCAAGTGGTTTGGGATAATTCTGCCATGATGCAACAATTGCCCTCACTTTCTTTGATTTTCTACATTTAGCTGGTATTCAGAAGTCCTTTAAGGCAGAGATTGTGTCTTTTTTGTTTATTAATAGTTCTTTGCCTAGAGCCATTAGGCACTAATAGCAAGAATTAAAAATGATAATTATCTCTGGTATAAAAAGATAGTATTTAATCTCATGTGTTTGGTTGGAGAGAGTGGATTTTAAATAAGATAGAAAGTGTTACTGTACACTTTAAGACTATCTTCATAACAAATAGTAAGAGGTTGGATTTCAAGAAGTAAGGCTAAACAGTCAGAAAACAGTAGAAATTGCACCCAGGCTTTGAAATAGCTGAATCTTCAATGTTTTGTGATTACAGGTTCCCATCAGCCCAGCAGAAAACCATCAAATTAGATGGAAATAGGATATGTTATCAGCTGCAAGTAGTCATCTTTTTATTAGCTCTGCAACAACCAATCAGTCACACCACAGTGTGCAACTGTAATGAAATATAGATTCCTTTTTTTTGTTGTTGTTAGAAGGAAACCTCTTCCATTTTATGAATCTACACAGCCCTTTAGTAAGCAATAGATGTTGTTGTCAGTGGCGTTTTGTTCTTTATTTTGTCAAGTTGCTTTAGAGTTAATTTAGTGCTGAGAATACCAAACTGCCAGGTATGTGAGGCCTGGAAACTGGTCCTCTATTTATTCACAGAATGGTTGCACTACGTGTCTGGTGTTCCTATCCTGTCACGATTGTGTGCTAGAGGCAAGATCTAGTAATGTAAAAGTCTCTGTTGAGACTACAAGCAATTACAACAGTCATTATCTATTGTAATGATATCTTTTTAATTTTGCAAACACCCAGCCATTAAAACAGGACTGAAACAAAAAGTACTCATTTTACATATGTCTGCTAATGGCTGTCCAGGGGTAAAAACCTTGAGGGAACGGATTTTAAAATTACATGAGAATTAAAGGGTTTCAATTACTTGAAGTTTTCATAACTAAGAAATTAGCTCCCACTGCAAACAAGGAGGAACGTAGGCTACTCCAACACAGTTTGGGCAGCTTAACTTTAGGAGCTTCAAGTCACAAGGTGGTTAAACACATGGGTTTCAGAAATCACAAGGGAAGACCTAGGCAGCCATAAATCTTATAAGTGCTCTGAGACTTATTATGACAATTCCTTCTTTTTTGGCTTCTGGTGGGAGGAGAAGTGCATCCCATTTCTGTAGCTCAGTAGTCTCCCTGCCAGCATGAGTTTTTCAATTTAGGTACAGTAGAAGCACATTACAATGGCTGAAGATCCCTCCTGTTAATTTGGAGTGGACATTAAAGTGGCTTAAAACTTCCCTGGTATCCATCAGGTAGGATTCATTTCACTTCCCTTTGACTATGTTCAATGTGAGTTTTACGCCAGCTATTTAGGCTCTTTCTGTAATCAATGGAGAATAAAATTACTCCAAAGAATAATTCATTCATCTGGCTTAGATCCTGCATGGAGAAAGAATGGATTGTTCTCTTGAGATTTGTAGCCCTGCATTTCTGTAGAGGGAGAGCTGACAAATTGCTTAGACAGTTTAAAGTTAAGTGAGACGAATCCCGCCCGTCACTCTTGACACATACCCTTGAAAGATAAATTTCAGCTCCTTGAACTCAGTAGGATTCAAGCATCTAAATAATTTTTAGAATTTTGTCATTCATCTTAAAATCTACTAGCTCTTCATTTGTATGAACAATTGAACTTTTTTATCTTACAATGGCACTATGAATTTAAATGCAGTAAACACTGTGAAGCAGACAGTAATCATTGCAATTGAGGTCAGATACCTTGGGTAAATTCTTAATTACTGGTATTTGGAAGCAATAAAAATAAGGCTATATCTTTTAGTGATTAGTGAAGAACAGAAATAAGTTGGCTTTTGTTGGTGGCTTCATACATCAAACCTGTGTGCACTTAAAATATTTGGTCCCTCTCAGGTCTGAGCAGCAGACTCAAGAGTACAGCTGCTTTCACGCCATGGTAAGGAGGCTGTGTTAATACAGGCTTTCTTTGAGCCTTTGTGATTATCTTCTAATGATGACTCTTCCCATGACTCATGAGTGAAGGCATTTGTGTATAAATGATAGATATATATTAAACATTTACTTCTAGACAGTGTGCTACTTCTCATTATTAAATCAATGCTTGAAAATTGACTTGTGAATGCACTGGCAGAAATAATTTCCACCTATACAAAGATGTCACTTAAGAGGAAAAGTTCCTATTAAGTCAAAATCCTCTCTTGTCTCAGCTATTTTTGCTGAGGAATAAAAGTCAGTGTCATCTTCATCCAAGGAAAATAGGGTTTTGATTGTAGTACTGAAAAGAATACAGAAAATGTGCATGGTAGTCAGGAGCTCTTGTTTCTCAGGAGTCCAGAGGCACAAGGTCAATGTTTGGTTGTAGAGTCGTCTCCTTGCCATCCTTTACTCCTCTGTTACTTACCATTTTCAATGGAAATCTAGTAACCCTTCTTCTTAAGAGACAGCTAACATCTGTCTAGGCTGGCCAAGCACTAGAAGACTGGTAGATAAGGAACTTGAACCCGGGTCCTCTGTATAACAATTGAGTCACCTGACACGCAGCCTACCAGCTATTCTTTCTTCTTTTTCATAGTCACTTTGCAAAGGTTCTGATTTGTTCCTAAAGCACAACAAGAAAAGTAACTGAAATCTTGTAAAATTTCATGGGGCAGAGAAAAATAAAAATGACTAGCATTAACACCAATTAATTCAAATCATTACATACTAGGGGTTAGTTTTTATTCAATAACCTTCACATGATTGTCACAATGTTATCCTCATATCATCCTTGAAAACAAACAGTACTTTCTGTAGCCATTTGTAATATGTTATTTTGATGTGTTGAATCAAGATTATTGTTCATTAGGGAAGAGAAATGTTAATTTGAAGTCTGTCTGCTCCTGAGCAACAGTGTCTCTAGGAGACACCTGCAGAGCACTTCAAACATTATTCCATAAGAGGTGCAAGTTTTGTTCTGAATTTAGATATGCATATACCTAGGGTATTATTTACTGAATGAAGGTCTACGGTCATTACATCTCATTTGAACTCACATTTATTTAAAAGAGGAGCAGTAAATTTCCTACACAAAAGGATACACCTCCATATTTCAAGCTTTCATAAATTTAACTTTAGTTACAAAGTAGAAAATATAGTTCAAATTTGAAATAGACTACTGTTAGTAAAAAAAAAATAAAATGATCCATTTATGCTTTCATGTTGTGCCTCTCTATCCTGGCTGAATCCTTTTTTTACATTCTGTACATCCTCTTCATAATCCTACTGGAATTCCACTGCTACTGCATTTACAGCCATAGCACACTTGCAGAATTCCAAAAGGTCTATTTTCTTCCATTTAATATAGCAAAAAGAAATCTTGCCTGAATACAAAACATATCTGTTTTGATTATGCAAACTGTTGTGTGTAATTTTGCATCTTCTTTTTATATCATCATGTCCATTGAATCCATTTTAAAGGGAAATCATTTTCTAGACTAAAATGTTATCCTAAGAGCAGCTCCACTTTTGCTGACATGATTATGATTAGGAAATGTAGATCACTGCATATGAATACATTAGAAAAGAATTTTTCTGATCTAAACTCTACAAGAGAACAAAATATACCACAAATAAATAATCAAGCAGCTTTTATAAGTTTAAAAATAAGTCATGTATTGCAAAGTTAAAAAAAAAAAAAAAGTAGCCAGTTTGAAAAATAACATATCTAATTTATAGCAGAGAGAATCCAGCAACATCATTTTTTAATTGGGTAGTAGAAGCGCTAAGGTGACAGGACTGAGAACAGGTAAATCATCTAGGAATAGAAATGCTCTAAGACAGAAAGCCAGCTGGTGTAGTGCTTCCTTTGTGTCAGTGATCCATGTTGCATTCTGTAATAGGGACTGTTCAGACAGTCTGTTGCACAGCTGTTCTTCCTTAGAAACAAACAGCCAGGTCTGTTAGTGGTATCACTCTGCAGGTATTATAATGACAGTAGGGGTTTTTGGTTTGGGTTTGGGCTTTTCATTTCTTTTGAAAGTGGTATTCATCTCATTGAGGAGGAGCCGCTTCACAGGGATATAAATTAGAGTTGCTTTATGTTGCCATCTATGTTGGATTAAGTACTTATCACGTGGCTGTAGAGGGAAACTGTGGGGGCTGCCTAGTTTTTATGTATTTTTAATGTTGCTATGATTTTGGTATATAGGAGGCATAGGATGGTTATTTTGGTGATAAATGTTATATAATATTAGAAATAATTCATAAAAGACCTACACCTTCATGACTTTATCTGAAGAGTTTAATTTTCAAAGCCCAAATTTGGTTTCTTCCCCACCTACTGCTGCAGTGGTGCAAGTAGATAGACAATTCCCAAAAGACACATTATAATGCTTTTCAAACTTACCAAGGTTATTCTGAAGAAGATGGAGCTAGGATAACTCCATTCTCTGACTCTTCCTATGCATAAGACTGATCTGGGTCGTGGACTGCCAGCTATTAGGACAGGTTTAGTCCGGCAGTCCAAATCTTTTTCTTTTTAAGAAAATTGGCAATGTTCTACACTCTAAACACTGCAAAGTTATTTTCCTCCAAAGCATAGAATCGAATCATAAAGGATCATAAATATTTTTAAAGTCACAAATGAACTATGTCACACCACTAATTAGCTGATTATTTTAAAAACAAACACAAAATTAATTATGCCTGCTAGTGAGAGATTTTTTTTTCCCCCCACGTAGTCCTTATGGAAGGAATCTGGAGAAACAAATGGTGACGATGTTGAATAATGGTATTCTGGGACTGGGTTGACACTGAAGTAGTTATAGCTGTGTGTAAAATAAAGCTTAAAATGATACTGAGATTTTGGTCCATGCTGGGGTTGAAAAAGGAATGTGTTGAGTTGAAATACAAGGTGACAGGGGTCATACTGGTTTTAAAATGCTCTGGAGGCAGAAATGGCTGAGAAGTTATTGGGACTGAAAGGAGTAATGGAGTAGTAGATGTTAGGGATGCTGTGGCCAGCAGTGACTGCCAGGGTTTATCCACAACTAGGCAAAGTTTCTGCTTCCTGTAATGCTTTTTTCTTGGCTTCCACACCACTAGTGCAGGCAGGTCATCTTTGCTGCCCTCCTTTTGCCTCACCGCTTCTGGGCAGAGAAAGTGTTCATGTGGCCTCGATGCCAGATTTGTGCCAGATGCGCGGCTAAGTGGAGGCCGCTGCACCTTTTATCCATTGCTCAGAAAGGGAGGAAATGCAACAAAAAGGAAGAGTTGCCGGTACAAGCTGAAACAGGGTCACCAGTCATTACTTGTATGTTGTTACCCCCGTCAGCCCAGCAGGTATGCCTAACTTGTTGAATGTAATTTTTGAGTGCTAGAATTCATAGCACAATGCAGACTGGTGTCTGGATCCAAATTCTGGGACTCAGTAGAATGCAGGCAGGAAACAACTTCCTGGGAGAAATACCAGGTCCAGCATATTTGCAAGGTAGCTACAAAACTTTCCTCTCAATTTCCACCTCCAGGTGATATTTGTATCAGTTCCCCGTTTCACTAAGCTGCACAACATGTACCTCCAGAGTACCTTAGGATCTAGACCTAGGAACCAGCGTGAATGTCATGACCAAAAAATTCAAAATGTGGGATTTAGCAGGACTCTCAGTTATTATTATAGCAAATTTCTCTGCAAACATTTTAATTAAAACCAGATTGCTGTTTGTGAAAAAGTTGGAGGCTTTGAAGAATCAGTTCCATGATCAAAATAAACAGCTGTTAGGTACGCCAACATAAAAAGAGGCTCCTTATTCTATTGCATTTATTATGATAAAATTTTTGGCAGAAACAGGACAACAAGGATACAATATCTCACATGGTGACAGTGCTAAATTGTCATTAGCCAGATAGGAGAAATCATTACTGTTACTTTCCGAAGTGAGAAATTAGGGATTTAATCCAAAACCAACTGGAGCCTGAGAGATACTCTTGTGCTCAGCACATAGAAAGGAACTTAAGGTACAAAGTATCAGAGTGACACCGATTATTTTGCAGATTCAATCAAAACAAGCTATAATATTAGGGAAGCTTTGGAGGGTCATGAAGGAAGGGAAGAAGAGAAGGTTGCTTATTTCTTTTTGTTTTAAGAAGTGTTGTTTTAAGAAGAAAGTGTTGCTAGATGAATAGAGTTAATTATTTTTCTTTCCCAAGTTGCCTACAGAAGTAAGTACCATTGTTTTAAACCACCAAGCTGATCACCAAGCAAGTCAAAGGAGAGAACTAAAAATGTGCATCTGTGTTGGGATGTTGATATATAAGGAAAACGTTTATTTCATGAAACCTCTGAGAGTTTAGAATATTTTAGGTTAGCCTTTTCAAGCCAGTAGATTTAGTAAAAATTGAGAGGGGAGTGTATGACACATCGATCTTTTGTCCATCCCTGGGCACGCACCATGAAAATCCGTAAAAGATACAATACTGCATTTCCTGTAGGTTTGCTCATTTAGTCTGGTATGTAAAGCACTCTAAACATTGTTTCTGTGGCTCTGACATCTTTTAAATAAATAATAGTGATCCCATACGTGATAGGCAAAATCTGTATTATTTTCTTCTCTATTTTTTACCCTTTCATACATGCTTTGTACAATGATTAAGAACTGACCTAGACTGACATGACAGTTATATGAACTGGTTTCTATTGGCCACAAGCTTTTGGTAGCAAATAACAGAACATATTTGCAACTAAAACTTCTGTGTTTATTGAATTAGCTTCACAGTTGACTGGAGGTAGATAAAAACTACTAGTTTTCACTCTCAATACTTTGGGAATCTTCTTCTTATGTTTATCAAGAATTAAATGTTTCTGAGGATAATTTTGATAGATGCTGTCATTTTTCATTTATTGTGTATTTGATTTATCGTATGTAATGCCAAATAGAAAGTAAAAAATCTATAAAAAATATAATCATCTGATAGGTGATTTAATTAGTGCATGTATGTAGAAAATGTAATCTGTGGTAATTATCTATAATTATGTTTTCCTTGCAATTTAAAATAACTTGTCTTTTTCAGTAGGAACAACCCTCTTTTTCACTTTTCACCACCTTCCATAGCATTGATTGCCTTTTTGGCAAGAAAGAACTCACCACTTGAACTAGAAGAAAAATCAAGGAATTAGTAACTGTTTATAGTTATTCAGGGACAGAAACTGTGAAGAGGAAAAGACATTTATATGGAGCTTGACAGGGGTATTTAATTAACAGCTATCAAATAAAACAACAAGCAATGTGCATTATTAAAGAAAATCTTCCCAGCGCTGAGATCTATTGCATCATTCACAAGTCTCCCATAGGACAGTGGTAGAACCTTGTGCGTTTAATTCCTAACACGAAGCTGGGGCTCCTGTTCACATATCTGTTCTCCAACGGAGACGGCAGCGGAACTGGAATGAAGAGAGAGGAGAAGAATTAACTCCGGCTGGTACTCAGGAGACTTAGGAGGCACTTGGGAGAATCTGCAAAGTTAGTAGGGCACTGAGGTGGATAGAACCGTGGGAAGAATACACAGAGGGAAAGCAGATCTAGGTTGAAGCCTTGCGTATATCTGAGCATAACAGTGCACTAGCACAAATAGGGAAGAATTATTAAAATTCTGCAAGAAGTCTGTCAGAAAACATCATAATATGAAGAGGCCTGCCCAGGAATAGTTATAAAAAGCCTGCGTAAGCCTGTACAAACACTTAGAAATATATACCCCAAATCCTGCATTCATAGATGTGTGGATTGTAGAATATGTTATCGAATTCTTATAGTAATGGAGATGTAAATAATTCAGTATTAGAATAAAAAGCAGGAATATCAACATTTTTCTGTAGGTTTCACTTTGAAATTTTCTATTGAATGGATTATTTATGTATTCCCATTTCAATCTGAGATAATCAGAAACATTCCACTTGGAGGGTAATAACAGATTTTTTTTTTTTTTTTCCCCATATAACACCCAATTCTCTCCCCTGAGATACAGCCAGAGTCCTGTACTTGAGCATATATCAACAGTGGATCACTAAGATCTTTTCAGAGGGAAGTACAAGCTTCTGAGGAATTTAGACAATCTGTTAATAGTAAAATTAAACTAATACAAAAAGCAGTTTGAACAAATAGTTACAACAAAGGAAATAATTTCAAAACAAAATAATTTAATTTAGTTATGTTTTTCCTGATCAGAGACAAATATTTGGGGCTTGCTTCTGTTTCGGAAAAATGCATGGTTTTCCTTTTAAAAGCTTTTTCAGGGTGAAAATGTACTTCCCATCAGACTGGGCTGAAGAAACACCATGCTCCAATGACCATGTTCTTGACTTCTGCTTGATGTTTGATATGAAGAGAGAATTTGTTGATGGAGTTCTAGTGGCATAGCATACAGTTAGGGATGGAGAGGTAAAGATGATAATGCAAATGCCATAGATGCAGCTTAAGTTTGAATATTAACTGTGCTGGAGATGTTATCAAGATAATATTAAAGGCAGGAACTTTATGTTAAATGTTGAATGTAAAAAAAAAAATGTAGATCCATAATGAATCACAGACAGTTTACTTGTAAAACTAGCACAGATCAAAATGAAGTAGGGGTGGTATCAACTGTCTCAGAGATTCAGTAAAACAGGGCAGTCATAGGCATAACAAGAAACTGGGCCCATTACCGTCTGCGTGGTTTCATTCACCTCCACCAGCCAAGGGTCAGCAGTCAACGAGACAGGCATGTTGAGACCAGATACTTTGCAAAGCGTTGCAACAACTGCACTGAGAAGCTGTATTCAGCGCAGTTTTGCAGCCACACGCTTCACAACCTGCACGGGGGGGTTCTCATCCCTTCTCTGCCCCTTAGGGCCCAAGAGAGCGGCCAGGGCAGCGCATCCCTAACACCAGTTCCTTGCTCTGGTCTCTTTCTTGACGCAGGTTTTAGATGGTGTTACTCAAACTGAGGCTTCCTTTCTTTCCACCACTTCCTTTTTTGCAGCATAAAAGTGTGATTGAGACTCCTACAAATTCCTTTTCTGAAGAATTTGTAACTTTTGCGAATGGGAGACCTAAGGGAGGAAAAAAAATGTTCTCAGAATATGCCTTTCTGATAACTAGTTCTTAGACAACACGCAGAGACAAATGATACCATATAACTTGTAAATGTAACTCCATTTTTTGTTTTTTTTGCTTGTTTTTTTTTATTTTTTATTTATTGGGATGTCACTTTTAAAATATTAAGTAGTAGAATATTTGATGTTAAATCTTTTAGTTAATATTTTATGCAGATGACAAATCTTACTGTATGATTGCCAAAAAACGGTTATATTCTAGCAGTTGGTATTTAAGGAAAACAGGAACCTGATTCTATGATTTTGGAAGATGTAGGAGAGGAGTTTAAAAATTTGGAATAAAGAAAGACAATGGTCTGTAAAAGCTGCAGAGGGGTGTTTCAAACTGACTTCCATAGCTCTGGATGTGGGATTGAGACCCACGTTAAATAACACTGCTCCTGAAGTGATGGCTTCAATGATTGTAGAAAAGATTGATGCATGAAATTCACACCGGAAATATTTAATATGCTATTTTAAGCTATTAATTCCTATTCTTCACTTTATTCAGTCATGACATCCTGGGATGTCCAGAATCTCAATTCATTAAGGATTAGAAATCTTAGGGTTAGAAATCTTATTTTCATTTCTAACCTGAATTTACTCATGGCTAGTTTATAGGTGAATGCTCTTTTGCCAATATGGCTTATAAACATCCTTTCTCCAGATACTAGGCTGAAGAATTTACTGATAGCAATTATCCTCCCTTTAACTTTCAATCTGTTAATTAGATAAACCAGCAAGGTCTTTCAACACTTTCTCAACAAAATGGCTCACCAATCACCTGTTCATCCTAGAAGCCCCTTCTTGGTCCCTTTCAGTTTGAATTTACCTTTTCTAAATATTGGTGTCCAGAATTATAAATGTATTTCACATGAGGTTTTATATATATATGTTTTATATATATGTATATGTATATATATATATTCATTCTAATTGCATTGCACAAATATAAAACCAATGGAAATGAGGTCAGATTCAATGTCCTACATTGGATGACAGACAATACGAAACTTAAATATCAAACCAATATCCCTTCTTCCCTTCATTTATTCCAGGCATTAGATATGAGAAACAGAGGCACACCGAAGAAAACATCTTAATTTATAGTGGGATCCGTGTTCACTGAAATTCTGTCTAGCTACTTGGAGGTATATTTTTTGCTTTTATGGTATGAAAGTCCTCATAAGTATAGCTATGTTCTATGTCATATTTTTATTTCTAAAATATAAGTTCAGTTCCCTGTAAAATTTCAATATTGTGCAGCTCATGTAATTGCATATAACAATAAATCATGCACCTTTATCATACCGCTTATTCCTATTCATTGAATATATAACTGTCAAGAAACAACTATGCCATCATATTTCAGTTTCAGTAAAAAGATCTTATTTTATTGTGGCTTTCACTCATTCCCAGATGTCCTCCCTTCCTTGAAAGAGACAAGCCTGGGCGATGCCAGAGTAAGATGAAATATCATCATCGCAACATATTAATTTTTCTTCGAAGATCTTAAAATAGCTTTCTTATGCTTTTGCTGGAACATTTTTCATCTTGTTTGAAGGGGAAAAACATGGATATGAAAATCATCATCATAACTTCAAACTGAGTGGTATATCCTCAAAATGTGGGCTGCAAATTTAACTGCAGTGGCACAAACACTGTGCAGAAATAAACAAATATATACTGTTATACTGGAGAAAACGTCCTTTTTGGAGGCTGCACCCTTTATACATAAGTAACAAGCTGAATGTAAATCAGTAATATTTTCTAGGCATATTTATGAGATACATGCAAATAAGATAAAAAGGCAAACAACTCTTATGCACATTTGAACGTTATAGGCCTGTCTTCTGAATCAGATATATCATTTTTACTTTCTTAGAGATATATCAGAGCAAATTTTGCTTGGAAAAAGTACTTATAAAAGAACTCAGCTGATATCACTGAAGTTATTTTTCACCAGTCCAGGGTCTGAAAGTATCTACTTGTCTTAGTTCAAATGAGAGAACAGTGTTAGGACTAATAACACGTAAGGTATGAAGTATTACAAGGTAACTGTAGAGAAGTTTTCAACCAATTTAAAATGCAAATAGAGTATCAGTGCTATATATTGTACAGGAAGCTTTTAGGATATATGTATGTATCTGTAATGATGATATTTTTATTCTCATGAAATACTTGATGAAAAAAGCAAAAAAGCTTCAAAGTGAGATTGCAATACAAAATAAGAGAAAAAAGAAGAGATTAAAAAGTGTTTGCATTAATCCAGTGCTTTCATTCTCAGTCGAGATGACGGTCAGTTAGTAAAATCCTGCCAAGGGAACCGTCAAGTACCAGAAAGCAAGCAGGAAAGACTCATGTAAAGTCACATAGGGAGAGAATCACCAAGTTCGGTCACTGTAGGCTCTTTATTTCAGTGCTGAAGGATGGAAATAACTTATCTGGATTTTTATTAATGATTTTTCTGCCATATGCAGAACATATAACAATCAGTTATAGTTACAGTTTCTTGATTCATTTCAGCAATTCTGTGTTCTGCCCGTATCTCCCCCTGAAGAATCACTCATTTTGTTGGCAAGATAACCAACCTCAGATTTAATCTAAACACATTTTTGTATTATTCTAATTATTTTCATAAGTGAGGGCCCTTTTTTTTAAAGAAAAATAATTTAACTGGAGGCAACTTAATGTTCTTCTATTTTCATCACGAGCATACTTTACCTTCACACTGCGATGTGTTTCTTCTGATGTTCAAGGCTTAAGTGTGCTTCTCAATATCTTACTGGAGACCAGGGAGCTTTTTTTTTTTGTGGTAAGTTCTGTTTCTCATGGCCTCACTGGGGCTAGCTCTTCACCTGGCCTGTGCAGTTGGAAAAGGAGGGCTGAGAAATTAATGCAGTCCAAACTCCCAGTTCAAGCATTTGCTGTCATTGTGTGTGTGGAATAACTTAATTCACAATTAACTTGTTTATGGTCAAGTGCAAATATAAGCATTTACTCATGACACCCGAAGCAGGAAACACGGTTACAAATGTCTACAGCAGACAGAGATGCAGAAATGGATGGAAGAAAACATACTTCATCTGCTTACGCTAAGGACACGAGATGCGTTGTGCTGTCCCTCTCTTTTGCTCTCTTTCACCTACCCAGCTGTTTTAATGTTCTTCCTGAAAATGTGGCGTTCAGGGCCATGGGGAGAGAAACTTCTTGTGAGAAAGCTGCTGTCTGAGACTTCCATCAGAGAACACTCAGGAGCACTCCCAAGGAGCCACCTTCAGAGGTATATCCATGTACTCAGGATCAGCTCCTGTGGGACGTGAGATTTAACTGCTCACCACCACTAAAAGTGGCAGAAAGAGGAAGACAAGTATGAGAGGAAAGGAAAATACTGCTTTTTCCTTTTCGCAGCAGTAATCTGTTATGTCAAGGTAACTGCCTTCGAGATGGTAATCTTATCTCTTATCACCCTGAGATAGCCACATTCAGAAAAAGGATATTTGCTCTTACAGTTCCTCTGCTTTTTGAAGTCCTACCATGATTCCAGAGAGTTTTAATTTTTTATAAAGTACCACAACTATAACAATGAATAATTCAGTAAAATATAATCTGTAATAAAATCTTACATTAACCTTAGGCATGCAACACTTACATTGCATCATATATTTTTTTCTTGCTGATCTAAAAGTGTAGCAAGCAGAGAGAAGCATTCATTCACCTGAAGAGTTTTCTAGACTCAATCCAGCTGTTGTATTATGGAGGCAAGAATGGACTTAATGATGAAATTATTAAACAGGGATGCGCCTTCTAAATACGTAAGCCCTTAGAATCGGTCACATTAATACCGGGTCCATTCCTACTTCTGTGCTACAGTGACGACCCTGCCTTGCTGCCACTGAGTTTACCTTCTTGCCATGACTCATGTCCAGTGTCTCTTGCCTTTCCCTTCTTACTATAAATAAGGTCTTCCCACCTACCCATATGTCTAGCCAGGAGATACACATTTCATCGGCTGCTTTCAGCTGAGAGGTTGGTTAAAAGCCCAGCCAGGATGCACACCCTGCTTTTTATACCAGTACACATTGCTGTTAAAAAGCTGGCATGCTACAGAAGCTGCTTTGGGGGCTGCACGAAGTCCCGGAGCCGTATGTTATGCAGGTCTGTTCTCCAGCTTAGTTTTGTTTATTTCTGTGTGTGTCAGTGATAGGATATGGAACTGTGATCTCTTTTCTCATTCAAAGATATCAATATATTTCAAAGGCAGAGGGCTTTTAAAAATCATTATTGCATTGGTATGTTATTTATTTTTAATATGATTTTTTGTATATGTTAGTCATCTCAGAGTAAACAACAGATGTATACACCTATATTATGGTTTAGCACTGACACTAGTATTAAACAATAATAAGAAAACATGTCAGAAACTTTAATGATTAATAAATGTGTCAAGAAGAAGAAACACTTAAAGTTCATTTCTGCTTTCAAAAAATGACTAGAAAAGACACATACTTCTTTTCAGGACATTCTAAAATACCAACATTCCTGGTCAGACTTATATAGTTGCTACTAAAAATGAAAACTAATTTAGCACAGATTCACATTTTATTACTATTTTCTTCCAGACCATGCCTTCCCCTGCTTCTGGAGTAAAGAAGGAATAAAATATGTTATTCCTTTCCTACAGTATAGCAGCTCCAACTACCATGAAAGTGTGTAGCATTAGTCCTGCATAAAAAGAAAGGCTTTTTAACACTTGAAACCAGATTTTCTTTGCACTCTAGAAGTTTTCAGCCTCACTAATGCTCAAACCAACGCATTAGCTGTATCAAACAGGAGTTGTTACCTGTGTTACAGGAGTTGAATCACCCCAGTCTGTGTCAGTAAAAACCCAACAAATATGTGACTCCAGTAAGGAGAAAGTAGTAGTAACTCAGGCAACAAGTGAGAGAATGGAGTTGATGTGGATGACTGCAGCACCTTCTAAGAAACCAGTGCAGGGTCAGAGGACAGATCTGACCATCTCAGAGTACTGAGACAGGCATGTACTGAAGCTTCACATATTAATTAAATTAATTTCTTTCAAACAGGTATATTGCATGGCAGTAGTCTGGACAGGAGATAATCAAGGCCACCATCCATCAGGGAAGCAATTGTGTCTGGCTAGTTGGAGATAATGGGAAATATTCCCATAAATTACTGTGTGGTAGCTTACTGTCAACAAGATAGTCATGAGCACTCATGACCTGAACTGTTTAATTGTGTGTATCAATCTTCTAAGCAGGATGATTTAATACCCTCCAGCATGCTCTCTTTTTGTTCACAAAAATATGACTTTAACTTGACTAGCTGGGCAGGGGTAGTTCAGCACCGGGGCAACTTGTACAGTTGTAGAGGTGAAGACTGGATAGGTAAAATGTTATTTCTGATACAATGAAAAAGGAAGATTAGGGAAGAAGGAAAAAAATGTAGTATAAGAAAAACAATGAATCAGTATTTTAAAAATTTCTCTATATATCTATAAGTACATAGAGAAAACTTTGGATTTGTTAGTTCACAAAAAATTGTATTGCAGGACTGTAGCAGCATGAAAAAACAAGTCCTGTTGATCACTTTGGTGAAGTGTTTCTCTCATTATGTGCAAGAAAAAAAGTTTTTTTTTCACTTTGCAACTGACAAACCACAACAGAGTTTGTCTGTTTGTAACTGGTCTAAAGAAGGGAATAGCAGGAAGCCTTAGCTATGGAAAGATGAAAAACAACTTATCAGCAGGGTAAGGTGTTATGAACCTTGTTCTTGTCATCTACTCCATATTCGTATTCTTTTTGAGTGGTACAATGCAGCGTAAAAGTGTGTTGCAGGCAATTCTTGCAGAGTATGAGAAACATAAGTTCAGAGGGTAACTCGTTCATCTGCACACACCCTTAATGCCTCTCAAGTTGTCCAAGTGAAGGGATGCTTACAGATAAGACAAAATGATTGTGTAAAAGCAAGTCCAGAACATCTGCAGCTGACTGCAGAAAACTTGCAGCCTGGAGCATGAACTAGCATCAGTTTAGAGTAAGACTGGACCATAGAGATGTATATTTTCAGTAACTGAACTCCAACTGTGTTTCGTGTTCTAAAACACTCTCGGTATTGTGTGAATTTTTGTTATAACTGTGTTCCTCACTAATGGTTTTCCCCCATATGCCGGCTTCCACAGATTCCAGGTTTCTAAAACACAAGAAAGCTTTTAGAATTATATCCTAAATCATGTATTGATATACCAATTAAATTAAAACTATAATGTTTGGTGAGTGAGGAAAAAAGCTATTCTTATCAAAATGCAATATGAAGCAGCCATGCTTAAGCCTGTCAAGGAGAAATAATTCTAAATTGTGGGTAAGTGTCAGAACCATAACTTTCTCACCAGGTTTGTGTTGTTCGGTTTTTTTGGGCATGTGCATTTATCTACTTCCAAGTTCTGTGGAAAATACATTCACAGAATTCAGGAGCATCCTATTGTCCTGACTGTACACGTTGTATACAGTTTGGTAATTAGACTCCAAAGCATTCCAGCTTTGTACCTTCACTCTTGTGATCACTTGTCTTCCCCCTGCTATTATTAAACTGACTACTTGAATTTGGGCTCAAATTCAGTTGCAAATTTTTTAGTCTGGTAATATTTATGATGGAACAATGAAGTGTCATTCTACCTCAAACACTGGATATGATAGTACCACTAGTGAGTGGATATGATAGTATCCCCAGTGAGTAAATAACCATTGTTAGCAAATTTAGCCATTTCTGCCCAGCTCTTACCCATTATCAGGAGGATGTGCAAGAAATAATTTAGAAAGTGTCAAGTCAAATGCACATTGCCGAAAGAGTGATGAAGTCATGAAGTCATCTTTGTTCAGTTGTAAACTGTTATAACATTTTCCATTAATTGTTGAAAAGCTTTCAATTCACTCTTCACCTGAGTACTTGATAACTAACTGGCAAAGAGCGGGTCTTGAACTTATTGAATTTCAGCTGTAAGTGACTTAAGCACTTTGAAGAATTGTGCGATATAAGTTTAGGTTGATTTTCAATTGTGAAAGGAGCTTGTAAGATGATAGAGAACCTTTCAACCTTTGTATACTGAGTCTGAACAAAGACGACTAAAAGCTGAAGAAAGTTTGAACCTTTCCAGGCAACATCTATTTAAATAAACACGGAAGGTAGATTTCAAACTCAGACTGTAAAAAATGGTTTACTGTACTTTAGGCAGTTAATTCCATTTTTATATTTCTCAAAATGTCCATTTTCTTAGGACACCATGTATAAAGAGATCTACATAGCTAATTTACATATATCTATGCAGCTAATCCAAAGAAATTTATGTGTCTTTTTTGCATGACTGTGTGCATTTGTTAGAAAAACTAATTACAATCTAAAAGTTTATCTGAAGCCAGGGAAGCTACAGAGTTAAAAGAAATTAAAGGAAGAAGTGATGGCAATAATATATATATATATATATATATATTTATATATATAAGGTATTTACAAAATACTGATTTGTACTACTAAATGCAAATTAGATGTTTTATAAAATTTTTCCAAAATGGATGGTAAGGCTATAATGGCATTGGTAAAGACTAGGGTCCCATTTAAGAATGTTTTTCCAGAAATAACATTGTTGTGTTTGTCAGGCCCAACTGGTGAAGTACAAATTAAGGGTAGGATAGGATTCAGTTCACCTAACTTTAGCAGCCTAGGAGATGGATGCATAAATTCAAGCTAAGTTATGGCTTTCCTCTGTGATGAATATTTTCAGAATGCAGCTCACAACTCCTTTCTTAGATAGCTGGGGGAATTACGCTCCTGGAGGTGGTACCTCTTCCATTGACTGCAGGGCAAGCTTAGAAGATCTACGCAGACAAGTTGTCTAATTTTCATATATAAAATTATATGAAACAAACCTCATCCTATGACTTATGTTTTCCACAAGAACATAAGAATAGTCTTAACTAAGAGCTTATTAGTAGTCACATTTGAAACAGTGGGATGATCCACGTGCTTTAGGTTACGTAGGTGTCCAAATGTTTTGCTTGACCTTGGTTTAAATCTGCGTGGTGTGGGCATCTTTCATCTTTCAGTTTAGTTCTGTAAGCTGAAGTTTACCAACCCCAGACTGCTTTCAGTAGCTGCCATCCACTTAGTTTTCCTGGCTGAGCTGCTGCTGAGAGTGCTTTCTAGGCTATTAAAATTAAAATGAGCCAGCATAAACCATTGAAATAATAGATCTTTTTTGCTTGCCTGCTTTGCTAACCCAACTCACTTTGAAATAAATTAGGGAGCGATCACACAAGTAATTTAACCAGTGGATCTGGCAAGGCAGTGTTCTCTGGCAAGAGGATGGCAACAAACAGTTGGGGGTTGGCTGGGGATGGTAATCTCTTCAGCTGGTCCTGTGGGAGCAGTAACGCAGAAACAATTACACAAAGCTCCCAACTGTATCTTCTTTTGAAGGGCATCATTTGTTTGCATCCAATAGTCTTCAGTCCCCTCATTTACTACCAGAAATAATGCTATGGTTTCCTATTTCTAATGTAAATGTAGGTAAAAGAAAGAACTTCATATTCTAAGTAAATAAACCTCACAGAATATGTGCCACATTTAGACCCATTTGTATTAAGAGTATACAACTCTAAATTGTAAGGAAACAATCTTGCAGTTTACAGACTGAATTTTTGCTGAAGTTTTTTATAGAAACAGAATGCTTTAGAAATTCAAAATATCTGCTCTAGTGAGAAATTATGAGAACTCCTGGAGTTGACATAGGCTCACAAAAAGAAAAGAAAAACAAAAAGAAAAAATGCTTTACCACTGCTTTTTGGCGTAGTCGTCTTGGAAGCTGATGAGGAAAAAAAAAAGAAAGAAAAGAGTATATTTTTTTCTAATTCCTTAGATTTAACATGTTTAAATACTGCAACTTATCCATTAAATGGTGTGGTGATAAGTTTACTCCTGGTAAACTTGTTCAAAAAGAGAACATCTCTACAGTTTCTGTGCTGGTGATCTAGCTGTTTGTCATCAGTTTTATTGTTGAAAGGAATCAAATTCTTAGACACAAAAAGGATATTCTGCTGCTCAGCTTTCTTCTGCCCTTACCAGTGTCATCCTGTCTTGCTGTTTTACGAATTACAGGGATTTGATCTCTATGTGACCCGACCACATATAAAGAAAAATTGTGGTTCATGTAATTTTTCTTTTAAACATGTTTACTCAAGTTTGAAAGTTCATAAAATCTCATTTATAAGTTAAGTTTTGCATGTTCACATTTTAGATAAGTCACATTGTTTTATATAACTACAGCCTTGGAGTTTGAAATATTATTTCAATAGTATTTCAATATGCAGTCAAGATTTATACTTTTTAATGAATAAATATATACGCCAGTGTACAAAATTTATTAATTATTACTGCTTTAGATGTTTTTACAAAATGGTAAAATTTTCAAACGTTATGGATAAGCTATTTGGCAAATCTATAAAAGGAATTCTACTTCACAAAGCTATGATACTACTTTAAGAGGTTAAATCACTTCCACACTTGCAAGGTCCTTACTGTTTCTATCATATTTTCAAGATTATTCTCCTAATTGTATCTAATTATACAGAAAAAGTGAGGCATGAGTTTACTCAAACTAATTACTTTTTGCTACATGTTTTTAATTTATATCTCATGAAGAAAGTTCATATAATTTTTGACTATTCTTTTATGACACAAGTTATGAACTATTTCTAATTAATGTGAGCAATCAGAATGCCACACTCTTTTCTCACTGTGGTGACTAGTCTTTGCTAGTAATTGAATGGTAGCCTTAAACAAGGTGAGGTCATGAAGCTTATTTATCTGACACCATGAATTCTATGCCTGTGTAAGAGGGAAAAAGGATGTTTTTTTGCCCTCAGGGTATTAGTCATGGTCCGTAGGTTCGTGGGAAAAATGTAGGAAGTCTCAAAAGTTTGTTCCTATTATTTCAATTTTTCTTAGACTTCATTTGAATCCCAAAGTGAATTTTCTATTATTCCTTTGAAGGGTGCATAGGAGGGTACCAACAGTCTTTGAGGAGCAACACCTGCAGTTGCATTCAAAGGCATGACTTTTCCAAGCAGTTTCTGAGCTGCCTGGTATTGTCCCAGGAAGGATAAAGGCCTAGGTTTTTTACCTGACTGGCAGAACATTCCACCACCAATAGAACTCTAAACATTGTTTTAGAAGTAATGAGTCCTGCTGGTTTCATCCTGCAAGACCTTGAAATCCCACAGGGCGATGTGGTTAGAAATAAAACAGAAGGCTGAGGCTTTTAATGAGTTTCCTATCCACGGATGCCATCAAGCTTTTATACTATTCATTTTATTTCTTCAGCTTCAACAAAGGAACCCAGAGTTGTGGGCAATACTCTGACAAGTGCAGTTCACAAACTTGGCAGAAATCTAGACTTTAGACAATAAAAGATCATTGAAAGAAGTAAAAGAAAAAGCAAAATAATAAAAAATGAACTTAAATATGGGATACTTTACTTACAAAAAGTGAACATAGTGCAATTCAGACAAGCTAAACTGCTTGGAGCATAGAATGAGGATATGACGGCAGGTTTCCATGATGTTACACAGGTTATGACGACAAGGTGAACTGAATAGGGCCACTGAGACATCAGTGTGCATTTTGGGAATGCCCTTCAAGCAATACTAAATTGACTATTCTCAAATTCTTCACTGTGTGTGGATCTTAACTATCTGAAGTCTCCCATAGAGTCAGAGAAAATGAAGAATGTTAATGAAGAAGCAGTTTCCCTCTTACGAGAAGATGAGAGTGAAAGCAACTGTGCCTACATACTGGGATGCAGAATATGCATGTGTGGGTTTGGGAGATACTACATTTTATATACTTTTTCCCCATTTTACCTCTATCTCTTTCACCTCTTTTACCTCTTTCTGGGATTTTCTTAATGGAAGATCCTGGAAGAAATGTGGCATAAAGAAAACCATGGTCTGTGGATTTCTAGTCTGGATCGGATAGTCTTGTGCTGATTGCTCTTGATTCATCCATACTAAAATGTCAAAGATTTTGTGACTTTGAGCATCAGCAAACTCCACAGGTTGAAAAACTTGCCTTTCATCTTACCCTTTCACCCCTGTTCAAATACAAATGGAAATTCTCATTGAGAAGCACATAAATATTTTCTTCTCAGTAGTTTCTTCCTGCAGTTGTGATGAACAAGTCCATGTTGAATGCTCTTGGGAGGATGGTCTAAATCAGTTTAAAAGCCAGAAATTACTTTAACTGTAACTGCACCCCATTTTATGAGAAGATCTATTTTTCTGAGATTTCCAGCAAAATTTTGCAGTCTTGGGAATTTTCACCAAAAGATATAGGTCCACTATAAACCCAATACCCATCAAGAACAGTTTTCCAGCTATATTGAGTTGTGCACTTCACTGTTTTTTAGATGGCAAAACTATTGATGACATACAAAAAATAAACATTTCCTAAACCAGTGACAGCATGGACTCCTCAGGTGCGTGCAATGCACAGTTGTACTCTAAATTTTAAGATTTGTCTTTGTTTTGGCTTTCATTGGTACAAGAAATGATGCAATCTACAAAAAACCTTTATGAGCTGTGGAGAGCCAGCAGAACAGATTATAAGCAGTCAGAATCTTTTTCTGTTCCGCTTTAAATTCTGAAAATGATATTTTCTTCACTTCCAGATTTGTATGTCTGTAATTTCAGCTATGGACTGTAAACACTGAGTCAGGCTCAGCCTATTGACTTAGTCATGACGAAGTAGGTTGAAACAGAGAAGAGATGAGTTCAAATGTCTTAAACTTCTGTGTACTTTCATTCTAAGAATTTTCCAGGGCTCTCAGAAGCACTTACACAATCAGTATTTCCAGCTCCACATTTTGGCACTTCTGAAAACTGAACATCTCTCGTTCTGTCCTCTGTTAGTATCTTACACTAATTAGCTGTACAATGTTTAAGTTTTACTATTTAATATTGAAGGAAGACTGCCATTCCACCCTCATGCTGTCTTTGAAATTTCTTTCTCTTTTTTTTCTTTTTTTTTTTTTAAGATACATTACGTATTACTTGTGATGCTGTCATAAAGACAGCATTTAGCAATAGAAGAATTGGCTTTTAAAGAATATATATGTACATCTATGCGACATAATCATATATGCATGCATATACCTATGTACATAATCATATACATGATTACTATTACCAGACCTCATTTGTACAGAACAAAATAATGCAAGATTCTAGTGGTTTACCTTTTTAATGAAAACTTCAAGCTGATTGTAAATTAAGCAGTATCTAATGTCTAATGCTGCCAGTGATGATCAACCAGACATGCACTGAAAATTCCCAATATTTATTATGTATTACAGCTTTAAAAATAAAATTGAAATTCCTTAATAATTAACTGGCATATTAAACATATAGCCTGCAACTACACATTCTTACCACTTCTACCTAAATGCCTACTCCCATATTCTCCTCTGCAGAGCTCAATTCAACACCTTTTGAAATTAATTGGCACTTTTACAATGAAATTTTGGCATTTCTGAAATTTGAACATCTCTCCTCTGTTAGTACTTTACTAACAATGAGCAAATCATGCTTATTGATTGTAGCATCTAGTTTTGTACCAAGTCTAAAATTAGATTCCAGCCCTGTAACTGAATCTACAGCAGCATATGTGTCTACTCAGCACTCCAGTCACTTCAAGTAGGCTCTGGTTTGGTATGGGAACCTTGAGCACATCACTTGGTTTTGACAGTTTGGTATTTGGGGCATAGACGGATTTTCTAAATGTGCCTATAGTGCCTCCTCTAATTTGGTAATATCCTGAAAAAGCTACTTAATATTTAGTAATGGGAATGAAGGAAAATGAATGTTAAAGGAATACTGGTAAATGAATGTTTTGCTTGGTTTAAGCTTATATGGTTGTTTATGGTAAAGCCACTAAAATTCTTTTTTTTGACTTTCAGTGCAGTTCACACTGGAAAAAGGAAATAATTAAAATATTAAAGAAGGTTGAATGAATGGTTTTTAAAAAAAAATGTTGCAAATGAAGGTTTTTTTCTAGTTGAGTGCAAGTTTAAGTGTTAACTAGTATTTTGAATACTTACCATGAGATATCAAACAGCATGTGCTTTCTATTTATATTGGTTACCAATCTCAATATTCAGAGGAAGAGCGTATAAAGTTAACAAGCAATTATTTGGCAAATTAGTACTCAACAACCCTGAGTAAATAGGAAGTTTGAAACCTATCTGTTATACAGCTACTTTAATTTGCATAGCACACTGGTGTGTTTGCTTTGCAAATACTTTGCAATGAATCATCATTTGTACTATACAGTCCAAAGAAAAGCAATCAAAATTCACAGCAAGACAATGAAATTAATTATAACTGTTGAATTCTGTGGTGGTAATTCCTCCTCATGCAGGAAGATTAATTGCATTGCACTTTCCTTGCACTCCACTAAATGATCTGATGAATGTATAATCATTTACAGATTTCTCAAATGCTGAAAATTGATTACCTTTGATTAGCTCTGATCTGCACAAAGAGCTCTGACAGAGTATCAGTGAAACATTACAACATTACAGACAAAGTAACAAATGATTTAATTACCAGTGTGCTTATTAATGTTAGATTCCCTGCAGTGATCCTGGCAAATCAGGGGCCTGTAATAGACCTGTGGGTTTCACTGAATTCCATTAGGGTTTAAATAATATTTCTCACTATTTCTCAAATCCTTCTTTTCATGGCTTCTTAATAACTCTAATTAATTCTAATTTGCACAAAAATCCATTGCATCTCCATAAACTTTTAATTAGATATAAAGTAAGATAAGTCACTGCTTTCAGACACTGGGGAAAATGCAAACTGCAGCTTTGTATGCTTCCAAATAAGTTTTGCATTAACAAAAGATATTTCTCTGTAAAGCTATTTAATGAAACTTTAGAACTAATTTTGAATTAGGCATGTGGTCCAGCTATACCCTTTTAGTTGCAAACATAATAATAGTTGCTTATACATGAAGTGAGTGAAAAAACAGGATGGTAAAATGTTTAGCTAACTAAATGGTAAACATAATTTTAATACTTTTTTATGTATTGCCAATATATACATTCACTCATTTTGTTAATTGTGGGAGATAAAACACTCTGATTAAGCAGCTACACTGTACACTGAAAGACTATTTGAAAATGAAATAGCAAGGGAACACTAGCCCAGTTACAGATCATGCTGAATGTTGTTGGCACAAACAAATCAGGCTTTTCTACGCTTATACTCGTGAACACTTAGATCAGTTCAGATTGGCAGCTTCTTTGGTTTTCCCTGGTTTTATGTCATTATATATGACATTAAATTATTATGAAGCAATGACAATGAAAACCCAGATGATCAGAGAAGTCAAACAGAGCTCAAATTAAGCTCTGTTTCTGCAAGTGTTTCTTAGAGAAAAAAATAAATGTAGGTAATTAAAAGCTTATTTAGCACTGAAGTACTAATACATAGACAACTTATAATAATATTTTTGTATTTCAGTTGTGTAGGAAAGGAGTGACTGTAATACTGCAGGTGTTACTTTGTCATTCGTAATGCACAAGACGGAAAACTTAAAAAATAGAAATATTCAGCCCCCAGTGTGGATGATTACATTTATTACATTCACTGCTGTCAGCAGCTGAAAAGCTATCCATCACACTGAAACAGCGATGAGAGTCAGAAGTCTCTTTTTGTGGAGAAATATTGAAGTCAGATTGTTGATGTCAAAAGTCAAACTCTAGTTCAGCTATCTGTTTTATGAATCTGACTGAGACACATTGTGCCTGTGTTCAAACTGATATCTAGCAGAGCTCATTTTAGCAAATGTGTGATTTAGAAGTCAGAAAAACATTCGTACCAGCAAAATATTAGGAGGAAACTGATAGGGCACTCAACTGCCTTTATATTTGAATATCACATCATTCAATAATAATGTAGCATTTATTTTTCACTGACGATTAAAAACTTACTGTGTATGATACAATGACGTTATCGTACTTGCACACAGTAGCCACAAAAATATTTCATAAATGCACAAAAGCATTTGAAATATGACCACTTTTACCACAGCAATGAAGACTCTTCTGTTGGCATCGGAATATTCATTTTTCATTTTTTGGGGGATACACAGACACAGACACACATATATATGAGGAATGATACATTCAAGTACTTTCAAAAGGCAAGGAGAAGACTTACATGGAGGTACACTGACACAAGGATGAAGCAGGGCACATACAATAGCTGAGTGAGAAAATCCAGTGTAGACATGATGAGAGAAAAAAGAATGTTCTAAGCCCTGAAAGACTGATTACACGTTCACCATTGGAATTATCTGTCTTTACCGACTGCAGCTACCATTCGCTGTACTTCGATAGCATAAATAGGATTCTTAGAAAAGCAGCACTGAATAAAAATGTCTAAGAGAGTGTATTTTCAACTCTGCCTAATTTTTCAGGTCTGACTTCTGAAAAAGCGAAATAAATCAACTGCCTCTTTTCATTTCATTAGAATTTTTAAAACAGAATTTTTCAAATAATTGGGAGGAAAACATGTTCCAGATAATAAATTGTACTCCATTGAAAAACACTAAAAATAAATCCAGAAATGTACTCACAGCTTGGGGAGTACTACTTAATATGAGTATCTTCAGTAGTGTACATTGAATATTTTAAAAGCATTTCTTAAGGAAGGTGCTTTGTAGCTGAGAGAAAAACGTATGCGCTACACGTTATTGAACTTGCTACCGTCACTGCAGATTTTGTTCTGTTTAACAAAAACAAGCACAGTTTGTGAATTCAAGTCAGGGAGTTCCTTTTATTTTTGCTAATTTCACCATCCTTTCTCTTTTTAAGCACAGCCCTCAGGGTACATGATGTAATGGTCACCATTATAGTACAGAACAGGAAAAAAGGGTATCATGAAATGCAGAATTGAATGGTATTCTTAGAAAAGAAAAATGTATGCCAGATTTTTTCCAAGGGAGCTCTACTCAAAAACAAACAAATATGCAGATAGTGTACAAAGCTTCTTGAATCATCATTAGTGGTTAGAAAAAAAAAAAAAANAAATCAATAAGGGATTAAAAAAAAAAAAAAAAAAATTGGGAGAAAAAAAAAGGACGGGTAAAAAAAAAAAAAAAAAAAAAAAGCCAAAATGGAAGGACTAATTCAATGATACCAGATGTAACACATGACTGTGGGGATTGAAGGGTCATGAGTTTGAGTCAAAACTCAACTTCGAGTTAATTGGCTGGCAGTGGGGCTGCACAAATTGCAGAGATAGAGTCCTTGTTTCCTAGTGCAGGAGGTCAGCCTTCTTATGCATTTGCACTCTTTGCATGGCATCCAAGAACTAACACTTGTATTTGCTAGAAAAGAGTTTGCTTGCTTGTCATCTTTTTAAGTAGAAGAAAAAGAACTGGCTGAGCATAAAACAGAATGACACGTTTAAAATGATTCAAAAGCTGCTCTGTCTTGAACTACATGTATTTTCTTCCTCGATTTTTTGTCTCGGCAAACAATCCACAAAACAAATGGTATACAATAGTTTCAGGGAGTATTTTAGCCCAGCATTATGAATTCATTGATATGAAAACCATATATAAAATATATAATCTTAACATATTTTGCCTTTGAAAAGACCAATATAGTTCTTTCCACCTTATCCAAGTTGAAATGTTGTTATGTTTAAAAGAGGAAAATAATTGCAGTTACCGAATTTGCTGGGGGAAAAAAAAAAAAAAAACACGTTCCTTAAAAAATTTAAATGGGCAAGTGGGAAGAAATTTTTTTTTAAAAAAGCTTCTAGCTGTGTGCGTGGAAACTCTGGCTACGTGCCCGAGACGTACAGCAAAAAACAACATATGGAACTCACCAGTTCCTAAAATCCCTTTCCACAAAATTCATGCCACTCCTCACCACAATAAAATGACTCACGGAGGGGTGTGTTTTATGCCTCCCAGGCAGAACTCCATAGTCCACAATTAGTCTATCTATTGAAAGGCCAAAATACCTTATTGTTTTACTTGCTGTATAATTATCTGTTATGATGAACTGTGATTCTGAGGACCATTGTCCCTAGGCTTGGATCTGTGTGTGGAGCGGTTCCCTGGCTGGGACCCAGAGTGGACCTTCCATTTAGAATCCATGCCTGAGTGATTTCTCCAGTCTCTCCCCGGCTGGCTGAAACAGGGACTGTTTCTGCATGATTTCTTGGGTTGATGAGAAGCAATTATGCCTTAAATGAAGTCATTCATGTCTGCCATTTTGTTTGCATATTTTTCAGCATTCACCTGTTATTAGACCTGTTTTTAAACTGTAAACTAGTTTCAAGTAGACTTTTGTGTCTAATGCAGTTTGGTAATCAGAAAAAAATATATATGTAATGTTTTCTTCACAAATCACTCAAGCAGGAAATCTAATAGAGTGATTTAAAAGTAAAATAGCATTTAAGAATGTCCCAGGCATTTCATTTCTGAAGTGATAGCGTATAAAGATAATCATCTTGAGATATTAACTAAGATTTTTAATGTGTATTCTTTAAATAATTTCATCTGGAGGAAAAGATTGCCAAAACAGTTACTTACACCGTTTAAAGCCGGAATCCGGTAATACTGGTAGTGTAAACAAAATACTATTTTAATATTCAAGAATGTATTTGCATGTAAGGCAAGCTCTATTGTGTGCCATTTTTTCATAATTCTTTTTGAAAAGTATAAACACTTTAAACAGCCGGATTTTTTGCAAAGCATTTATATCTGGTGGGTCTTAAATTATTACAAAAATTCCTTCACTATGTATAGAATCTTTTAAGTATTTATGAAATAATTTTCTGCTTTCGTTCTCAGTGTCTGGTTGAGCTTTTCCACAAAGCAGTTTCCAAGGTGATGTTAGGTACAATGCTGATAAAAGGTAGCCATGTCATGAAAACAAATACTGTAGAGAAAGCTTTGTCAATTTGTATTAAGCTGGATATATTTTATGCTAATTTACCAAATCTTTTGTTGATTTGTCAGGCTTCTGAATGCTTTTTTTTTTTTAATGAAGATGAGTGAATTTTGATAGGTGCAATTTATGTCTGAGAATCTCCTCCCAAGAAACAAATTACTTTGTCACATTTTTCTCCATGGTAAATATAAAAGACAAAAAAATATGTAGGCCTGACAGATCTTCATATAATTGTAAAGCTTAGAACACAAACCAATTTTCAGATATTTGAATGAATTATATGTGTAGATCACTGATTAAAACTGTAAATGCACTTTGAAAAAAATCCTCTTTTGATACTAAATAATCCCTATAGCTAAATACAATGAAATTAAACTGACAATATACTTCAGGGTTTGTTGGTTTGGTTTTTTTTTTAATTTATATAAAACGTTGGAAGGAAGTTGTGAGTAGTTTTGAAGTGCATAATTTCTCTGGGTAGAAAAGGGTTTTTTATTGTTGTTGTGGGCTGTTTTTTTATAAGAGACTTGTACTAAGGTGACCTCTACTGTTTAAAAAAAAGGCTTGCAAAAGCAGTCCTCCTAAATCATCCAACAATCCTAAATTGCCAAGACAGACATGGATACTGCTGTGCTTAAAACTATTTGCTTAATTCACTGCTGTTTGGATTACTACAAATGATTTTAAGGTTTCTTTCTCATGCATTGGAAAGTTCCCCTGCCATTTACTTCCTAGCCATTTGCGTGCAAATTCTGCCTGTACTGGGATCTCTGCCATTAAATTTTCTTCACACTGAAGGGTTTTCTCTGCTCCTGGCGGGGCAAAGTCATGACCCAGAAAAAAATTGATTCATGAATTCTCAGGGTGCAACTAAGGAAGAGAGGAAATATGCCTTGGCTGAGCTCCTACTAGTGACAATTTAAAACCTGTAATTAGTTTGGATTCAAGCTGCAAAAGGAATCTGAATTTAAAATGCATTAATTCAAACTGATATATTAACTTTAACAAAGTAGATCCCTTATTATGTAGAATCATTATTACAGTCTGTTTTGCTAACTGTTGGATTCCAGACTTTATTAACTTAAATTTTATTAGGAAATGCGAGTAATTGCTGGTGAACACTTTACCTATGTGACGGTTTTCCTGGCGAAACAGAACTTTTTATTGGGGTTAGTTAGCTTTAACACCTCAGTTATGGATTCTATTTTTGTAAATTCCCATCATCCACATGCTGCACAATGGCTGAGGCCACTTACCCCCCGCTGATATCAGGACCCCACATCCCCTTTAGCTAACTCCCTGACATTTCTATGAACTACACAGCTGAAATGTTATACAGTAATTAATGTTGATCCTAGCACACACACAGCCTCCAGTACAAATTAGGATAGAAAAGGTTATCATAATATTTTGCTAGTCTGTTTGGTAGACTTGAATTGCTCCCTGTGGGGGACAAACAAAAAAGGTATTTTTGAGATTTGCATGATGAAGGAGCATCCAGGTATTTTTATTCAAATAAAGCCAAACCTGTTTTGAACATTTTGTCTCGGAATAATTAGCCTTGCTGTTTGCACGTTTTGATACCTGCGAGGTCGCGGGTCTGTTAGGAGTAGTTTGTTTGCGGTATGTGTTTTTGCAGATGAAGCGATGTAGAGTGACTGAAACTCTTAACTAAAGCTCTGTTATCTCGCAGAGTTCAAATCCAGGTACAACTAGCAGCTGGATCCTCTCGGACTGTCAGTGGTGTCTGAAAAACACCCAGAGACTAAATAATTTAGATTACACCATTCTGACCTGTATAATTGTTTAAATGAGTAATGCAGCCACTAACTGAAAGAGGTCAACCATCTGTAGAGGAAACATAGAATTTGGTTTCATTTCCAAACAAACTTTTGAAGCGCAATACTGTGGGAGGTAGGAAAAAGTCTGCTGACAGATCAATGGCTTATCTGCTGCACCGAGGTTAAAACTTCTATCACTTGCAGAAAGCAACATTAATAGAAAATGCTCCTGAGAGAGTACGTTTAGCACAAATAAAGTTTGATCCACTCAATATGCCATTAATTGTCTTTTTTATTTTCTCTGGTTTACCATGAATGTGCCTTAAACAGTTATAATTAGTACTGATGGGTTCTCATTACTCATTAAGGAAGTCCACAATCTTATTTAAATATTTTCAAAGAAATTATGTTCATCATGGAAGTGCTGAAAATTGTATGGCTTGTCAGTTTTCTTTTTAGGAAAGGAAAACCACTACAAAAATTGCTGCTAGGTTAGCAATTACAGTCCTACATCCCTTCTGAAACTGCGAACAGGTTCCTCATCCTGAAGCAGGCGTTTCTGCTTATGTGCCCTGAATTTTTATTATTTAGCACATGTAAATACATAATATTTGCCTTTTCACTCACATGTTAATATGCCCATTTTCGTAAGTAATGAAGAATTTTACACGAGTAAGGGTAATTTTTTTTTCCACTTTAAATCCCAAGGTACAATTCTTCTCACCAGTTTGTGCACAGTAAATCCAATGTGAAGCAACGTTCCCAATGATTAATGTCCTCTCAGTAATTTTGATAGCATATATAGCTGCATCAAAGTTTTTTCCCTGACATTTTCTGTCTTTTTTTTTTTTAATTAAAGAATATATTTTATATGCAGACTGAACCTTGCTTAACACTGTGCTTAACACTGCACAAGATTGCAACTTGACAAACATATATTATTGAATGATGCCATTCATCACATTCAGAAACAGAAGTGAAGGCCAATTCCATTTAACAGACAGTGTGAGGACTGCTGCTGAATGCACAAATGGTGCTCTATAAATGTTACCCCACTCATTTATTAAGGCCCTCTTAAAAGAGAACTGTTCTTTGGAGATGGTAGACAAGAATCTAAGAATTTATATTAACATTTTAAAGAAACGGGCTTTTCCCTGAAAACATGCTCAAACTCATATAAACTCATAGAAATCAATACAAACTGATGAGCAGGGGAAAAACATTGGGCTTTCTCACCCCGTGGTGAAATTCAACTTTGTGCTTGTACAGATATACTCCCTTTATATAGGTAACAATTGATTTGGGGATTATCCCAAAGCAAAGCTTACCAATCCTCCCCCAAAATCCTTACATAGGAGGATGCTAGTACAATGTTCATACAAACTGACATAATAATGGTGGAAAAGAACCATGTCTGTGCCTGAGAAAATATTCAGCCTTTTGAAATGAGGACTGAGTTCCCCAGACCCAGACCATTCTAGTAGAAAATCTTCATCACAGGTCTGTGAATTAATGCATCCCTTTGTTTACTTTCTCTCTGAACCCTTTGCTGCTCAGTGTCCTATCCTGAAGAGGTAAGGAATAAATTATGTCCGACCTGAGACCCCTTTGTCACCAGATGCAGGTTTAAATATAGGTTTGAGAGAGCCCAGAACCTGTATTCTCTAGCTTCTGGTTGAATATGCTAGCCATTATAATATAACGTATCAGAAACATTTTGGCCTCCAGAGACATAGGGAGACAAAACAGAAAGGGACGATGTGAGAGTCAGTCCAGAATAAGAGCGTGAGCCGTAAATCCCAGTCTTTTGTAGGCACCTATGTCAAGACATATGAGAGTCTTGACAGGTGTATCACAAGGAGAGTAAATCACAAGGCGATCATACGAGCGATTGATTAGTGTGGTGGGTTGACCCTGGCTGGACACCAGGTGCCCATCAAAGCCGCTCTGTCACTCCCCTCCTCAGCTGGACAGGGGAGAGAAAATATAATGAAAGGCTCGTGGGTCAATATAAGGACAGTGAGAGACCATTCACCAGCTACTGTCATGGGAAAAACAGAGTCAACTCAGGAAAATAATTTATTGCCAATCAAATCAGAGTCAAGTAATGAGAAATAAAACCAAATCTTAATATCTTGTCCCCACTCCTCCCTTCTTCCCAGGCTTAACTTTACTCCTTATTTCTCTATCTCCTCCCCGTCAGTGGCACAAAGGGACAGGGCATGGGAGCTGCGATCAGTTCATCACACGGTGTCTCTGCCGCTCCTTCCTCCTCAGGGGCAGGACTCCTCACACTCTCCCCTGCTCCAGCCTGGGGTCCCTCCCGCAGGAGACAGTCCTCCACAGACTTCCCCAATGTGAGTCTTTCCCATGGGCTGCAGTTCATCACAAACTGCTCCAGCGTGGGTCCCTTCCATGGGGTACAGACCTTCAGGAACAGACTGCTCCAGAGTGGGTCCCCTACGGGGTCACAAGCCCTGCCAGCAAACCTGCTCCAGCTCCTCTCTCTCCACAGGACCACAGGTCCTGCCAGGAGCCTGCTGCAATGCAGGCTTCCCACAGAGTCACAGCCTCCTTTGAGTACCCACCTACTCTGGCATAGGGTCCTCCATGGGCTGCAGGTGGATATCTGCTCCACCATCATCCTCCATGGGCTGCAGCGGGGCAGGCTGCCTCAGCATAGTCTTCTCCAGGGGCTGCAGAGGAATCTCTGCTCTGGCACCTTAAGCACCTCCTCCCTCTCCTTTTTCACTGACCTTGGTGTTTGCAGAGTTGTCCCTCTCACATATTCTCACTCCTCTCTCTGGCTGTAATTGGTGTTTTCCCCCCCCTTCTTAGCTATGTTATCACAGAGGTGCTACCGCCATCGCTGATGGGCTTGGCCTTGGCCAGTGGTAGGTCCATCTTGGAGCTGGCTGGCATTGGCTCTGTCAGACACAGGGGAAGCTTCTGGCAGCTTGTCGCAGAAGCCACCCCTGTAGCCCCCTGCTACCAAAACCTTGCCATGCAAACGCAATACAACAAGGAATAGGTATATTCCAGAGATGGACATACACTCCTTGTTTTTATAAATGAATGATATCTTGTTAATCTTGACAATTTCAACTCAGAGTTTTTCTACCAAAATTCAGTTGTTCAAGAATTGCAATATAACATTGAGTCACATAAATATTACCCCATCAATAACCCATATCTGACACTTCAGAGAAAGGTGAAATTCCAGTCACATGCCATTAATTCATTTGTATGTCCTCCAGTAACACCCAGGCCAGACACTAACAGAGTATTAGAAATATTTGAAATTTTTTAATAGAGCAGTTTTCTGAAAAAGTTTTGTTAGGATACAAATGAGTTGTGCGTTATCAACAATTGTTTCTATGAGAAAAATCAAAATAAATATTCTTTTATGCCCATATATAGACCAGATTTTTTTTAGAATTATCATTTTGCAAAGAAAAAAGTATAAAATATTGATTTATTAGCAGAATTATTCCATTATTTTTACCACCAGAAAGATTGTGTATTACAACACACTGAGAATTATGTAAATAAACAGATTCTGCTATTTAAATTGTCTTAAATTAGAGTCAGTTGCGATAGCTGGATTTTAAGTAGCATGGCTGAAAGAAGAATCTTTTCTGGAGTAGAAAGCTTTTATAGGTAAGCGGAAATAGTCATCTATTTAAAAGCCTAAGTGGGGACTGAGCGTTTCAGGGAATTTGAAAAATTGCTACCACACAATCTGAGCACCTGACAGCTTGAACCACCCAAGCAAATGAGGTCTATGGAATGGATATCTAACAAATATAGAAAGGCAGCATGATCTTCAAAATGGGGCATTTCAGGGAAGCAAGGAGTGACAAATTATGATGTTCAAGTAACATCCTGTTCCTCAGTCTTTGTTAAAATATAGTATTTCAATAGAGTAGAAAGTTAGATTCATAAAGGTACAAATTAGGATTGAAATTTACAGTCCTCATAATGAAGTTCTTAAAAAGAAAGAATTCCAAAAATAGCGTTTGTATTTTGTGATTTTTGTCTTCACCAAAAGCAGGTAGATAAATGGTAAAGAAATGGTAGATTTTATGGTAATGGGGCTTTTTGTGTTTGTATTTAATTTGCTTGTTTTACTTGGTAATGATGAATATAATAATGACACTAGTACCTAATCTAGTGACTAGTAGCCAGAAATCTGATGCACCAGAATTCACTCTTAGAATACTAATTTGTTTTCTGGTCTAGGTCTGGGTAATTCTTCTGTAAGCTCCAAACAGTAAGCAGACTATCTCAAAAAATACATGCATCTTTTAGTTTTAGTAACAGAAGTACATGAGCAGATAAACAAAGTTTGTTCTTTTTCATGGTACATTAATCTCTGCTGGTTTACACAGTCTCTGCCAGTTCTTGAATATCTGCATTCCTAAACTAAGGTTTATGAACATCATGAGGAACACATGTAGTGCAGTTGATGTTTGTCATCATCTGATTTATACATCATCAAAATCATGATGTAGGAGTGTCATGTTATGGTACTGTACTGTCACATTTAAAAGATGGATATTTTAAAAGATGGATGTTTTAGGATATCTTAAAAGATTTTATTAGAGTTCCTACCTCTTAATTGATGAGTCAATTTCCCACATCCTGTTCAGAAGGAAAATTTCAGGATATTGATGTAACAGGAAAAACTCAGTTTTGCATCCCACCTAGTAGAGAACTCCTTCTTAGTCTTATATTCTTACCTCTTAGACAGCATTATATGAAGAAACGGAAGATGCAAACTGGTAATTCAGGGTATCCACCAGTGTACTACCTGCTTCATGGTTAGTTAGGGCATTTGCCACCTATTTTGTATTTTGAAAAGATAACTTTCTTTTAAAACGAGTTGCAGAAATGCAAATTAAAATATACTCATATAGTTGTGATGACACTTTTTCCATTTTGTTACAGTCTTTGCAATATTTTGTATTTTTCTTCAAGCATAATTTTGGAGACATTTAAATATGAGAGACGCTAAACTGTCATTTAAAAAAAGTGTTTTGGTGAAGCGCTGGAAGGCCTAAAAGACTCAAGCGAGAGAAGGCAAGTGAAGGGAACCAAAACTTTCTAGTTTCACACAAAATATTTTTTTATAATTTTAATTGAATGTAATTATAGTACCAGATTATTGACAGTGTGTACTAAGGGTACGAAGTCCGGGAAAATGAAGATTGTACAATCTGCTGCACAGGTCACATTGGTAAGACACGATTTATTTTTACATTATTTTATGCTGAAAAGATAAAAACAAGTGATGATCCAGAGGCTCTATAAAAGAATAAAATTTCTTTAAAATTAATACAACATAAAATAGAAATAATATTGTGTTTCTAATGGGAAGAAATGCTGGTTTATAATTGTGGCATACAGTTGTATTTATTACAGACAACATGCCTTCTCCTTTAAAGTAGTTTAAGAACTGTATAAGCCACTTTTAAGTTACCAAACCTGGGACCTCTTGTACAAAACTGTGCCATCACATCAGCATGTAAGTGCACTCTGCATAAAAAAGGATGGGGATTGATTTAGGCCGCACTACGGAGCCAACCCCAGGCTGAGAGTAGCTTTATTCTCTGCTTGTTTTCTCAGCTTTTTATTCATTTGCAATGAGGGAGTGTGGTGCTTTTTTGAAAATGACTCTCTTGATGAGGCCTCTGATTGTAAAGTACTTTCAAACTGGGAACTTCACCACCTTTGTTGCTGAGTGGATAACTTTTCCATTAAAAAATGTGAACCTGCTTTCCACCAGCCCCTTTCCTCCTCCTCATTATTGTTCATGTGCATTGAAAGTGACTTTCCATACCAGACTGCTCACGGAAAGCTAGCAAAAAGGTACCCACGTTCCAGTGCAATTGCGTGAGAGCAACCAATATTTTCATTGCCAGATGGTACTAATAGCAGTTCTCTGAATGCAACTCGAATATTTATCTAATTCACTGTATCTCTGCAGATCTCCTATAGGCTTCCCATCCCCAGTTTGCTCTTCTTACAATCCCTGTACAGCAAGCATGTAGACACAGAACCATCCAATGAGTTTTAGTCATGAAAGTAACTGACTTAATGACAGACTTTTAGTGACAATTTGTCCCTGGAAATGTTTTGAGTTTTTTTTATTTTCCTGAGCTTTTTTTCTTTTCCAAAAATATGCAAGAATACACTGTATCAGTACAGACTACTACTCACTACCCACGGTACTTCCACTCTTCCGATGCTTCTGCAGAGAGTTAGCCCACATTGACTTACTCTCTTGCTCTCTCTCAGAAATAGAGCAGTTTCCTTCCTCATGAAAATTGGATTTTTTCTCATCATGATTTGGAATTTACCTCTCCTATACACTAACTGTTCTTCCTACTATACTATGGCTGTAGCTGTCAGATCTTCAAATCAGTGGTAATTTAGTAGTGAAAAAAAAGATAGATACTTAACATTTTAGCAAAAGTTTGGGCAATATTTAGCACTTGAGTGTTAAAGGAAGTGAGAATTCAAATTGTCAGCACTTAGCACTTTCATTCATATTCACTAATCTCAGGAAATTATGTCCTGAGAAACCAGTACATACTTAAAATTGAAACAGGCAGTTTAAAAAAGAGTCTGCATGGCATCATATTTGTCAGTATTCAAAGTAGAGATTGATTATTTTTCTTTTTCTTATTAGATTGGTGGTTGTATCTCTTAATAATTTATTGCTGTTTTGTTTGCAGCATCCCAGGACAGAATCTCTCACAACCTATTATTGGAAGACATTACCAAACTCTGTCAAATTTGGATGTGAGATTATGTTATACATTATAAATTACAGCAGCAGATGTTCTTTTAAAAAGTTGTGGTTTCTTTAAATGATCTAGCTGATGCAACTCTTTGAGTCACTGTGGTGAGAGACAAAATTGATGACAGGCTGATTTAGTGGTGCACTTTTTAAGCAACAGTTTGAAGAGATTAGGAGGTTGTCAGAAAGATATCAAGAGAGGTAAAGGGATTAATTTCAAAAGTCATTTTAAATTAAAAACTAATAGGTAGCTTTCTTTGAAAACTCTTTTATAGCTGGGAGCAACTGAATGGAAAATCAGCCGTAAAGAAAACTTTTCATTTATATTATTTTACTTTTTTTTTTTTTTGCTTCTTAGTAGCTTGCTAATTTGTCTCAGAAAAATGTAATGTGAACATTTCTTGGTGAACACATTAATCAGTTAAGTTTCTTAAATATTTCTTCATCCCTGAAAGGTTTAAACCTTAACAACAATGAAAGATGTCTATCAAGTCAATAGACAGGAATGTGTTTGGCTTGACAGATAAATATTTTAAATAAAATGTGTAATTGTCATTGAAGAAATAGCAATGAAGACCGAAAACTACAATTAAAATATTTTTTTAAAACCTATAGAAAAGGATGTTAATGTGCAGGAAATGTTAATTAAAATATGTTTATAATTACAAAAGAAAAAAAGGTTCTTATCAGAAAATGTTGGCATGGAAGATGGGATATAGATAGATTGACAACATGTGATGCAAGGCAGTGAAGTTTCCAATGCTATAAAGAAGCCATGCCTTGATAATAATATTGGAACTGTTAACCTGCAGATCCAGTATTATTTTCTGCAAGGAGAAGCTCTACTCAAGCATAATAAAGGAGGACTGGGAACTGCCTGAGGATTTTACTCCTGGGTGATTCCATGTAGTGGCTTAAATTGCATGATTCATTGTCCCGGGAAGTACCCTCAGAACTAAAGTTGTTCAAGTCTTTCCACTATGAGAACTACTTTTTCAGCACGTTCTAGCTTTGCCAGACTTTAACATCCCTTTCTGAACTCTACCCAGATTTCTACCTGAAATTTGACATTTCAGTGTTTTGCTTCAAGCTAATTTTATTTAATTATTTCTGTGTGCATACATGAATGTATATATTAAAAAAACCAAAACCAACCACAACAAAACAACAAAAAAACTAACCAAACCCCAACAACATGTAAAATAGAGCTGCTGTTTCTAAAATCAGTTGAAGGAAGAAAAAAACCCCAAACCCTGCCTTGTTTGGTTCATGTTAAAGAAATTACTGTAGTTCATTTGGTCAGATGTTCTAGTGCAGAGCAGATCATGGTCCTGTCAAGTGTAACAGGTAATGAACATTTGACGTACACATTGAAATTTGCCTGAGATTAACTTATTACAAGACTGTGGAAAAAAATTGGAGTTCATGTGCAATTAGAGTTCTTGTCTCCGTGTGGTCCATCTCAAATAAGAAAAGCTACTTTTGCAAGCAATCTTCTTTGCTGCTACAGCTGAGGCAACTGAGGCCAGAACGTGCCATCCAGGCAATGTGGATGGAGGTGGGTATGCCCTGACACAAGTAAGCATTTGCACAGAATCTACAGAAGTATAGCCAAGAGGCGGAGGAAGGTAGCAGAAGCTTGAGCAACACATTTACAGAGGGGAAAAGGATCAGTATGAAGATACTGGATAATTGCAGAGGGAGGGCTGAAGGGAGAAGCAGGATTTGGGGGATGATCAGGAAGAAACAAGGAGAAAGACATGGATGAGATACAAAGGCAGAGTAGTCTTATCATTATGTTATAGAATTAGGGTTGAAAACAGGAGTCCAGCGAGTCTCGCTCTTCTGCAGTTAAAAAGTAGGTATGAAGTTATTCATTTCATACATGGACCGGAGCTATTCCACATAAAGAGTAGTTACTGTGTTGATTTTTGATACCAGAAACTTCATAGTTCTAGCAGTCTTCTAGACATGAAAGTCCATTTTTGTTAATTAGAAACTGCTCTAAACATGAGAAGTTTATTTTCTCAGTTAATGAATCAAAATGACTAAAGACACTGTGTTTCCTAAAATACTGCAGTTAATACTTTGGTATAGATGCATTATGATATAGTCCTTTGCTAGATGATCTTATTTTATTTCTTCCAGGTAGCCGCATCTTTTTCAACAAAACCAGTAATTTCTCTATGCCCCAGGTTCTCACCCACAGACCAGGGATAATACCACCGTCTATCTTCACAGAACTTTGTGAAGACAAATCCATTAACTTTTTATAGCAATCAGATGCTGTAGTAAGCATACCAAAATACTGAAGAAGAAATCTGTAATATATTATTTTACACTAAAAAAAAACCAAAAAACAAAACAAACAAACAAACAAAACCCCAAAAAACCCAACCAAAAACCAGAGAGATCACACTTTGAATAACTAGTCAAATATTGAATAACTAATCATTCATTAAAAGAGGCAGAGACTGTACAAAAATAGATAGCCTCAAGTAAAGAAACAGTATCATGATAAATGCATAAAAGGGCTGAATTAACATTGCTCAAACTATACTAGTTTTAGCATTAGAAGAGTTTGATTTCATATGTATAGTCTCTTTTGATAACCTCCAGGGTATTATTCTATAGCTTTGTCTCTGTATGAAGAACATGTATGACCCACTGTAGTGGTGTAAATGTTTTGAAATCTTCCTTTTACTTATGTTCATGACATATTCCCTTGAGAAAGGACTACTTCTCTGACTTTACTTGTTTAATGTTGCATATGAATATTCTATAAAGCAGAAAAATTAGTCTGGCCTCCCATTTCCAGCTTTTATTTTATCCATCAGATCACACTTCATTCTCTATTTGTCCCTATTACAAAGGAGTGAAATGAAGTAATGTGTAAAAGAAAATAAAGGATCGAAAGGTAAAGTACTAAGTAATACTGAGGAAGGAACAGCCATATGGGAATTGCAAAGTATTCCCTGCGCGGTAGATGAGAAGTGATGTAATGCATTGTGTTCTAGTCCACGTTCATGCATGCATGTAGTATATATAACAGCAAAAAAAAAGGGAGAGTCAGCGTATGCTTATTTATTTGTACACCTATGCCCTATGCTTAAACACAGAAGACGGTGAAGTGTACTATTAAGTATGTTTGAAGTGATGTAGCAGGAAGCAGAACAGTGCTCTTTCTAATAATACATCTGTATTCCTACAGTTATCATCTTCAGCCTACCCCTACCGCCATGCCGCAGCTACAGCGGCTCTTTGGAGTTTTCATTAGTGCAGGATTTAGCAAACTTATTTGCTATAAATTCTACTGTTCTTTATTTTATGCTTATACAATGCAATCTCTTTTGCATCCTGCCACAAATCACTAGAAAGGGAATGTAAATGATTCAGTGTGAGAGCATCAGCTTTTAGTTCGCTAACCAATAGGTTATTTAGATCTCATCATTCCTTAATTACATTCGGATTACAATAGAGTGGAGTAATAAATAGAACTTTCAAATATTTTGGCAGGACACATGCTCTCCCATCTTTTGTACCTCCCAGAGTGCTCCTGTATCGCTGTCCCATATGCCACGCTGTTAACCACACCAAAGCAGAGGTTGTACCATCAGAATCATGAGTGGGCTCAGGGTCCCCCAGCCTGTGCTGTGCCATCACCCCACTGCCAATGACACTACTGTCATCACCACTCACTGTTCCTGATACTTCCATACCACCTGACTTACCATACTGCAGGGTACTTTTCAGCACTCATGCATCCAAGTGCTGTAAAACTCACCATCCAAGTGCTTCAATATATATAAATAACATACATATATATTCTCCCACGCTACCCACAAAGGAGCAGCAAAACTGAAACAGAGTGACTGAGTGGAAGGCTGGGTTGCAGGGCAAGAGTTCAGAATAGTCTTCTCAAAAGCAGAGATGAGATGTAGCCATGGGCTGGGTAAATCCTTAGCCAGAAGTAGTCTGTGGTCAGAGTATTTTTGTTCCTGTTCTTGCCAGAAATCTATCCAGTGTCGCTCAACAGGACGGAAACCTTCATCCCATGTCTGGAAATAAGACTCAGAAATAGCTCCCCTATTAACTTTGCCACTGATCAAATAGCTTTAAAATTTCAAGTACTGTAGGTAGTCCTCAAACATTCATCAAGGCTGTTATAAAATCCAGATACTCAAAATACTGTCTGGCAGTGACTCTGAAGACTGTGTGAGCTCTAATGCAGCCATATTGGTTTGTTGAATATTTTGCATTAAAAGTGTATTTTGTCCACTACTGGAGGTTGTTCAGTCTAAGGCCTAATGGACATAATATATAAAGAGATAAATTTGTCCAGAATAGCTGGTGTACAACCACCTTCTGGGGTGTAGAGGCACAAGAGGGTCAAATGTGTACGTGTCTATAAGACCTAACACTGTAAACCTACCACAAAGGCCTACACATTAAAAAAGCAGGACCTGCAAATCACAGAATCTGCATTTAAATTAAAAATGCTTCTTCAGGTATTGCCTATAAGATCTATGGCAACTGGCATTTTCTAGGACATTACATCACTGTTTCACAGGTGACATGCATGTATTTGATTAGGACCTTAGCAGACGTACTCCAGAAAAAGAAGGTAATAAAAAAATTAATCTTTGCCTTCTTAATGTTACAGTGCTGTTTAAAGGATAACATAAACTGTTTTTAAAAATCGTGTTTGACAGAAAGGGATCCAAATTGAGTTTAGTGTGGAATGTAGTTTTCCCTAAAGGTTCCCACAATTCAGGTATTTTCAACCTTTTTTCCATTCCTTTAAAAATCTAGTTGGGGGTAAGGGTGTTGAGGGTTTTTAATTTGTTTGTTATGCTCAGAATAGGTGCAAGAGAGAGAACAAAGGAACTTGTTGTTGTATATTTGTCTGAGCATGTTCAGTGTAAACTTCTTCACAGAATTTTCAGTACTGTCAGATTAAGCTAAATCCTTATGTAATTAACAAAATACGACATAGTTTAACTCCTGAGTGGTCAGTAAGAATCGTGGATTCAGCTCTGAAATCTTGGTATCTACTTTTCTATAATTCATGTGACACTTATTGTCCCTGCTACACCTTCTCTGCTAGGAATGTTAACCCATAATCAATACACAAAGCGACAAGAGTAGGTGATAGCAACTGGGGATCTGTTTCTCTAATCATAGACCCACTGGTGAAAAAATGTGGGAAAACCAAAGATCTTGAGTCCAAGAGGACAAGAAATGAGGGTCTGATCAGATTCCACATCCAGAGCAAGGACTGTACCTTGAGCATCTTCCTAGCTTAGTTTTAGCCATCAGTTTCAGGTAATCAGCAACACAGATCGGCAAGTGTACAGTAAAATAGGATGCTGTAGCATGTTTTCTGTTCAGAAACAGTAACTCTGCTTCAACTGGGTTTTAAATGTCTTCCTAGTCCTGACATAATCCTAGCTGCAGGCTTTGTTGAACCAACTGGTGTTTATTTTGAAACTGACATCTTAATTCCAGTAATCTGACTGCTCGTTGTAGGTCATTATCTCACCAGCAACGTACTGACCACTATACAAAGAGGTGGAAAGGGTAAAGAACCTTTAACTGATATGTTAAAAGTCATGCAGTTTTGTTTGAATTACTGTGAAAGTTGTATTCATGTTTCTGTTTTCCACCCCACTCATCAGTTGTTTGTAACTATGCTAGAAAAGATTCTCTCCTGGCTGGAGCCCAGCAGATTGGTGCTCAGCTTGAGAGGAACAGTATTATTTAACTTTGAAAATATTTATTGATTCATGTTTTAATTAGCAGTAAAAAGCATTTTGTTTATTTTCAGAACATTTTCCCCCTCACATCTAAGGGCAAATTCTACTCGTTTTGTGTTTCACTTGCATAAAGGTGACATTTTCATAGATGCTTGCTTGGCACAAGGCAGAATCATGTACTTGGTATCCTGCCCTTGCTTTTTGGAAGATCCAGAATTGGCAGCTATGGTTATGCGTAGGGGGTTTTTGCTCTCTCTATAATTTGCTACCCAGATCAAATATGGAAATTTTTAACCCATATTTTGTGGGTTTATTGCATTTTTGCATTTGTAGGTGTTTTTCCTGTAATATGCTTTGTTCTGACATTTAAACACAGAACAGATATGTTTTAAATGCTTATGCTTAAAATACCGTTCGTCATGTTTCTAAGTTTGTACAGCGCATTCCAATGAATAGTTAACATTTTGGGTCCCAAAATAATCTCTACAAAGCACCATTTGATAGAGAAGCCAGGAAAAATGGTGGCAAGTAAATCCAGGTTTAAATGGTACTGCATTCTGATCCAAAATCATGCATCTCGTCTATCCCAGCGGCATTCAGATTAGGAACTTTTAACAATGTCACTAATGTTACTGGTACTTGCAATGAATATCAAGTACTGATAGAAAGTATTAATTATTATCATTGCAGCCTTGCAAGTTGAAGCAATGTTATTTTGTAACACAAATGCTTCAAGCATCCAACACTGCTTCTAAAACAGTAGAACTGGGCAAAATATTCATGAGGAAGGCATTATTTATTTGTTTTCAACAACAACAAAAAATTCTCTTTTCTAATCTGCAATTGATTTAGAAGACGATAATGACATTTTCAAAGTAGTGAGATTTCATTATTCATAATGCAGTTATTTACAGAAACTTGAGAAATATGTCCTTTCGTACTTATATTTTCACTTCTGAATTGAAAAAAAACAAACCTTAATGAACTATCTGGACAGTGAGAGCTAAGAAGTTTTTGCCCATTATTGTTCTTATCAGATGAATATTTTTAACCGTTCTTTATGCACTGGGAAACCGATGCTCAGATAAATGAAGGCATGTGCTTTCTATATAGCAAGTCTGAGCACTTCCAAACAAACTCTTATGTTTTGTGTTGTGTTGCAGTCCACAGCTGACTATCTTGTTTCTTTGATGATTGTTTCCAATGTAGATGAGATAAAAGAAAAGTTAAAATGTATGCCCACTCCTCAATTTGTGCGCTCCAAACCACAATGTGCTGCATTAATTCATTGATGGCTATTTAAGTGCATGTATTAGGATGCGAAATGCAAGGCTCCATTTTCTGACCAGTCTCCCTGATGGGATTTCAATCTCTAGTAGAGAAACAGAGCAGATAACTAGGGGTAGTAATTTCATATGTTGCCTCACCATGAATTATCAGAGCTTTTCTGGATGAGCCCCAGGATCCCTCTCAGCTAACTTTAGTCACGTGAAAATTAAACATCTGGTTTAAGGTAATTGTTTAGGCTCACTCTGTCATCACCTGAATGGCAGACACCTTCACAGAGGGACTGATCCCTTTCATCTTGGGAGAGGATGAAATAGCCCTTAGTGGTTTCTTCTTTTCTCCATTGCTATAAAAAGGAATACAGATGACAACTCAAGGCTTGCCTGGAGGGCTCTTTACAGAGCAGACGTTAGGGGACCTGCTCAGGGTGTCTGCAGAGAAGTTCCAGCAATCCTGGGTGCCTGTTTAAGAAATTACTGTCCTCAAGTGTCCATGTACATGGATTACCTCAGTAGCAACGATGCCAGAATGGCTGGTATGTCTTCACTGCCATGACTGCAACTTGCTATGAATCCAGAGCAAAACCCAGGATGCTCGATGCCAGTCTTCAGAGATCCTATACTCCTAAATGGTGATCTAATTGTCCAGTAATACCTTTTAACTCATGCAATTAGTCATTTTTTTAGCACTTTGGTGAAAAAGTTTGTGAGTTTGAGTTAATACGTGAATATATTAGTCTCATTTTGACCCACTGGGTGAGAATGCCTGTAAAACAAATCAGCCCACTCAAATTTCTTTAAATGTAATTTATATTTCTTTTCAATAGACAGTTTCTGCACTTCAGAGAAAAAAAGAAAGAAGAATCTTGTTAGTTTCCTCACCAGCAGGACAATAACTCCTCTCAAGGCTTTCACTTGCTCATCTCCTCACTTCAACCTCAGATATTTCTAACATTCTGTCACTACCTTTGTCTAGCAGAGAGGTTCCAAAACTGCCATTCAAAGTGTTTCTCTCCCCACAGATGGAAGCAGATCTATTATCCATAGCATCACCAATCTTTGTCAGCCAATCTGTCAGCTATGAAGTCATAAATTATAGCATCCAAAAATTCTTTCTGTTCATACTTTTTCACTATTATTTAAAAAAATATTTTAAAAATATTATTTCAATCAGTATAAATAAAAATCTGAATTTAGCACTTTTTACAGTGAAATTTCTCTTATTCCACCACAAATCTCTAATGGTGATAATGGAATGGCATAATTATGGGGATTAGAGCACATCTTACTAGAAACCAACAGTACAACTTACAGTTTACTGTTTCCTCTAAGCAAAGAGTTTAGATGAGAGAAAGGGTTATTTCGTATCTTTGAAAGTGTTTTAGTCATGCTGTGTAATTCCATGCACTTGCCCACCTAATCAGCACAAAAAGAACGATGTTAACCTGCAGGCCTATACAGGCACTGTTTCCATTAGTGCCAAAGGTTATATTCCATTATTGTTGTCTTTCCTGGAAAGGATCTTCGAGATCACTGAGTCCAAAACGTCGCCACCACACAGACAAGCGTTATATATGTGTACATTTACCAAGCCCTTAACATCAGCTAAGCGGCTTGCCTGCACTGCTGGCAGGGTGTTCTTGATGTTCACACATGCTGCTGGATTCGTTGGGACATCTATCTGAACTTCATCTGTCTGCACTTATCAAGGCAATCTATTAATCCTTTTCTGTAAGATCCACCCAATACCAGTCATCCCAGTAGTTCTCTTCACTGGTGTCACTATGAGTTGATCTTCAGTGCCTGTGGATGACCAGAACTACATACAGTAGTAAAATAATCCTACCAGTTTCTTGGGCAATGGCATTAGCAGGTACATGGCTTTTCTGGAAATACCTTGATTAATCTAAAATTAGTGAAGTAGAGGATTGTATTTGCTTTATTCTCTATCCCTTGGCAAATAACATGAATCAATTAAATCTAACAAGTCCTTCTCTTCCTTTATCTTTTCCAGATAATGATTTCTCATATACATTTCATCACATTTCTCTAATTTCACTCCTTAGTATCTTGATGTCTTTCTGTGGAACATTTTGATTATGACTCTCTGTTTTGTGTCATTGGCAATTTTTTTTTTTTTTTTTTTTTTTGGGCAGTGTTATTAATGAAAATGCTAAGCAGCGTCAGATCCCACACCAGTCCCAGGGAAAACTGGTATTCAGTTTAACCATTTGTTTTCAGTTCAGCTCATTTTTCTCTATTTTTTAACAATCCCACATCTCTTTTACTCAGTTTCCTGTTATCAAGTATCTCCAGTTAAGTTAATCACAAGTTATGATAACCTTAGATGGTTTATATAACCTGCTACATTTATACATGGAAATAACTGTGATGATTGCTTTGTAGAAACACAGTGGCTTGAAGAAAGCTTGCAGTTGTGTCCTCCTAACCTTAATTGCTCTGTAGAGTCCCAGAAGCCCTCGGTCCTTCGTTTTTCTTCCTCTACGTTCTCTTTTTCCTTCCTGTTCTGTCTCATTCTCATTTGACCTCTTTCACTGTTCCAGAGTGCTAAATTCTGTCTTCTCAATCCCTTCCTTTTGATCCTATTCACATTTCTCTTGCAAGCTTAACTCTTGACTTTGCCTTTTGTTTATAAACGATGTAGCCTGCCCCATTGCCATGGTGTTGTTCTGTTCTTTCTACACCTTCTCATCACTGACAGTTGTGAGGAGAAAGGAAGGAAGGAAGACAGAAGAGCAGAAATAATTACTATAAACAGACATGTATGAAAAATACTGAAGTGGAAAAAAACCCACCAGCTTATTTATATCACAGACTTTTATGTCACAGAGAAATAAATTTTTCACCAAGTTTCTTTTCTGACATTGGTGATACCTGAATTTTGTTTATGAGGTGATATTCCTGAAGACTGCATGTATTTAAGGTCCTCTAAGAATGTGATTAACTCCTTGTGCCACAAGTATTCTAGGACTGATAATTTTATCAATTTTAGGTCATTTATAAAGAATCATAAGTGTTATAAAAATTCCGAAAAAAATCTTTTTCTGGCTGTCCTGATTTCATCTGGGATAGAGTTAATTTTCTTCCCAGTAGCTGGTATAGTGCTGTGTTTTGGATTTAGGATGAGAATAATGTTGATAACACACTGATGGTTTTAGTTGTTGCCAAGCAGTGTTTACAATTAAGTCAAGGACTTTTCAGCTTCCCAGGCCCTGCTAGCGAAGAGGCAGGAGCCTTCTGCAGGAGGTGCACAAGAAGCTGGGAGAGCACAGCCAGGACAGCTGACCCAAACTGGCCAAAGGGTTATTCCATACCATATGATGTCATGCTCAGTGTATAAGCTAGAGTGTCAGCCAGGGAGGGCTGTGGCTCAGGAACTAGCTGGGCATCAGTCATTGGGTGGTGAGCAATTATGCTGTGCATCACTTGTTTTGTATCTTCTTTATTATTATGATCATCAACATCATCATCTTCCTTTTTGTCCTGTTAGACTGTTTTTTTCTCAACCTGTGAGTTTTATTTTTTTTCGATTCTCTCCTGCATCCCACTGGGGGGTGGTGGGAGCAAGCGAATGGCTGTGTGGTTGTTGTAGCTGCTGGCCAGGTTAAAGCACAACACTGGCTATTTCTTAAGTGAATCGTTGGCCTTTTAGATTTACACAGTGAAGAAGGAAAAATGACAATTGACAATTGTCTACATATATAAATAGAGAGAGGCAATGCTTACATGTATAGGCATATATATATGCACATCCATATACATACATATATATATGTATATAAATCTATGATATTCTTAAACTAGTTACTCTGAAAGTTAGTATGTATAATGCACATTGCCATGAGGTGTCACACAGCATTCAGAGAAGTAGATAAGAGAGTACTATATAATTCACAGCTCCAGAAGATTATGTGGCCAAAGAAAGAAAAGACTAACTCTATCATGTCTTTTAAAATTTAATTTATTTATATGTTGAATACAGTTGCAGTTTTAAAGCCCCGGCCTCTGAAAGAATACTTCGAATAAGAATATATTAAATATAGTTCAAGTAAAATCTCTGTCAATGAAATGTATGGTTATCAGGAAGACACTTCAGAAACTGTGTCTCTCTTCTGCTACCAGTAATGTAGTTGTAACAGTCGGTGAATTGGGTTGTTTTATGCAAAACAGGAGGTATCATTTTACTGTGTAATTCAGGATTCTAGTTTAAATACAAGACTGTAGATGATCTGGTCTGTAGTTATCTTGGAGGAAGCCTCCAAAGGAGCCACTCCCCTCTTCTTTTGTTACTGAAACAACAGCTGAAAACACCTGAACCTTCAGGGTTAAACGGAAAAGCAGGGCACTGTCAGCGGTGACCCCTTATTCTGAAGCACATTTCATGCAATGCTCTAACAAGAGGATTCTCCTGAACTTCAAGGCATCAGATGTGCTAACTCTAAACTTCTCAGAAACATACAGATGAAGGCTGCTGCTGTAATTAGGAGAAGATTTAATGTATATGATTTTGGTGATTTTGTATTTCTGTTCCACAGTCAATATATTTATCGTGGTTTCTCTTGAACTGGAAACATCTGATTAACACTATATAAGTTAAAATAATTTTAGCCAATGTAGCATATTTGCAGGAATATCTGTATTCACTCACAAGGGATGGAAGAGGGGACTGAAAACATCACACGATGGCACGAGACTCCTATAGTGTGTTTGTACCATAGAGGTGTGAAACAAATGGAAGGTATGGAAACGTTTTGAACTTCCACTGAACTACCATCTGAAAGCCTTGGCTTACAAATACATATCAAAATTCTGCTTCTCAATAAACAAAATATAACCTTTTCCAAAGGGAAAAAAATGTGGAAAAGAAAGAGTATGCAGTATAACCATGTTACCAAAAAAAAGCATGATTTGTTGGTTACTAAATATAAGGTAATCCTTTCAACAAGGTTTCGGCCTTAAATTTATTATTGCCAATGTCTGTGATCTCTGTGGAATAAAAGTTGGATGTTAAAGCTAGAACATCAACATGAAATTTGAACCCCACATTTTTGGAAATGATATTCACTGAGTCCTACTAATTTTGGACTCAGGTGACTGCAGATATCCACCCAAGGTGAACATTTGTATTTTAACTGATCTTTAGGTCATTTATCTTAATTTTGTTAATATTATTCACCCCGCATTTTCTTTCCATTTAACTCCTTTACTAAAAACTAAAAGTTATAATTGTCTACTTTATAATCAAGCTACCACAGTATTTGATTATTACTATCAAAGCTAGGATTTACTTTATAAGGTTTCCTGTCTAACACATGGCTTTTCAGGTTTTCTGTTGCATTTTATGCAGTTCACACTGACAAGGTTTCTGTTTTGGGGACAACTGGGCCAAAAAGCCATTCTTCTTGATAAAGAAGACACTTCTAAAGATGTAACTTCATTCTGAAATATAGCCATACATGATATACAGCATTTTTGATACTCACAGAAGTCAATAATCAAAATTGTTTAATTTTTGATTTTATAAGTATTTAAGTAAATTTATATTCTGGACCTACCCCTACATTTAGAATACCACATCAGCTTTTACTACCTGATCCCTAACCATTTCTTCAAAGTCTTTATTATTTTATTAGAATATTTATTATTATGTTCCTTGAAAGGCAGATATTTAATAATATCAATTAACATGTCTTCCAGCACAAAAGATGAAATCATCTTTTAAAAAAAAAAAAAAGACCCTACTTTTATTCACTTGCAGTAGTCTTAAAAAGAACTAGCTTCTTCCTCCAACTATATATTAGATATATATTTGTAAAATGCTGGAAGAAAGAAAACAGTGTTTACTCCCTTCTTTTTTTTTTTCTTTTCTCATTATATTTTTTTCCAAGATGGTGTGAAAATTCATACTATCTGACATATATAATACAGTCAATTAATTCCAGAGAAGTCAAAATTTATATTGGTCATCTCTCTTTCTTCCCTCTTTGTAACTAAAATCTAATTTTAAATCAAAACTTTCCATTTTGTAAAAGCAGTGATTTAGTTTTCATAGCAATACAGCGTAATTCAGAATACTTCTCGGCATTCCCACAGTGAATGCAGAAATATGTCTTGAGTTAGTCCATAAATGCCCTCTGGTGACTATCTCCAAAAATGCAAGCAATTTTTCCTTTGATATTACTTTTTTCCAATACCTGCTACAGTAGTTCAGCCAACTAATGCTGAAATCATAACAGAAAATAAGCAAACAGCAATTTCAGAGGTCAAACTCCTAGGCTTACTAGGCTTTCTTTAAGTTCTGTTTTGTTTCTCAAGCCCGAGGTTTTAAGGGAAGCAATGGCAATACTAACCTGATGCAACTCTTAGTTCCCGTGGTCTTGAAGTTCTGTTATAAAACAGATATGATAGATAACTTTAATTTGTTGGAAGAAAAATGTTTTTAAAAAAGAGTTGAGGCCAACAAACCAAAGGGAAAGCAATGTTGCGAATTTAGAAATCAGAAAAATTGTCCCTAAAATAAACATTAAAATATTTTGGAACTATAAAAAGGCTTACATAAAGGTCAGAGTGGTAAATTAAACTGAAACTGATTTCCTTAAAATTTCAGGTCAGCTGCAAAATTATTTGCACAGATTAGAGCCTAGTAGTTCTTTGTCTAACTAATAAATTTCAGTATATACTATAAATCATTATACTTTAGGGTGTGACAAAATTACTGAATTTGTTGCCATTTCATCACCTGTGCACAGTGAACAGTCAAGTTATAGTTTGTTCATACAGCATTGTTCAGACTTCGTCTCCTGGATTTTGTCAATCTAATATAAATAAAGAACTGAAGATTTCATTTAAAAGCCTGAAGAAAAGACAGGAAACTCTCTAGCTTATAAATATGCACTCAATGCCGTTTGATTTGCTCACACAATTGGAAATTATCCTCAGAATCGTTCCTCTGGTTGACAACTTGTTCAGGTCTGTTCTGGAAAAATTTCTGCGAGAAGGTCAAGATAAGCTTTCCCAGTTTAAAAACTCTGAAGATGTTCAGAGTGAAGGCAATGGCTCAGAACTGTCGGTTAAGAAAACAAAGAATTTTAGAACTTGGAAAGGTAAGGGTAGTAAAATATGTCATTTTCCACTGAAATGAACCTGATGGCCTAGGAACAAAAAATGTAATTTACTCTCTTAGTTCCCACAAGTCAATGGGATATTCAGTAGAATCTATCAGGCCAATAAATACAGACATATTTCATGCTCACATTAGAAACATTCTAACCAAACACTACATGTATTAATACAAAATAATAATAAAAAAATCATGTTATTCTATACTGATTGAATATTTTCCCCTGGGAAATAGAAAAGGCTTTAAATTTACTGAGACTAAAATAAGATAGCCTAAATGCATCCAGAAACGTTCCAGCAATGAGTTCAGGGAATGATTTTGTAACAGTTGGTTTGATCCAAAATATCTGTATTGAAAGATAATCTCAAATTTTTGATAGTCTTAAACTCACTACAATAACACAAGCTATTGTGGTAGAATAAATACATAAACAAATTAAAATTCACACCTTGCATTTCAATTCTATTTGGGGAATCTGGCCAAAAGCAAAAAAGTATTGTTTTTCTGTGAGTTAACAAAGAAATGCCCAGCATTTAGAATGCTCTGATAACATACCTACAGAATAACAGCATGCAACATTCACATTGAGTACTGATTTGATTTGCTACATTATCTCAAATGCACCATTAAACAGTGAAAATCATGTCTTAATAAAGGCATCCTAGCTGTGTCAACAACTTAATCTTAAGAAAAAAAGAGTTTGATTTGTGCTGTGTGTGACAATATGCCAAATCATGAGTTTTCCTAAATTACAAGCAGATTTACTATACTCAAAGTGTTCATAAAACCAAATATGTCCAGACGACTAATTTACTCCACCAAATGTAAGCACTGTCATGAGAGAGCTCAAAAAGGAGCCACTGATTCCAACAACAGCGCTCAAAAAAACCCCAAAAACCAAACAAACAACAACAACAACAAAAAAATCAAAAAACCACAAAAAAACCCCAAAACCACAAAACCAAAATCCAACAACAACAAAAAAACCCACCTGTGCCCATACTATTGTAGATACAAATGGTAACATAGATGGTTTATGTTAGCTGTCACTAGTTCCGAAGTTGGCTAAATTACCAGAAGGGCTCAATAAGCCTTAGTATTGATTGAAAAAAAGTAATTGGTGGTTTAAGTGGCCCATGACTGTTCCTTAGACTAAGAAATCAGATTTATTTGCTTTAGGACTTTCTACATTATCTACTGTCAGGGGCTTGGGATGGTGGAGCAGGTTCAGTGTTTGTGGGGGAGGCAAGAGTAATAGGCAAGTAGGTAGGTAGGTAGGCAGATAGATCTCTAAATCTTCCAAATGCATATAAAAGTAGCTTCTGTAGCCATGAGTTTTACCACTGTCTTCCTCATCTTCCCCTAGTTTCTCACTTTTTAGCTAAATTCACAAGTTTTATCAATTTCTTTATGTTTGCAGTTTCTATCATTTCCTATGCTTTTATCACATATCTACCTTAGTGTGCTGCTGATGCTGATAAATAATATGGCTTATTAGATATGGCAGGTGGAATGAAAACGTTCCATGTAGACTGTAGCCCCTGGAAATGGTCAATAGCTTTATTTTTACATTCAATGTATTTTTGATGTTGCTGGTGGCATTGTTATAGACAAAGGAACCCTGCCCAGTATGAATACCATACTTTTATCAAGATGAATCTGGAATGCTTCCTAGGTTATACATCTGCTTGCTCCATCTAATTTACATATCAGAAGATATGCTGACCAGGGGATATGGAGAGTAATTATATGTATTACAAGTTGTTAGGCTACTATTTCTACAACTGCCAAAGACTCATCACCACCACCCCCTAAATCTAAATAAGCTTCTGGTTAGCTGGCTGTCAGAAGCAAGTTAGAATGCTTGTGTGCCAGATACGACTAGCTGTACTGTGTTTACATGCTATCATGGACATATTGCAAGACTTGTCACAGGCCAAACATTTTGCCACTGACTAGAGGACAATAGCTTTTAAACAGTCTGGCATTATATGTTGCACTTAAGATTCTTTATCCTTTTTTAACAATTTACCGTTTCTTTAGTAATTATTTTTCATAAGCTGTGTTCATCTTTTAAATGAGCTTTGGACAAAAGCAGTGGTAGAGACAGATTGAAAATAAATGGATTGCCTTTGAGGGACAGAGTCTCTTCTTACAGTAGCCTCTACACTTGGTGCTGCCGCCCGGCCCAAACACGCAGGGACAGTGTCAAGACAGCAAAACCTCACTGTGTTTGTTCGTACTGTGCTTTGTAAGTGACGTGGCATAGTATAGCAAGGCCAACACTGCAGCAAGCCACCTCAGTTTTGCTACCGTGAATGTGGCTTGACACACATCCCGCCATGAAGAGAATAATTATTGGGTAGTATAACAGCTTGTACCTTAGTTTTCAAGAATTTTAAATCATTTGTCTGAATTTCAGCTATCAATTGGTATCCGCCAGATCTCAGGCCAGTTACTAGAGAAGAACGAGGTTTCGAATGTTTCCCTGGAGAGTCTGATACAAAGCTTGGTTCTTCTTTGTTCATCCTCCCCCATTAGGAATGATGAAACATTAGCCCGGGTCTTTTATACACACATAGAGTAAGTGTATAAAATGGTGTCAGATCCAGAATGTTTAAAAAAAGATTAGCAGGGAACATGTAGTCTTAAGTAAGTGGATGTATTGCTCAGCAGCGAATGCGTTTAAGAGGCAGCCTGTCATTGTGGAGAGAACACCACCTTGGTGCATCCAGTTAACCGTGCACCTCTATATAAACCTTATGGCATCCATCTGAATTTGCACTGTACTCCATACCTGGTCAAAATTCTGCTTGCTACTGACTAAAGGAGAAATGTAAAATTAAAATCGTCTGGCACAGATTTTCAAAAGTGTCCGTTATTTTTTAATGGAGATGCACTGGATAATTTTAGCAGCAGCTCAGCAGAAGGCATCTACTCACCTAGCCAGGAGCTGTATGCTGCCTTCAAAGCAGTAGGACACTCAAGCTGTCCTTAACTGCCCTTTAAAGGACTGGTAAGAAATATGGGATGTTGAGCAGAAACACAGGAGACATTTTATGTCCATGCTCTTGAAAAGATCAGGGCAAAGTTTGCCCCAGGTCTGGGTTCAGATGAGAGTCTGTCATTTGATTTGATTTAGCCATGGTGAGATTTCTTTGCTTGTTAAAAGTGCTTGCTCAAAAAAGCACATTTCTGGAGAAAGGTTTCTTCAATGATGTGTTAATATAGGTACCTAAGCTCATGTTCTAAACTTCAGTAGCCACTTTTGAAAAAGAATCTTTATCTTCAGAAACATTTATGAAAATTTTTCAAAGTAGTGGCTTTGGCTTGTGCAAAGTGGATCACAGTCATAACAGTGACAAACCCCCATAGCTATGATTTTCATTGAAACAGTAGCCACTATTCAAAACTTTATCAGTAGTGATATGGTGTAGTTAGTAAATTTTCATTCATGTGATTTAGGCTATCATCTGCCTCTACGTGAACATAGTGACTTTTGCACAAAAGGCTTATTTTAGTTTTTTGGTATTATATAATTTGTTTCAAATCATACCTAATCATCTAACTTTTCCCTAACAGTTTTGAAATGCGCACAGATACCTAAAGAGAAGACACAGCATTATGTATGATAATGAAAAATATTTTGAATACTTAGTTCTAAAGAAAAACAGGATAAATTCAACAGTTAATTCATTTTATCCAATTTTTATTAACTTCAGTAGTCCCTCAGAAATCAATACAGAACTACCAGACCCCAAGTTTTCCAAAAGTTCAGAGTCCTGATGGCATCAGAAAGTAATTGAGTAATTGCACGATACAGTAGGTAAAGAACTCCTTGTTTATTCTGTAAGTCACCACTCCTCTCTTTTTTCTTATTTCAGCTTTTCTGTATATACATGAAGAGACTGTGGATCTGATCCTCCTGTTACTCATATTGGTTATGTGATATGACTAATTATGATGTGAAAGAAAATTTGAGGACTCCACACAGTCTCTGGATCAAAGGTAGCTATATAGCACCCATAAAAGTGCCATAGCTCTCGGGTTCATAAACTTTTCTCCCTCTTGTTTTTCCTTATTAAACATGGTCTTTAAAAATATCAAGTGTTCAGTGTTTCCATGTGATCTTATATCAGTATGACATCCAGTTTCCAGCAAGGATTTCATTTTAGAAGCGAAGAAAATATAAACTTCAATTTCCTCAGGCAAAATGTCTTTGAATTTGAGTTAACTGAATGTTGGATGTTAGCAGAAATCTATAAATTTACAAAGCTACCAATAATGCAGAACTGTGCTTGTAGTATTGCATGTAACGAGATTTTAGGTATTCTATTAGCTATTCCTATTTATAGCTGCTTTATTAGCTATAATGAGACATTATTAAATGTACTACCTACATTACTTGAGAAACATCCAATATGCGTAATTGTATTCATTAATCTTTGAATTGCACAATATTAAGCTAAAAATATTAACATCTCAGTCTAGAAATGGAATTTGGTTTTACAGGTGACAGATATATTTTAATGGCTAAAGTGCCTACAGTTAAAAGGGGGCTTTTTTTCAGACTTTACAGATTTGCTAAATAAATAAAATGAAATAAAATTAAAAAATTAAGTAGCTACAAAAATTAGATACAATATTTCAGTGTTATTTTCTGTGACCCATTCTGTTCTGTGACTGCATTCCAGAGACATCTTACTATGAGCTATCTTACCATAGTTTTTTTTTTCTTTTATTTTTTCTTTACAGAAGTAGTTCACAAGACTTAATAAGATTTAATGGAAATGTTCCCTGAATTACATTAGCAATCCTCTTTAAAAAACAAAACAAAACAAAACAAAACCACAACAAACAAACCAACCCCCAAAACAACAACACGGCATTATAGATTTGTTAAGTATGGTCCCAGCACAGGTTTAGAAAGATTTCTTCTTTCTTTTAGAGAGTAAATTGGCGCACTGTCCATACTGTGATGAGAAATGGAATTGTAGTGAACCTTTACAGGGTATGTGCATTAGTCCAAATAACTAAAGAGCTGTAAGCACTGCTGACGTCTTATTAAGTGCTTGTTTGGGATGTCTGCAAAAGAGAGTAGTTGTAGTAGAATTTTTCTTTTTTTTTTCCTCCATAAAAATGATTTCTAAAATGTAAAGTTGTTTATTTTAATATAAAGTGATCAGTATGTATTACAGATGTAAAACATTTGTTGTTAAAAATATGCATTTACAGGTGTACAATGTCCTAAGAACAAGAAAGGCTGAGACCATGCTGCAGGTGCAGACTGTAATAAGAGAAATTACCTTTCCTCTTTCTCCATTTCTTTTCTTCATCAAATCTTTGCAGTATCTCAATTCATATTAAGTATCATTTTTGTCTAAAGCATATAATGCACTTACATATATATATATGTACCTACTTCTTCAATGAAAAAAAAAGTAAGATATGATCACTTAAGAGAACAGAATACTTTAATTCCAGTATTTTAGCTGTGTTAAAATACTAAGAAACATCTGGAAGAACAGATAAAAAGAGATAAATGTTTAGCTTTGTTATGAGTAACACGCTAACATACGATTAGGTTGCAATGGTTGTAACTTAACAAAACTGTTGTATGAAATATTTTGTTTAGCATTCATTAAAAACTGCTAATGTACTTGTGGTTTTTCATGGACTATATTTTTATGCATATTATTAGTGGAATACAAATATGCAAAAAAGCAAACAGTTTGGTGTTATAATGTGAAAAGAAATTTTACACCAATCTTATTTTTAATTTGTATGGGAACATTTTTACCACAAATTCCATATTTTAATAATACTATCCCAACTCTATTTTTTAAACTCTTTTTGTCACTGTTTTGTAACAGAAACACTGTAAATATTATAGATGTGGTAAACTATTATACTTGTTTTCTTATAAATGAAATGATCTGTGCCAACACTGACAAAATGAATTAATGTGTTACTAAGGCAACAGTCACATTATATGCTTTCTCTTTCACAGTATGCGGTAGAGCATATGGTTTACTCTTAATGGAACACTAGCTTCTCATTAACATACCAGTAGCAATGTCAGAACTTACAAACCAGCATAACAGGGAAATGGAAAAACTTATAAATTAGACCCTTTCAGTATTATTGAGTAGGAAATGACTGATGTTGCAAGGTACAATATTTAGCTAATACAGTGCCCTTTTCTGCATCTTTCCTCTCCAAAAAGAAAAAAAACTTTTTCTTGTTATAAATACAAATATTGAGGTGCATTTCTTTTTCTACTTTAAAGTGATTGACATTCTTATCATTTTTAAAACCATGTTTCAGTATTTTTCTCTCTCATGCTCTGTTTTACATAAGCTTCCTTTTCTCTAGAACATATTAATACCAACAACAGTATGGGGAAAATAAAAAGTGCTCCCTTCTGTAAAGATTATCCTTTCATTGCGTACAGTGAAACAAACAGGAACCGTAAAATGAACCACATAGCTTCCTTGGCCATTCAGGGTCACGCAAAAGAAATGGGTACACCAAACCACAGGGTCATCCCATGGGGACAAAATAATGGATCAGACCTTCATTGGAGCTGTTGGGTGTTGTCTGGCATAATAAAGCCGGTTTCCTTAACTGCAAAAGTTACAATTGGTTTATGCCCACAGAAGTATTTTATCTCTTTTATCTAATGTCTCCCAGATTAGAAGTGCCTGTGGCAAGAGAGCAGTATGTCATAATCGCGTGCTGTAAGAAGGGATTATCTAAAAGTTTCTTATTTTCTGCTTTTACAAAGGAATTGAGTGTGAATTCTGAGTGTGAGTGAACATGACAACAGCAGAATAAAAGCTGTATGTTTCAGATTAGTATTTCCAGTTTAAAAATTCGTAACAACTGTTCTTTCCCCCAAAAGTAAAAAAAACCCAACTGTAATAACAACAACAACAACAACAACAACAACAACAACAACAACAAAGTTAATTGTGCTGCATTTCCTTTATGTATGTACTCTTATCTTTACATCTCAGCACAGCATTGATACAGTCAGATGACCTGGTTGTACGTGGTTGTCTCCTATCCAAGTCACTGCAGCAGCAAAACTTGATCTGGCTAAGACTGGGTCAGTCCAGAGTTTCGTGGGAACTGAAATCTGGAACTGAAATTCCAAATATTTGATGACACGAACTGTTGAAGCTTGAGACCCTTGGTACGTTGCAAAAGTGCCACATCTGAATGGATTCAGCATGACTGCAGTGCTTTTACTGACAGTGAAATTCTCGTTTCAGAAGTAGCTCTATGGGATCCAGCGAAACTGTATTAAGTAACACTACAGAGCATAAGGAAGATCACCACAATCTTGTCCTCTATGTTATTTTATTTTAAAACACATGTCTATAGGTAGTTTTAGAAGTTTAAGATTGCTATACGGTGCTCAGGGCATGAGAAAATCTTGATTAAGAAAATCTGTCTGTCATTGAACATTGAAGGCAATGCGAGACAAAAAATTTGCTCAGCTTAGTCTACTGAGGATTTTCTTATTAATTCTCAATTATTTTTTTACCACCCCTCCCCATGCATTCTCATTCCTTTTTTCCTTTTTTTTTTTTTTTTTTTTTTTTTTTTTTTATTTTTTCACATTTTTTTTTTGTTTTTTTTCTTTTTAAATTCTACGACATGTTTTTCGGCTGTTTTCATCACAGCTAGCGAGGTTTCAACAACTACCGGTTAAGGACTATGTATTAAGAACTTAGGCAGATCCATCTCTCCTCCTTTGGGTTTTTAGCAAACAGTAACAATATCCAACACAGGTCGAGGGCAGTGAGCTAGCAAAGGTTCCAAAGTCAAAAAGTAGGAACTGTTTACACCCAGGTGTGAGGGTGTGTGTGTCTGTGTCTGTGTGTAAATAAACACAGAAAGGCATACTTCATTTGCGGAATCCTATTCTTTCATTGAGAGGAAGTCATCAACAAAAAAGTGTAATTATCAGACTAGCTTAGCTTCTCTTTTTTCTAACTGTATTGTGTATCCGCACCTGAGTGAACCCTTATCTCACCTCATCGAGGATACCTAAGCTGAGTATCAGTTTAACTTCAATAACACAAACTGTTACTGCAATTAGTTCTATACTAATTCAGCAGTGATGTTTGTCCTGTATATTTTTTTACTAACTAGAGGTAGTACTTCCATATCATTTATAGAACATAAACAGGGTAGGGAGGAGGAAGCTTTGCAAACTCCTTTAGGTTTATGAAACACAAAGATAATTGCCCTAAGCACAAATTGCTTGTTAACTCTCTATTCTTTCACAATCAACCTCTGCTAAAGAAGCACTCGTTTTCACCGGTCACCTTTGCACCTCAGTGTTACAGGAAGCGTATTGCCGTTGAACAGCAGCACTGCTAACTCCTGCCACTTCAATAAAAATAAAATGCAAGGGATTATTTATTATTTCGATGTAGACTGTGTCATTACTTGATCTGGTCACTCTCTCATTGGACTATATTGCTTCTACAGGGAGAAGTCAGTGTCTGTGAAGAAGTTGTACAGTCATTTGTAATTACAATATAGTAGATGGCAACAAATGTCTCTGAACGAAGTTCCTGATGCAAAGAGATAATTAAAATGTATGTCTATCTGACCCCAGTTCTTGCCAGCTTTATGTAGCCACTATGCTGCCAGTATCTTTGTTTTGTTTAGACAAAGAAACTCTATGTTGTATTAACAATAACATTTAAAACAGTTGCTGAAATAAACATTTGGTTCAAACTGGAGAGTTACAACACTTTTCTAATTCTGGTGAGGCTCATGTACTACAACAGTGCTTTCTTTTTTTTCCAGAAAAAAACATTATTTCATTGAATTTCCATTGGTGTTAAGGCTTTGAGACTTAGCCTAGGCATCATGCTATTCTAGATACTCTTTTCAAGAGAGAAAATTAATTAGAGAGCAAAGGAAGCCAGCATGCTTATCATTTGATCAGGTCATTGACATGAGTGCTTCACACTTTTTCAAAGCCAAAAGCTGTCTTGTACACCTGCTCAGAGGTCTCATCAATTTTATCTGAGCAAAGACAGTTTTTTTAAGCTTGTCCAGGGAAAAAGGTGGCAATTGTGATGGGGAGAGAAAAAGAGAGAAAGATGTGTTGCAAGCTCTTTATCTTGATCTGACTGTTTGTTTTTGCACTGATGTATGTAATGAAACAAAGAGGATTTAATCGTGGCAAACAGAAGCCTATTGGCACCCAGAGGGATCTCATTTTCTCTCTTACAAGTCTGTTTCGTTTCAGGTTGCAACATCTTCTTTTCAGCCTATCCACAAGGCTGAGTTTCTTACCTGGGGCTTAAACTTGTGAGGCATGAAGCTCTTTTGTTTTGACAGGTGCTCTTTGCTACACATCAGTCTAGCATTGCTGGTGCTAATACACAGGACAAACTTCAGATATGTTAATGAGTGTACTTACCAAAATTCTGTCTGTAATGAGTTTTATTAGCTTACTTCACTTTTAGTTCTTAGGATAAAGTGGTAGAAACAAATTGCACCAATAAAAGAGTGAGAAAGTTGGTTGCTTGTTATGCGTTGCATGAATTGCTCCAGTTTCTATAAAACTTCTGGAGTAATGGCAATATCATAAAGTGGTATGTGAGAATCAGATTATAACCCCTTGCATAGTACAGCTGCATGCAAGGTGTTTCAAACATAAAGAAAATGTACAGAGGACACTTAAAATAGTCCTTGAATTATTGTCTTCCCAGCTCTTCCAGAAAAGGATATCCTTTTTTTTTTAATTGACCAGCTGCCCTGGGCCTAACATATTATTTACGTGTTTTGATCTTTAACTGGTAACCTAGAGGGTTGTTTTAATATCAATAATAAAGAATAACACATTTTTTAAGATGAAAAAGTGGACATTTAAGACTTGAAGTTGTGAAACGAGTTGTGAAGGCCTTGCCTTGCCTTGCCTTCCCATCCTAGGACCCTCCATCCCTGAGGTATCTTATAGGTACATCATAGGTACCATTTGAAGACTAAATTCTAAATATCTATTTTGTCAATTAAATGATATGGAAGTGATGCCCATGTTCTCTTGTGGTTTAGAAGGAACTTTAAGGGCTCCAACCGTGGTTAAAAGGCCTGAAGGAGTAAGGAATATTGGGTATGGACAATAGGTAGCGAAAAAGGAGAACTCACCTATATTCTGCAGTTAACTGATAGAAATTAAATGCACAATGTAGCAAACTCATTAGTAAACAATAATTCAATTACAATTTATTTCACTGTTCCAGTGATTTCAATCCAGTTTTAGAAGAGCATTTTTCCCAGTAGCTTGACTTTTGCTTTCTCTGCTTGACTTTGTACTTTGAAAAAAGAAAGAAAGAAAGAAAGAAAGAAAGAAAGAAAGAAAGAAAGAAAGAAAGAAAGAAAGAAAGAAAGAAAGAAAGAAAGAAAGAAAGAAAGAAAGAAAGAAAGAAAGAAAAGAAAGAGAAAATCACAGCTGTGGAACCTTGTGAAAACAAGAATGCATCACTTCTCTGGAAGCTATTCAGATCTCAGTGTATCTAAACAGTTTATGAGAGGTCAAAAATTCTAGTAACTTGAACTTGATGGCATCTAAGTTTTTTTATTCTCCTTACATCTAATTTTATCCTGAGAGTAGGCTTTGGGAAAAGCAGACGTTTCATTGGCCTACTAAGACACTAGCTAGAAAGGTATATCCTGTCATCCTTACGTCAAATAACTATGAAAGAGTATGTCTGTCTTAATTTTGTCACTTTGAATAAACTGGCTTGCCTACTATGATTAAAGCAATCATACAAAATCTATGCCAACCTAAAACCAGAGTGCAGTTATGCTTATCAGAAATTTTTAGATTTTTAAGCCTCAACTGTTTTTTCTTATAAAAGCAAGCTAATTTTTTTTAACTCTCTGAGAAAGCTAAATGTGTTAACCTCTTTTTTCTTTTTTTTTCTTTTTTCTTTTTTTCTTTTTTCTTTTTTTTTTCTTTTTTTTTTTTTCCCTGGAAGGGGCACTCGATACTTGAAAACATAATTCATCATGCATAGCCCTTTGGATGGAAAATATTTGATCAGTTTTATTTACAGCTTCCAGGAGCTATGTTCAAACGGAGACTCCTACAGGGAAAAAGAGCCTTTATTAAGACTGTGACATTTAGAAGGGAAATTTTGCCCAGGATCACCAACATAGTACTTACCTATGACTGAACTCTTAGGAGATATTTTAACTTAGTGCTGGTAGGTGCTCATCTTTCAAGGTTTCATCCTGACGTTCCACACTTACTTCCTTCCATTAGGTAGCATGGAAGGCTGAAGAGCTGAGCGAATCCTGCTGAGATTTGACCTGTGATTCCAGAGTCGAGATATTGCTGATCTACTGCTTTATAGTATACTCATCAGCTTCTCTCAGTGAACTGGGCAGGAAGGAGAGAGGAAAGCCTTCCAACATTACCCCAGTTCAGTTATTTCAGGTGGCTCTACTTAAAGGCATATGTTTTTGTAGCCTTTTACGGGTAGATGGACCTGAAGCCTTGCAATACAGATTAAAATTTGCATGAAAACATATGTAAGGAGGAGCACTGATACATGCGACAACTTACTAAAAGACAGTAGAGACAGGCTGAGCTTACTGGGTTTGTTGTTAAATGTCTGGAGCGCAGTGAACTGTGCCTCAAAGTGTGTCTCCATTAAGTGGGATCCCTGAAGTACCCCAATGGCTTTCAGCTCCAACTTGCTCTACTGTTGGTGAACCTTTCCTGGCTGTTAGATTGGTCACTAAATTAGGTTTTGGCCAGGACTACAAAGACTAAGAACTAATTGAAAACTAGTCCATTATTAACCAATAAATGTTTTCTTTGTTCGTTGGTTGGTTTGTTGGTTTTTTTACAGCACTTAAGCTCTTGGATGCAAGTGCTGTCAGACTGGGGGATGTTTGGTGGCATAGCTGCATTTCTTTGTAGGATCAGGGTCAGCAGAGTTGGAGCTTTATTCCACCATGTGGAATATTTCCCATTTTCATTTCCTCCTCTAATCAACTCCGAAACAGAAATATAAGGGGAGAAAAAGTATATCAGAAGGAAGTTAATACCTAAAGTTTGTGGAACAAAGTTGTTCTATAGGTCTTACACAAAACAGCTTCCCACCTCCTGACTGGGTTACTAGGAAAAATTTCTGTGACCGGGGACTCGACCCTGTGCTCTGCACAGTCTCCAGGTTTTCTGACAGCAGGTCATACTTTAGCAAGATATCCTGGCTGGAAACCAAAACTAGGCATCTTTTACCAGAAATAAGGTACACATTTCAAATACTGAGAGCTCGCAATCACTAAGGAAAATTTGCTAAGTGACAAGGTGGACCCTTTACTGTTTGAAATATTTAGGTAAAGATTTGAGTTCTTTCTACAATATTCAATCAAAACTTCTAGGTCTTTATAGGGAAAATAACTAGGATTAAATTCTACAGTCTAGCCGGAGGAAGAAATTAGAGTGGCTGTACATATGATTTCTCCTGGATTAAAACCCCAATTACCTCTGTAAGTTTCATCCTTGTTCTTTGGTCCTGTTATTTTCTGGATTGGTGGCATCAAAGAGAATCTACCACCTTTGCACTTCCTGCATACAACTTCCTTTCTGTTCCTTCTTAACTCAGGCTAACACAGTGCTTTCCTTGAAGCGTCTCTGAAGTTGTTTCACAACCCTTCCAGCTTTTTTAGTGTGCTACAAAATATTTAATTTGATTTGTTTAGTTATAATTATTTACTGCTTTGGGGGAGTGTTGGATTCAGCCCATATTCTCCTTGGAAAAACAATCAATGTATGAATCTATCACATAATTTTTGGAGTGTGACCATTATAGTTATTCACATAAGATTGCAAGATCCACCTTGATTTCAAGTCTAACCTATGTTTTCCTACTTTCACCCTTCAGCTTTTATTTTTAGGGACTTCTGGCACAAGACCTATAACAAGTTCTAATTGCTCTAAGCAGTGGAGAGCCATCTTGGTAGCAAAGATTGCCTGCAAATTGTAGGAGATGAAATGAGAAGCTTGCAGTTGATGAAGCATCCTGCTGAAGGAAAACATCTTCTCTTCCCGTCTTCCTGAAGACAGATGAGCTTTCAAAAATTTCAGAAATAGGGAAAGATACAGAGAAGGCATTATATTTAGAGTATTTGTTCTTTTTCCAGAGTTTCGTAATCTCCTCTGTTTTATTAAGTAAAAAAACAACCCTAGCTTAAAAAAAGAGAAAACAAAACTGATGCTAACAGGAAGTTTGATCACATTGCTGATTTTGGCTGTTGAAGGGTTAAATTGTAAACCAGAGAGCTCACTTTTCAGGGAGATTTTAGGATTTTAAATGACAATGGGAGTTTGGACTTACTGCTGGGATAGGAAGTTGGACAGCAAGGTTCAGCTCTTATGAGGGAATCTAAGAGTAAGCCAAGAGGCCAGAAGGTTAAAGGGCAGCGCTCAGGCTTCCCATGGGCTCCAGAGACTCCAAACATTCAAGCGTTCAGTGGCTGGATTCCCTCATGACAATCAGATGAATGGCCAGTAGGGATGCGGAACTAAAACTGATCCTGCTTTCACCTCAGTGTAACTTGTAACCCACTCTCATTCATTTAAATGGAGGTAATAATTGCAGAATAATGCACTAAAACTCATAGGCAAGAAGAATGAAAGGGAAAAACACAGTTTCTCAAATGTCTTTAAGCCTAATTCGCTGTATTTTGAACTGTAAGCAGAAATGTAGATAAAACCAGTGCATGCTCAGAGAGCTCAGACTCTATCGTATCTTTTGCCATGTCCGTGTGCAGTAAGGTATATTTTGCACTAAATACAGCTTTTTAGTGGACATAGCTTACTAGAGCTTCTTAGACGATGTAGCTTAGAGGGCTTACTGAAGTTCAGAGCACAAGCTTTAGTAAGTTACAACAGTAAGCCTGGAAGTTAGGAGAGATGGGAAGAGCTGTTGCAACGATCATTCCACAGTAGCAAGACTGATTAATACTATAACTTTAATGAATGACCCCAAGCAGCCAAGCAGTAGGTACGGTCCTGTGTGCTGCTGCTGTTAGGACGCGATATGTTTTCTGAGTTCTGGTTTGTTACAGAGATCATGTACAATTTTTTTTTCCCTTTCCATTGTAGATAACAAAAAGGTAAGAGCATCTTTGCTCACAATTCCATGTGTTTTTCCAATTGTTGATTTTTCCCCAGTTCTTTCCTTTCCGACAGCATTACACTACTTTTACTTTATTTAGGCTGTTTCTATGATGAATAAAATACCCCTGTATCACAATCCGACCTCCTGGTCTCCGGATGATCTCTACACTAGTTTGCTTTCAGTCCCTTGTGTTTGTTTTCAGTCACTGTGCCCATGTATTTTACCTTCTGACTGGTTTTGCATGTTTTGAGCAATGGCTTCTATAATTTCTGGTTTCTGTTTTAGTAGAGGATTGAAGGCTTCATATCTAGATCCCACACGGGCACTGGCATGCTTCAAGAAAATTGTACGCAATCTTTGTTACAACAGCATTTTCAGCACTGTTTTTAGTGCAGTCTAATTGAATATCCCGGCATGTTTTCACATCCTGGCGTGCTTACAATAACACACATGTGCAGCTCCTGTCCTAACCCCACCAGGAAGTCAGAATTTGAGTTCGGTTTTTGTTGTCTTTATTTGGCCCTCTAAACATTCACTTGTTCGTTGTTCACCAACGAACAAATGAAAAATCTGAATCTGTATGTTTTAACCATGCCTAGAGGGGCTTCTGTGCCAGAGTTTGACTTGCTTGCAAATAGCTTAATGCAATGCTTGTAAAAACCTATTTTTCAACTGTTTCTGGTTGTATTTGCAGGAGACAAAAGATTTATTCATAATCTCATATGCTGTGGCATATGAGAAATGCAAGTTTGACAACAGATATTGGTAACAAGGGATTTTTTTGTTCAATTGGTTTTTTGGCAGGAAGTGATGGGGGAGACATAAAAAAAGGAAAAAATCTGTAAACACCAGATCTATATAATGAATCCTTTAAACCAAAATACATGAAATTTAGCTCCCTGGGTGCTGAAGCAATATATATGAGACTAGTTACTATGATTCACAAAGAGCCATCTTGCTGTTTAAGTACACTTTCAGCTACAGCAGCTGTTTTGATTCATAATCTGTGCTATAGCAAGGTTTATTTTAAAATACCAAGCAGGGGACAGGGCATTCAAACATCAATTACTTAACCAAGAGGATTCAGAACCTGAAGTGCTTGAAACTGAAATGAAACACATGGCAAATATTTTGCTTCCTGTCACACAAGGGATCCGATCCTGCAAGCTGCGGGAGTGCAAAGCTCCATTTCGTCTGCAGTCAACAGGTGAAATTCTGACATTATTGTAATCAGCCGAAATCTTTCCTTCACTTTCCACAGGACTGATTTGACCATGGGGATGTTCTCTGAACAGGGTGGGGTAAGGTCTCAGAGTCTTTAAGTTCTCAACATTTTAAGTTGAATATATTTACAGGCTTGTAAATATAAAACCATCTAATGCTGTTCTTTGGAGGTGCTGGGAGAATGACAGTGTCATACTCTCTGTCTCCTGGAAGGAGTGCTTGAATAGTCACATTTGGCCCTTGCAACTCTAATGGGAGCCAGTCCACTTCGCAACAGTCCTTCTCTGAGAATTTGCCTTCAGTTCTTCATGCAACTTAAGTTGCAGCCTATGTATGGCAGAGTAAGATTAAAAAAAAAAAAAAAAAAAGAAAAATGAAAAAAATAAATAAGGGTNAAAAAAGAAGAAGTAAAAAAATAAATAAGGATGTATAGCCTCAGTCCCTTATCCGAGTCACTATATATGTCTCAGGGAGGAAAATACTGGCCAGTAACTACTAGTCTCTTCCTGCGTTTGATAAATCAGCACAAGTCCTGTACTGCCAACACAAGCAAACAAGTCACCAGTCATGCAGCGTGCAGGATCCTTGCGCCATGCCTTGGATCACTCACATGTGAGGATTGCCTGGATAAATGATTTGCAGGATCGGGCTCAGACAACACCTGGAATTGCCAAAGCGTTCAGACTTACAGATGGTTGAGAGGGACTTGGATGTGGCACTCAAATTATTTTGTTAATGGTGCCATCTCCTGGTAGCAATTTGCTAAGCTAATCTTTGCCCCTGCAAACTTGTTAGATACTTACACTTTCTATTTTAATACCATTACACTGAAGAGAGGTAAACAAAATAATTTAGAGTGCTTTGTCTGCTAATTTTGTTTTTATTTTTTAATAAGGCATTTTCAAATAGGAAGCAAGCTATTATTAAACAGTGGTGCATTTTAGAAAAATAACTTGCAGGATATAGACTCAGTGCTGTTTGAAAAGATTTTTTCCTGCTCAAGTTGCTTTCACTTCTTGCTTTCATAAGTATCAAATAATATAAAAGCGAGTCAAGGTAGATGATATTCACAGAAGGCGATGGATCTGCCTACCAGTGCAGATCCTAAACCAGCACATTTGGGGGGAAGCAATAGTGGAGTTCAGAATGGGTTCAAGAATGACAAACGAACAAAGGAACTGTACGCTGGAAGAGACTGATGGTATGTCTAAGCGAGTAAGAAATCTGTCTTCAGATTTGGAATGGGACTAGTAATGTTCAGAGCCTTGGAAGGGCTTGCTTTTCAGGACATCTAAGAAATAATGTGCTGTTGAATTTGGAAATACTAAGACATCACAGTGGAACAAATAAAATATCCAAGTAATGGATCTAATTACACTGAGGAAAAATATTTTCCTGAACTTAACCAATAATTTCTTTCACTGATGATATCTGTTTAGGACAACACCAATACAAAAGGATTAGTACTTTTGTATTGCGACAAAGATATTGTAAACTCATTTTCTGGACCTCTAGTTCTGTATCTATTCTGGTTCTGCCACAGGCTTTATTGTTTACTGGGAAAAAACTGCTTTACTGAGATACATCTCAATGCTTTTTATCAACAGAAAGTATTTGTAGCAGGAGTGATGGTAGTTTGTCCTTCACAAGACTTCTGAAAAGATCAAAGTTTGCAAAGTGCTTCTATACTAGAAAGTTCAGAACACAGTAGCTAATGTAACTTGTAACACAATTCTTGTAAAGAGGTATAGCTCTTAGGGATGCTGAATTTGGCTTTTGCTGTACTTAGATTTGACGCACAAATTTCTTTAGGATAGCAGGGCAGCTACCTTTGCAGAAACATACATAGTCTTTTGAATGTATGGATAACTTCACTTACAAGCAGGAATGGAGACACATTCCATGTAAGAACGTTGCTGCTGCAGATTCCATTTTGGTGCAATATTTGATTTTCTTCATATTGCTGTGCTTGGAAACCAGCACTAAACTTACTCTACTCTGCACTTGAACAATGTTATCATACTCCACAGTTTAATCAGTCAACACATCTGTCTTTTTCCAAGTGTGCCTCTTTGACTGGAGGAAATCAGTCTTGTATTTTCTTTTGCCACCTATTTGCCTATATTTTTCCATGCTCATCCTGTTGCCACGTAGCTTCTTCTAAATCTTCCCAGTTAAAGAGAAGAAGGAGATACATGCATAGGGAATGCAGTACCAAAATGACCACTTCAAAACTGCATCTGGTTTGCCCTGACAAATGCAAAGATCCTCTAGCAGAAGGGCTTTGTTGGAAATAGGTCTTATTCAATAAATACATAAAGGAGCCCAACCATGGCCAATTCTGGGAGAGCTCACACAGGAATCACACAGGAAGGTATTCCAGGGAAAGAGATCATTTCTTTTTGCATGTGATGCCTGGCATGCAGACAAGCTGAAATGGTAGCAAGGGAAATAAGGAAAATGTTACCACAAGTAGCATGTGGACTACAACACAACAATTTGCAAGGAAATGGAGGACTGAACTGCACATCTACTGGGAAAGGTCAAATTATGCAAATGGCAGAATATTTACTTGGGGAACGCTAATGGTTGCTAGGTATGAGCTACACACTAAATTGCTCAATAGAATTTGGTATCTAGTGGTTTGTGTAAAAAACTTGGCTGAAGATAGGCTTTAAAAACACAGAAGTAGGAGGAGATTACAATCCAAATGGTGAATAACAAAGCAAACTGTCAAAGTTTTCAATATATATTAGAGGCCAGACATTGAAGAGTTTGAAAGCAAGAGTGGTGGGATCAAACAGGAGGAATATCAAGAGGTATAAAGTAAGCAGCAGAAAGAAGTCTAAGAGCAATAATCAGCTTACATAAATTTTTAGGTTGTTTTATATCTTACCTTTCTTTCTGTATCCCCAAATGTATCTCATTACAGTTTAGCTGTGGGTTTTAACTTGTTTTTCCACTGTGCTGCCTGTATTTCAGAGAAAAATCACTTAGATCTAGAGATAAAACCATTGTGGATATAAGTAAACCAGATTAATTTTTACTGTTATGAGTACATATTTTTCTTTGACTAAGTTTTAAAGAACTTTCAGAATCTTATTTATATTCAAATAATTTGAAGATATTTATGCACGCTAACCTTTTTACTTCATATAGACTCTTTGCACTACATGTTAATTATCAATTCAAGGGCTAATGATTTCCATTTATGTATTTTAGCTATATGTCTGTCTTTCTGACTAATGCTTTTGAACTGAAAGTGGGGCATTCAGCACTCTTTCTATGCAGCATTATTTTAAAATGTATCTGGAACTGGCTGCCTGTAAGTAGCTTGGCAGCACTGCACTGTGAACTCTGCTGACTAGAAGCTGCCAGAAGTACCGTATTGATTCCTAGCTGTTGGGCATCTGCTTCTATATTTAAAAAGAAGTTATTGCTTTGTTATGGAAATTGAAGGCGGAGGGGAACCTTATTGTTCTAAAACAAAGAGTAATTAGCAGCAGCGGTGGAAACTCTGAAACATTCTAACATCAGACAGGAGGAGACTTAGCTACCTACCTTATAATGAATTATTGTATTTTCACATTCAACGTGTCATAGTAGGCTGGCATATTACATACTTCGTATATGCCTAAGGCTTTGTAAAAACAGAGCGATGGCTGATTAATTTTGAGAAAACCTCAGGTCTTGTTACGCATTTCTGAGTTAACTCCTTTATGTAGGTATCTAAGATGGCCAGTAGGTGGCAAGGTACACAAATACACAAAGCTGCTTCGATGACGGAGAGGCTACGTCCAAACTGCATGAGAACTACTTAGCAGTAAGCCTGAAAGGACTGTAACAGCAAAAGGCATCTCTCTACTGCGAGATGTCCTATAGAATTTCAGCCTTTTCGGTTTTCTCTAAAGATGATTCCTTATTGAATATTACGGTTTAATAGTGAAGACTGCGCTGAGTTGGAAATAATTGGAAAGAAGTTGTTAGTAACTACTACAAAAAAAAACCAAAAGTATGAAAAGATATTGAGAATGGAGTAAAATCTCGCAGTGTCTTATTTCACAGTTATCATGCAAATCAGACAACACAAGGTCTGGTGACTGGCTGGCTCAGAAATTGGCAATATCCTGGCATTTTTGTCTTTGATCATTGGGTTGAATTAAATCTAGGATGGTAACAGTTACCGCTTGGCTCAAAAGAGATAGCTTTGGTGGTTTCAGGCTAATGCACGATTGTCCATATCATAAAATGATGACAGCTACTTGGCAAAGTGATTTGAAAAGGCAGGCTAAGGCTTTGGCTGAACACTGAAGTTGTGCTACTTATGCGGATTTAGTTAAAATTGTATTATTGTCTGGATCTAGTCATACTTGCATACCTATTTCTGTGTGAGTAGGGATTTAACCTCTATAGCGATAAGAAACTTTTGTGCTCATATGTACATGTCTACTATAGAGATCATGCCAATATTATTTTACTGGTAAAAAGCCCCAGCTTAACCAACAAAGGAGTGCAAATACTGAGAGAGGATTAGAGTAATAAATTAATAATTGTGTCACCCTTAAGGCTATGAATACATGAATAATTTTGTGAAAAACAAATTAGACATGGAGTATTTTAAATATCTATGATAACAGAGTTATTAAGCATGAAAATTACTGCAGCATTTATGATACTACTCCTGCACCCTGTGTATTACATAGCTTTTTCACTGTGTTGTCTCCTTCCCCAGAGACAAGGAGGTGTTACCTTCATAGAGCCTCTGCTGTAACAGTGGAAGAGCTGGTAGCCAGTTGTCTTCTGTCTGTCTGAAAAGAGTGTCCTTTCAAGCAAAACCATCTAGCAGATCTACAGTAAATCTGGAGTCGGTGCAAAAGGAACTGGGTGGATGCAAGGGCTTCTGCAAGGACAAAGGACCCCAAGGCTTTTAAAGGAAGAGCAGGAAACATCCCCTGTCCCAGGCACTGGAATCTCAGCCACAGGATGCTTCCAGGGACAGGCAAGGTCAGCTGTGGCTGGAAGGCTGGGAAACAAGCAGCAGAAGAAATGATAGTCCTAGTGCAGTCACTGATATCCCCTGATCAAAAGAGTAAATTATGTCATGCAATCACACTTTATTTCATATAGGGCTGTGTAAGATTTAAGTGCTATCACCCATCAGTGACTCAGTAGTCTATTTGTGTGTATATTCTTTATTACATTGAACAGCAAGATTGGTTTCTCAATATTCATGAGGGGCTCTCCATATTTTGCATAGGGTTAGGAGATGCACAGGTGCAGTTTAATCTGATGTCCTATGAAACTATGTCCTACTTTGTCATGGCACTTTGTTAGCCACGTGCTGAGAGATTTGTGCTGAAGGAGGTTGGAAACCCATGGATCTGCCATGGCCAGCTAGTGCCCATTACGAGGACTTTGAGGGCTGTGTCTTTACTCAGCAGCTAGTATGCAGATGCCGTGACCTCTGAGGCAACTCGGGTGGTAGCTGCAGGAAATCAGTATATTTACAAGTTCTTTAAATGTCTGACAAAAAGATTGCTTTGTAAATGGCTTGTAATTCCCGTGTCATGCATACAGTATAGCCTTTGCCTCCCACAGAACATCTCATCTAAGGATGCATATTCTCTGGATGCATCCCAGTTGACATAGAAAGGGGAGAAAATATCAGTATGCCGGCCTTTTCTTGGCTTTGAGTTCCAGATTACTGCTTTCTGCTCCCAAGTAATTCATTTACTTTCTTTGTCAGTTTGCCATCTACAAATAGAGTTAAATATAGAAACGTAATGAGCGGCTGACAGAATATTGTACATTCCTGCATGTTTTCGGATGCTGTATTTTCCATGTATCATTAATTCCATAAGAAAACTAAGATATAAGTTGGGATAATGTTTGGCTGTGAAGGTAATTTTGTTTTCAGACTGCTTTTGAGACAATTTTTTTTAATGTGAGCTTGTTTGGAGCACGTCAGTTCGTGGATTTAAACCTATGTTACCCTGGCTGTGAAACATGAACAGTGGTATTTGCCTACTTTCTCACAGACAAGTAGCTAATAGTTATAACTTTTTAGAAAAGGTAAAAGTATTGAACCTCTCAATAGTTGCAAAAGGGGAACAGAATTCTGGATATCTAGCAGTTCTTCTTTGTGCTCTTTCCAATTTCTAAGTATGGATTCATCATGCCAATCCTACAACTTTCTCTTTGAATTTCCTGAAATGTTGTGACCTTGAAAACCAGCAGTCTGTGAAATTTTTCCTTGATGTTTTACTTAGTTCTGAGAATAAAAAGGTGTATTTCAATTTTAAATAAATAATACTATCTGACGATGTTTTGCTCGTGTAATAGGAACTCTTCCAACTTTCCATTAATGTCTATCGACTTTCCATGAATGCATATGCATATACATACACACACAGGTTTTAGGCAAGGGAGGCTGTTTTCAGGCCACAATGAATGTGAAAAAGCCTTTATCAGCCTCAAAGCAGTTAACCTTGAACTGGCCCGTTTTCTGGATGGAACTTTGATGTACAAAAACTGGCGTAGCTGCCTTGGAGTTGGAGGAAACTGAGCAGCTGTCTACCTTGCTCAGAGAACCCTTCTGTCGTGGGGTGGCTGAGGGTCAAAGAACAACAGGTGCCGATCGCCACCACAATGGTGCACCAACCAAGACTCCGTGTTTCCCATCCATAAGCTGATTTATCAACTGGCGAGCCAAGGTGAGATCAGCAAGACTCGATCACCCTTTAACACTCGTAACAGCTGACCCAAACTGGCCAGGGGGTTATTCCACACCATATGACATCATGCTCCATATATAACTGGGGGGGGGCTGGGAGACAGTTTGGCTCGGGAACTAATTGAGCATTAGTTTTTGGTGGTGAGCAATTGTGCTGTGCATCACTTGTTTTGTATATTCCATTGCTATTGTTGTTGTTATCTTGCTTTTCTATCCTATTAAACTGTCTTCATCTCCACCCATGAGTTTTACCTTTTTTTTCTATTCAATTCTCTCCCCCATCCCACTGACGAGGGGCGAGTGAGCAAACGGCCATGTGGTTGTTTTAGCTGCCTGCCGGGTTAAACCACAACAGGAACAATGCAGCTCTAACTCACAATTGGGCAAATTAACTTCAATATTAAGATAAAAATTGTGCTCAGATGCTTTTGAGTGTCAACTAGAAAAGTTCAAATGTTAGATTTTCTCTCTGTTAGAAGGCCAGTAACAAACAGCTGGGGGCTGAGACAATAACATCTTAAACTGCTGCAGCTGTTTACTTGCTAAATGTGAGCCAAGTCCCTCAAGTCAATTTTTATTTTTTCTTAAGAATATGTCAGTACACTTTCCACTTATTAAATTTAGTGACCTAACTGCTCTAAATTAACTCATGCTTTTGTATGCCTAAGTCAACAGTGGAACCAAAATGAACTACTTGCTTTTCAAAGGGTAGTTATTAAGACTTTCTGAAAAATCAGTCCCCATTAGAAGTGTAAGAGGTCATCACCAGTAAGTCACTTCATTTGGGAAGTTATATCAGAAACTATTTCAGTTATAGTTGGCAAATGTATCATAAATTCATATTGGAAAATAGTTTGTCTGGATAGAAATACTTCAACAGAATCTGCCAATTTTTGTCAAACTTTGGCAGTACACACGTGCTTGCAGATTTTGGTATTTGCCTTAAAGGCACGTTTTCATGGCGTCTGTTTTCCTTGTAGCTCCCCTGGTTGGCACCCTGCCTGGCAGACTTCTGCAGCGTGAGGCCTGAGACCCTCCAGGTTCACAGCAGAGCTAGACACCCTGGGCTGTAGGACCTTAGTCTAAACATTTCATTTCACGAGACCTTTCAAAATAGCAACTTTTCAGTCCGAAATGTAAGTAGACTTTTCTTAAATTCTTATTTGTGAACAGCTGATGTTCATTTGTAGGTGTACTTAGTAAGACAGCAAAGTAGTTTACAGTGTAATGTGTGCTCCCTGTTCTTCACCGAAGCAAAGCAAAGATTCGGTGAGAAGCACAGACAAATATCACCTCACCCAGTAGACCCTGATTTCAGCATTCACTTGGCTCCTGTTGCTAGGAAAGAGGTAAGCAAAAATCAAGGTGAAACTGCATCCCATTCAGGTGTCAAATTTGTCACCACTGGGAAGTACCTGATCTACCAAGACAGTTCCTCTGCTTTACATTTGATTTGGTTAAGCTCTTTCCCATCTGGCATATGCACAGTAAACCCCAGGAATATGAGACTTTTGGTTCAGATGTCATAGGTTTGGTCATGAGGTAGAAAGTAGCCATGTGGCTGCCTTCCTTTATTGCTAGAATAAATTATAATCTATCTTTCGTGGCGGGGGGGAATAGTATCTCAGGAAAAGTGATAAGTTGAGCAAAGTTTGGGGTGCTGAACAGCTACAGGGACAGGGACAGTTTATCTCATGAAGTATACCTTTTCCACAATGTCAATATTTTGGTAGATCTGAATAATACTGCACCATAATCCATAATTACTTAACTCTGATCTTTCTCCCTGTGTCTTATGGACTGAAGCAGTATATGGTGGTTAACCTGCCTACTGATTAATTCTTAAATTTCCCCAGTAGTTTTCTTTTTTTCCTTTCTCCCTAATTTCACAGGATGCCTAGTATCTGTTCCCATTAGTCCAGTAAGGGTTTGGCGTTTTTTCATCTTATTAGCATTTTCCATGTCACCTCTGTGACTTCATTGTCCAGGATAAATTCAGGTGTGCAGAAGTGTTGATTTATCCAATAATGTAAAATAAATAACCTGGTTTGTTTAACCTCTCAAACAAAAAAAAGACTGTTGTTGACACAAAAACCAGATGGTTATTGCCTTGCCGTGAGGTCAGGATTGACAACTTTCTAACTACCGGAGAGGTGAGATTCTATGGAGGCTTTTCATTAGTGAGGTGTAGAGGGGAAAGAGGAGGGAGGAAGAAGAAAAGGGAAAGGCAAAATATCCAACTAGTTTTGAAGAAAACCTGCTGAGAAAAAGGAGGTCTGCTGTAGTATCTGAGACAACAGGAGATGAGGCCAACTGATAAGAATTCCCTTCCATCCTGCGATGTGAAGGTGTGGATGGATGGTCATGCAGGGCCGAGCAGATGAGCGACAGTTGCGCTGTACAAGTCGTATAAGTGCATGCTTTTTGCTCACTTTATTTGCTGAGTTTGTTAAACTGCCTGGACAAGACAGTGGATAAAGGAAGTGTATCTGAATGAATAAAGAAGACAGTAGAAGTGAAAATGGCAACTTAAAATAAATCAGAAGTTGTAGTTTCCAAGTACTTGGCTACTTCTGCACTCCACAGCTAAGTTTTGACACAATAAACGTATCTCCAGATGTATACATGTGCTTGATATGCATATGATATGCAGTATCACAGCAGAAAAGGAAATACCATCAACAGATCCTCAGGTCAGTATTTGTGTGCAGCATAACCATTGTTGGTTTTGTTTCCGTGATGCAGGCACAGGAACTGTTGGCCTAATGGAAAATGTAAACCATGGGAACATTACTACAAAGCCGCCTACCATTCCTATTCCCTGAGTAAAATGAGCAAAGGAAAATCATGTAGGACAACATAGTACCAGATTTGCTTCGGTACATTTTGATGCTGATGTATCTGGAAGAGCAAGTTTCCATTTAGGCTTTGAGTTAGGAATCAGTGAATTCATCTGTCTGGCTGAACTGCAAACAGTTCAAATTTCACAGTGCAACATTTTTGAACGGCAGCAGGGAAAATTTTAATTTATTATATTGGCTAGTGGCAGATTCCTTTTTGAAAAGCAATGAGTATTTGCACAACAAGTTCCTTAAAGAAATGAAGCAAGCTTCAGTGCTAAAAAAAAAAAAAAAAAAAAAGGCATGAGGAAAAAAAGTATAATATACCTCTATTAGTAAAACAAGAGTTCCTTTGAAATGTTTATTAGCTAGTGAGAATGTTTCTCAAAGTAGTACTTTATTTGTACTTTTGTTTCTGTTGTCAAAAAGTTTATCAAAAGTGCTCCATGAGATTAAATGTTTATCAGCATAGGTCTGTGCTTAGCAAACCCACATGCATGCTAAGTATTGTTACGGCAGAAACCAGCAGATGATAGGGTTTAGCCTAAGTACTCAATGTCCTTCCTTCATTAAGTTGTGATGGGTTTAGTTTTGTCACCCAGTTTCTTAGAGATGCTGTTGCAAGCTGCAAAGTAGTTTGCTTTCTCTTTTAATCTCCTGACTAGCTAGAGAACAGAGTGCCCGTACACTATTTGATATTTTGGGGAATTCAACTGTTGTTCAAAAGTACCTTTGCTCAAGGGTTAGTACACTAATTGTCAATAAAACCAGGTCACTAATAAAATCCTGACTCATCTAGATTGATCAATATGAAAGCAGAGCTCTAAATCTTTGTTACTGGTTAACAAAGAGGAATGAGACAACAAAATTAAGGCTCTTCTGTGAGGTCATGGCTCCTTATGAACAGTCCTGATATCAACATCTGAACAAGTCTACATGATTCTGATAATTCTCCTCAACTTCCTTTTAGAAAAGTTAGTTAATTTGGCTTGACTCCTGGAGTTGTCAAAGAACAAAATATAATCTTTTTGTATCTGTGAGTCCCTCACTGCACCTTTAAGTGGACTTGCTTTTAAATATACACACATCTATACACTTTTACTGAGACAAAATTCATCAGCCTGTTTAATGTTTATTTTACAGCTCATTTAAGAATGAAGCCAAATCAAAAAGAAACAATGGCCAATGATTAGCCAAATTTAGCCTTGTAGGAAAGGTCTGACTGAAAATATAGACATTACAGCATGGCAGAAAAGTCAACAGATACAAACTCTGCCCAACCAGAGCCATTTCAGAACACGTTACAAGGCCAGTGTTATCAGAGAGCTTCCTTCAGGGCCCAGCTAAAGTGGAAAAGGATTTCTTTTTTGGCAGTAGGAGGATCTGTCCAGCAGAGGTGCAAAATAAGTAAAATTCTTCTGGCTTTGGTCACGTTAGGTAACTGGCACAAACTTCCTCTGGACAAAGCTCTTCTTCAAGGAAAGAATGGATTTATCTGATGAAAGCTCAGGATTGTAACACAAAGCCAAGATTTGATCAGTAGAGGTTTATTGTATGTGGCTCTTACCATGGCACACTTCTGCCTCTCATCCCATGTATCTCTTCTTTTTGAACCTCTCTCTTCAGGACCTGTATGTCAACTCTTATCTTCAGAGACAGCCTGTGGCATAGAATAATTTTCAGCTTGACGTAGAATTACTCTGGTATGTATTTTACAGTGCGGTCTGAACCTCTTTCACAGTTAAAGCTAAATGTGTTAGTGTTGGAACACTAAGTAATTGTTAGAAATGAAAATGAGTATCTTTAAAGTTTTCAGGGGAAGGAGGGTGGGAGGGATCCATATTACCTTGTCACTTCAGTGGAACTCAGTGGAAAAGCAGTAGCAGCACATTTCTCTAAAAACCAAATTCCCATTAATTTCACTGGTACAAAATCAGTGTTCTCAATTTCCCCACTCCCCCAGTATGTTTCAAAACTGAACTTATGATATAACATCAGTTCAAGTAGAGAGATCCTTAAAAAGTGCGTTTCATAGGTACGTGGGTTAGCTGGCAGTACTTTCCTACCTACCTCCACCCAGGCTTCTTAATGATGAACTAATTTACTCCACCTACTTCTGATGCCATTCCAGGGATATTTTAAACAGAAAGATTAATCAAATGAACCTATTTTAACAAGACTTTTATTGAAAACATACACAAAGTCAACAAGTTATTCAGTTTCTGAATGTACATTTTAGAGAATATTCATATTAGAGAATATTTTAAGAAAAGGGGAAATACAACCAACATATGCTGCAGTTTACTAAGGCATTTAGGCATAAGAGCAAGTTATACCACGTGTATGTGTGCGTGCGTCTGTATACACAAGCACGCAAACATACACACGGGGTATCTGGTTTCAAACTGTACAGTGCTATGCAATTTGTTACTTTTTGCTTTTTCTATTTTTTCAACACTAAATAAAGCTTTTATCCAAATGGTTGAAGTTGTTCACAGAACAGCAGTTATAATCTACTCTTCAAGAGTTTGCTTACAATTACAATACTAACGATGCACAAAAAACCCCCCAGATCTTCCTGGGAAAGTTCTCTCTTACCAAAATGAGGCTCAAGTAAGAAAAACACTAGTTTGCAAAGGCACCGTGGAGACAGGTTTTAATACATTAAATACAACATGAATCATTCACAATAACAAGTTTAGTGTTTCTGGGAACTTTTGTAAATACAACACAGTTGGTCACACAAAAATGTTTCTGTTGATTTGTCTTGGCAACTCAGATACATCAACAGTGTAACAGCATAACAGCTTTGTTCCCATCTGACAGAAAATAATGGCAGTTCTGCAAGGCAAACGTTAAACCTGACCGTATGTATTTATTAATTCCACAGTGTTTTGACAGATTATAGGGGATGCAACTTAAAGGATGCTGACACGCTCACTGAGGGCTTTCATTTCTGTTTCTTCTAGCTTGGTGTTTTCATTATGGTTAGCACTTGGACTGATAAGGTGTGCTGGATACTGCAATCCATGTTCTCCTGAATACTGTTCCCATCGGGAGTCATCACTTTCATGGGTGATGTAACGTTCCCCCATTTTACATTCAAGTTCCCTTAGATCTAACCAGGTTTGATAGTCCTGAAACAGAGTAACAGTATCAGTTTTAAAATTCTTAAAATAAAGAACATTCCCTCTCCTCTAATAATAACACAAAATGCTATTAACTCAGCAATCTAAATGCCATGCATCCTTATTGCTCCAGAATGCAAAAATCTTATAATTAATAAAAATGAAATCTGCCTATAGAGATAGGTTTCATCTCTAGAGGATCGTTTGATAAACTAATTTTATTAAATTCTGTCATAAGTATAGCATGAAGATGGTAACAGGTTGTTTTGCAGAATGTATGGCAAGTCTATAGATTTCCATAGTATCTAAATGAGGCATGGTGGTAAAACAATTCCTCACACTAGTTACAAGATGAATAAGGAAGAAGAAATATCTTTAAATCATACATGCACATCCTAGTGATCTATGGTCAAGACAGTTGCTCCATCTCAGTATAATGGTGCAGGATATGAATTCAGCTTGGGCTGGAAATTGCTTTTCCAAACTTAAGCAATTGCTGGTGTGCTCAAAGAGACGTATACATCTAAACATCAGGGTACTTTGGAACTCCATATTGACAGTCAGCAGTAAGGCTGGAAACTGGTTTGGTTCTCATGCTGTTTAGACCATCATGCTCTGCAGCCTCTGATCTGCCTAAATTATATCTCAAATTTAATAATTTCTTTTCTTATTCCCACCCAAAGCATCCATGAAGCCACAGTAATAAGCTGCTAGTCCTGGCCCCATGCAGACTAATCTCTGCTCATAGCCCTGTATCTAGTTTTCTTTTTTTTCCTCCACTTTGTCATTGCCTAAGACACAACTCTGGTCATCTAGCCAAAGCACCAGAAAGCACACGCTGCAAATGCGTGAAAGCCTTCATCCTTAGTATCTAACATCCTTTATCTCACTTACACAAATATCCTCTCAGAAAGCACGTCTACCTCTCACTACCTTGCTCCACTGTTATCTTTCCTCAGCCCACAAGCTCATCTGGAAGGAGGACTCATCTCACCCATGGTGCTAGAGCTGCTGCTGTACTGCCTCACCTTAGTTCACCTCCACTCACTATTGCACAGGCAATAGAAGTGAATGTAGGGAGGTGAAGGACTCTGTCCCGTCGTGTGAGACAGCCAGCATCCTTGGGGCAGACCTTAGCCCAGATCACCTCCCTGGTCCCCAATATCTCAAGCAAATGCATTCTGCAATGGTTACCAAAGAGAAGAGCACAGTCTTGGAGGAAAAGATGAGGGTCAAAGGACATCTGGGAGGAAGAAAGCAAGCCCTGCAGAATTGTCCCTGGGGAAGGTGGGGTGTAAGGTTACAGCCCTTTTCCTCCTATACCAGCAGGTCACCCCACGCTTTGAGAAACGGTTGCAAATATAAGGTACAGGAGTAGGAGCCCGTTCTGGGTCTGGATAAAGATTCCTTTGGGATTGTGGATAACACATCTGATCTGTGCCACACCAGTGCCTCGATTACTTTCATAGGTGCAAATGTGGATCCCTTGGGAGATCCTGTGAGCTGATGTCCCAGCCTGGCCTTGGCCCATCCCCAGGAAGGGGCCCATTTCCCTGGCCTGGGGCTGTCCCCAGCCTGCCCTGCTCCCTGGCTAACGGTGGTGGGATGGGCTCTGGCTGATCACTGCACTGATTCTGTTTTACAAATTTAACTTACAGTCATTTGGCTGCTGCCAGGATTAAAAAAAATAAATAAATATGAGGAGCAGAAGACAGTGGCTGCTAGCATCTCAAAAATTCGTAACATTTCAGTTTGAAGTTGACGATTTCAACTGAAGGTGGCTAACATATTTTCCCGGAAAGCATACAACTCCACTAGTTCTTCTGATAACTGTGAAGTGGCAGCTCACTGATTAATCTTCAAAAGAAGTGAATCAGGGTAGACTCCAGGCAATGAGATAATATAAGTCAAATGACTGTAAAGGTTTATATATATATATATATATGATGTTCTCAGTGGACAAACAAGATAAAATATTTTTGGAGTGTATTTTGAAAACATGAAAGAGTCTAGTACTGGAATCTAATACTTCAAAAATTAATTAGGATCTATATGTAAATTGGTGAAAAGTATGAGGTTCTCAGGATCTGAAAACATCTTCAGGTTTGCAGATTTGCTTAGATTCTACTGTGTTTAAAGATGAAAACTTTATAAACTTAGAGCCTAAATATGTAGGAAAAAACATGGAATTAGCAGCAATACCTGTAACCACGGGTGGCTTAATGTTTTGTCCACACTGTAGCGCTTTCTCATTTTCACTTGCAACAAATTATTTATGAGATCAATAGCTGGAAAGAAATAATATTGGAAAACATCAGTCTAAATACATTTGTTTCAACTAGGACATACACATAGACGGTTTTTATAAAAAGAGGACAGAGGACTCCTTACTCCAGCTTCTTACAAACTGCAGTCAATGTTGATGTCCCTCAAGGTACCCATGCAACCCTTCCCAATGGGATTACAATGGTTTTACTGAACAGTCGCCTGCTAGCTAGCAGATTGTCTAACTCTGTGTGTTCGTCTGCAGGTGTGCAGCAAAGTCTAAAGATAATTCTCACTCAGCTCCATTCAAGTAAAAGAACCCCATGTAAGTGAAGAGTACAGTATTCTTCAGGGACCACGCTTTACAGTAAACATATATATTGTATATATATATTTCTTGGAGACTCTCAGTTTTAGATGACTGACAGCAGGACCTTCCCAGGCACTGAGTGGAGGAATCAGGTTTTGTAAGTCACTAAGTCTTGCAATACTACTCTTTTAGACTGAAGATTGCCTCTACCTGCTAGTCAGCAGTCTAGTGTTTCATCAAGGCAAGAGGGCTTCTTTACAAATTTCTTAATTTATTTGTTTTTGAAGGACTCAATGATTCACTGAGGTTATAGGACTGTGTGCTGTGGTGCCTGAAGGGAAGAGGCCCATGAATCAATGACCAGTGCATGGAACTGCATTGAGTGATCCATTTGGAAAAATATCTGGGACAAGATTCCTGAGCTTTGAATGCATCTATTAAATCCATTAAAAAAAAATCAAAATAAAAACCAGGGTATCATGAAAAGTTAAATTCTATTCTAGGTGGTGCTAAATGGCACGTGTTCTAGGGGGAAGCTTATTACAGAGTAATTGACCGCTCACAAGGAATTAAAGTATCACTATAACTTTCCCATTTAATCACAATATACCTTGGCTTGTCCGAAGTACACTGGTTTACATCTTTATTTCTTTGAAAATGGGAAAGATGGTCTTGCAAGTAACACAGAAACATGGCATCAGTGAGGGGAATTGCATCTGAAACATGTCAGATGGATGTTGTTGCCAGCTAGGTTTTAAAGGAGCTGAATAATCATCTTCTCTAAGAGCAGGAGATGGGACAGAATTCTTTAAACTGGTACATGTCTGAGGTTGTATTTTGTGCAGCAATATGGCAAATCCAGTGTTGACCCTATAGGGCAACTACTGCCCTATAGATGGCAGCACTCTGAACTCAAAACAGTGGGGTTAATCTTTTTCCTCTTTATGGGTAAGAGAAGTTCTTGGTTCCCAGCTAAGAGGAAGAGACAGGAAAGTCAGTCATACACTATGGTCCAGCTATAGAATGACTTCTGATGTAACCTAGGAAAAAGTAGTGGCCATGGTATTTATCTGATGCTTGGAAGAGGAGAAGATAGTCCTTATCCAGTAAGGCAAATCTGGGTATCAGCAAACATCAGCATCCTCTGCAACACTGTCACCTTACCCTTAAATTCAGCAGAACTACAATAAGACTTCAGTCTGTCTTTTGATAAATAGGTCAGTGCTGAATTTGAATTTAATAGGGTTCCAATTTAATTATTATCTTCAGTGGTATTCAGGTGTGTATGATCTTCAGAGATAACTCTTCGTCATTTACTATGAATTTCAGTTTGGCAAATAGGTCAAGAACTTCATGAAAGAGTTGATTGGCCTAGGAACTGATTTCAGCTAGCCATGTGTTGAGATACAAGTGCATGTTTCCCATGATGTGCCTCTAGAACTGCCAAGTACCTAATGAATATTCTTCCTGATATGGAGTATTGATACTGTCTTTATAATGCACATTCTGTCCATCCCACTGGAAGCAGATATGACCATGAGCCTTACAAATGGTGAAATTATATGTAGTTATTCAGTCTCCCCCAAGTTACAACAGCTTGAAGAGCCCTTTTCTCCTTTTTTCCTTCAGGACAATGACATACTACATGTGATAACATTTTTCTTTGTATTCTCGGGAGAAATTGCCAAGGGTTTGTTGAACAGACCAGAAAGGCATTTGTCTAGAAACAATCATGAGAGAAGGCACTCAAAAAAAGGACAGGAAAGGAAGCCAAGACAAAAGTGAAAAGGCAACTTCACAGGATGGTTAGGATTGTCATATTGAGCAATCATTTGGTTTTGAGAACAGTTTACAGGAATTGCCTGCTTGTTTCACTACTGGAACACTGCTGTCTCTGTAACAAGTTCTGGTGTTGGCTTTTAGTTCTTCTATCTAGGGCTGGTTTTCCCAGGACAGTTTTTAATATCACTTGCCTGTTAGCAAAAATAAGCACAAATGCAACTATGACTATTACGAGGACTTAGGGCCCAAACTCTCTGACACAATTCCATTTGCTTTAATACTCAAAGTTTTAAAATGTAGGTGAAGAAGGAGATCAAACATGAGTTTCAACAGAAAAAAAGCATTTGCTAATTTTTACAAGAAAACCATGCAAAACAAGAAAAGCCACTTCTCAAGCCTCAGAGTTCTGAGTATCCGAAGTCAAGATGCAGGCGGTACGTACTGGAAACAAAGGGACAGTGCTGGGTAAAGGAAACCAGAAGTTAAGGAGTTCAATACAGACAAGCTGAGTGCTGGAACTGAAGGATTAAAGAATTTCCTTAGGGATCTGGAACAGTCTGCTAATGAGAAAATTCTGAATTTAACCAGTATTAAATAAATTATAGAAGTTCAGACAGTGATAGGCTCTGTGGGACTATTTAAAGGAAATGAGGAAAGATCCTGGTTATTCTCTTTCAGCTTACAAAAAACCATTCTGTCCTGATAGTGTCCTGACAGCCACTATCTAACACTATTTGTCTGGCTACAGTTCATATACGATGGACAAGCAGTAAGATTCATGTTGACTCAATTTCGGAATTGACAAAAAAAGCATATAATTAATAGCTTGATGATTATTTTTTTAGTTGTACAGTTTAAAAACACTGGAGATAAAAATTTGGAAGGTATTAACATTCAGTTTAGACATACAACTGAAGTGCGATTTAGGGGACCAAACTGGGGCACCAAATGTTAGGAACTCTAAATTTTCTGTCTAGGAAGAGAAAGCAGTTTTGAGGAAAGGAGAAGAGTTACACTGTATTTTAAAGTAAATTTTATGAATTTTCACTAAAGATTGATTTTTTTTTTTTTTTCAAATTCAGGTGTTAAAGTAATCCTTGTCAGACATTTTAGGAGCTTTATAAAGTCTGACAACATTCCTTTGTAAAACCAATGTGCAACGTTATATACAGTTCTTAATAAATGCAGAGAGTTAATAAAGACCACCTGTGGTCTACAGGTCATTTACACCAATCCAAGAGGTATTGCCAAGGAAGCAATCTGTATGAAAGCACTGGGAGGATTATGGTATTGCTTTTCCTAACACTTTTATGGGCTCCTGTTTACTTCCCATGATTTAAGGATACCATAAGTAGCCAGCTGAGGGTTTATCAAATTCCAGGAGGTGGAGACTTTGCCGAAAGAGATAAACTAGCCAACTGCTCCAGCAGCACGACTACCGGTTGTTTAGATAGGTGACCATTCAGCAGAATCCTAAATGGGAAGATTCAAATGCAACTCTCTAGAGCTGTATGTCTCCTTGATTTTAGGAAGGATTGCTTTTTAGTTGCATTTTACTGGAAAGAACCTCCAGAGTCAGGGGGTGCCTGTCTTAACTGCTTATGGCAGTTTATTAGTATGGCAATAAGCAGTATATTAGTATTTATACTTGGTCCAGAATTTTTAAAGTACACCCATAATATTAGCTACTCTAACAGCCATCACTTTTAAAAAAATAAGCTGCTGCCATTAAGACAAAACTTAGGACTTCCTAGGCCCTGGATTCGTCTGAGTATAGCTCTGTTGATTAGTGGTATAATTTTTTCATAGACATAAACCCCTTCCCTACTGTTGGTCAATACAGCTTTGTTAACAAATGCTCTAATGTACATGCAGTCATTTTGGCAAAAAATAATCTTCAGCTGGCAGAGCGTATTATTATCTGGATTCAGCTGTACTATCAAAAGAAATCCTTGGCAATAACAAGCTGCACCTCTACAAGACAGGTTTTCTAATACTAATCTGTCCTAGCAAACATGTGTAAGTAAAGCCGAGACCTTAGTTTAAACAGCTAGTTAAACATTTACTGAGGTAGAGAGCATCTTTGAGCTGTAACAGGCATTTGACCTCCTTGTACTTAATGCTCATTCATGTGACTTTCTCATTAACGTGTGAAACAGACTTTCTATTCACATTATGCTGAAACAAGTGTATATAAATACTGGCTTGAAGGCAGCTGTGGTATTTATTTCTGACTCAAAAGCAGTGTAACAGGCACACTATGATCAAATTTAATGCATGGAAGAAATTGCATTGTTTCTTCTCAAATTATTTAATAATATGAAGTAATGTGAAGCACCCAATCAACAGTGTGCGCATCACATAGCTCATCCGGCTAGTAGAAATAGCTGTGTTGGTAGCTGATAAAAAAAAATAAATTAGGAATACAATGGTTTATGAAAATTCCACAACAGAACAAAACAGACCATGAAGAATTCAAAGCTTGACATAGCACATTTTAGGACCATGCAGTTTAAAGAACAGCCACCGCAGTGAAGACACGCTAGGTAAAATACGCTAACAGGCAGGGGGACAAAATCCTTGAGGCAGCTCTGTCTTTATATTTAACAGAACTTATTTTTTGTAACCTGTAGCTAAGTCAAAATAAATCTTTTGAGATGATGCAAATTTGGCGGACTGGAAGGTCAAAGTTGGAAACCTACAGTAATGCTGTTGAAAATAGGCTCCATGTTTGACAGATGTGAAATTTAAAGCTATAAAATAGGAGAGAATTCTGCAAGTAGATTCCTCTCTGTGTTAACACCTAGGAAAATTCCACAATGAAGTCTGAATTAAGGTCAAATTGTCATACAGTAATTCAGTGAATTCAGAATGTAAGCTGGCTTGACAATCACTGAAGACAGAGAGGACAGAAACAGCAGATTGGGTGATTGAATGTTGGATGGCTGTGACAAAATCTGGTTTTATTCAAGGTACCCAAAGTTTGCCACAGAAATTACCTCTCTACAGTAATGTCTTACAATTCTATTTAGACAAACAAACACTCATTTTTTTGGGACTATTGTTTCAGAAGAGAGAAACTATTGGAAAAAAGGTGGGAAAATACAGCTGCTTAGTGGGGGGTGGAAATCAGAATTCCCTATGGAGGAATTTGTGAGATAAATGTATATACACACACGTTCTCTGGAAAACCTTAAAAAGTAAAGCAAATGGGTTTGGTGAAGTTTGAGAAGGGATTTTGTGCCTGAGGGCTAAGGTTTGGGAAGAGATGCTCGCAGAAACGTTCTGAATGGATAAACAGTTGGGGAAAAAAAACATTTCTGAGACTATAAAAATTGGAACGTCTTTGTTTTTATAGGTTAAGTTTCAATAGGGGAAGAGGACGGACAAAGCATTACACAAAAAAGCATTCAGCTTTCCTCAGCAGGAAGAGTTAATGAGATTAGTCCAGATGTTATGACATCAGACAGACACATTATGGAGAGAAAAGAGTCATAGTCAATGACTAGACTAGTTCTGAGAAGACAGGACTGTTGACAGTGACTGAAAGACATTAGACACTCAAAAATATTATCCTCAAATGGACTCTGCCTTCTTTCTTGGCTGGTGACTATAGATTTTTATAGTAAATGCTACAGAAAAAGTAATTCTCAAGAAAATAAACTAACACAGACTCCACTATTACATTCATCACACTTTTCCTACAAAATACAATTTTTCCCCATGTGCTTTTGTTCTGAACAAAACTTTATTTTAAGTCTATTATTCATATAATCACACAGTTTAAACTGGTATGGGTCGTGTGTCTTTACAAATCTATAACCTCATCATTGCAGTTTAAAATTTTAAAAGCCAATTGAATTTTACCTTAAGACCAGTAATTGAATAAGGAAGACAGAATGGGAACATTTAGGCTACTTTCCCACTGCTGTCGCTTTTCCAGACACAATGTTTAGGTAAGACCTAGCTCTTTTTTTTTTTTTTTTTCTCCTTTTAAAGTTTTGCTACCTTCTGCATTCCAGCTCTCAAATTAACATGTTGCTGCTCAGCAGTATCAGAAAATGCATGTACTGAACACTAAAACCAAAGTGGTGATAAACACAGCATCATTCACTTCAATTTGTGCACTATCCATTAAATGCAAAGAAATATGTGATTTTGCTAAAAAGTAAAATATCTGACATTTTAATTACTCTCTGATTACAATAAAAGTAGAAGTAAATATGGCAATAACTAAGTTGAGCTATTCAGAGTGCTGCAATAACTACAGTTGCAAGATGTTTTACATCCAGTTTGGCTCTCTGAGCCAGAATAAGAGTCATAAGCAAGAAACAAAAGGTTTGAGTACTGTTCTGCTTTCCTCAGTGTCATTTTTGCAACAGGCACACAAAAATTCCTATCACTGCCTCCATTAGCCATTCTGCGACAAATTATATGCCCTTTAATAAAATTGTTGTTTCACAGACAGCGGCAATACACTCGGTTGATGATCGTTTCCATTAATCTAAACTGAAAATTGCATAAGGAGGTAAAAACCCCACAACTTTTGAAACGTTTATGGTTTCACTAAAAATACATACACAGAATTTCAAGCAAACAAATTACTGTGGTTTAAGAAGCAGCTAGCTGAGGTGTATCAGCTGCACACGTTTGTGATCCTAACCTGGTACAGGTGTGAAGTAACACCCCCCCATACACCTATCTGCCATCACTTGCTTTGGGCATCAAGCAGGATTGTTGATATAAACAGCAACAGGCTTGAAGAAACATTTATTTCTTTCCCCCCCCCCCCCCCCTTTTTTTTTTTAGCTCAAATTGATATGTAATTCCTTCTACTCTTCTCACTGTTCTACAAGAGTCTTTCTAGGATTATTGTATTATGACCATTCATAGCAACCAGTACTGACATATTTCAGCAAAAAAGAAGAAACAATCATGCATAATGCATTTTACATGATATGAGAACCTGATCATTTTTATTGGCATGAATAAATCAGAGTTAATATTAATTCTTTTAGATGGAATTCTTTGAATTCACAGTTTCTGACTGCTATTACTGAGGCATGTAATATAGTCTCTGGATGAAGTTATCACTTTTCAAATTTAACTGTAATGTACAATTCATAGAGTCCAGAGACTCTATTAAAGAGTGCTTGGAGCCAGCACTGTCTTTTGGACGTATGAGAAGAATGTAGTAAATAGTGGAGAAAGAAAGAAAAATATTTGCATTACATTTACTTCTGACAAATGACTCCTATTTTTCAAATTCACACAGCATAACACTTTAAAAAGATATTTGTTACCTGCATTAAACATAATATTTATTTTGCATTTCTTTTATCTGCTACAACAATACACGTCACATCAATTTTTCTTTCAATTTTTTAATGCTATAGCAGTGCAGAAAAATTTTGGTTGAAGGCTTCTGTGAAGACTGTGGTTGTTTATTATGTGTTAAAGTTCTCTTAAATATTTGCCCAAGTTTTTAAATGTCAATAAATAAACTGGACTAACTGCTGGATCGACAACATTTTTTCTTTCTTACAAGTAAAAATCAGTTAAACAATTTTTTTTTTAATTTTAAAACAATGAATAATGCTTTTTGCAAGAAAATATCTGTGTACATCCCTCAAAACAAACAGCAATTTCAACCCTACCAGCCTGAAAGAGATAGGGTGTTCAGTGTTTATTTACAAAGACCTTGTCCTATTCTGCAGCAGCATCACATTCCACACTGCTATGTAATTTCCTTACAAGTTTGAGTGGAAAAACTAGTTGATGATAATTAATGCCCTCTTGGGAAAATCATTGCTATGATACATTTCCAGGAAATACTTAAACAAGAAATCTACTGTGCCTTTAAAAGAAATCTATTATGGATCTTTTTATATGAAAATTTTTAAAAATATTTAAAAAGTAATCACAGACATGTATGTTAAAACTTCTGTTGAAAAATGTTCAATGATTAAGAATAATTGGCAAAAAGAATAATGGAAAAGATATGGCAGGAAAATACCCAATTCATTAGCTTAACCTGTTTGGGAAGCTGGAAGAAACCATGGCAAGCTAAAGGAAGATTTTCAAGTGCACAAATATAATCTGTTGGGATTGAAACTAATTCTCTGAATTTTGTAGATTTCTAGCACTTACTGAGGAGAAATTCATGAGCCTCAGTGTATTATAGCTTGAAATGAGCTTCATCTCATCATAGTTCTCATTTAAATACATGTACCTTTTCGAATTGTTTTTATTTGCAATGTAGAGTAAGCAACTTCATAAAATCTTTTAAATAATCTGTGTTTCCACTCAAAATGCTTCAGTGATTTACAGCATCAATTATCATGGCACTGTTCAGAGTTGTAAACCAGATCAGACGTGTTAGGACAGTGGTTACAGCTTTGCATTTTAACCATGCTCTGTGGTCACAGGTAACACAAACTGGATGGAGCCAACAGGTACAGGGCCCATGCACCTGCCCTCCTGTGACCTGCACAGGAGCCTGGACCAGAGTAGCCGACATGAGAAAACTATTCCCTTATTTCCCCTAGCTAAGCTGGAGTTTGAGTTCAATTTTGAGCTCTAGAAGTCAGCATTATCAAGTAATACCTGGACAGAGGTCTAGACTACAACTCCCTGTGTTAAACATAATGGATCTGTTCAGACTTTTTTCAGGTTTTTGTTTAGCACAACAAACTGGCTCATCAGCAAGGAATTCAAAATATATAATAAAATCACAATGTATAAGCAGATTTTAACTTAGTAATTTGTTAAAGTGTGTTCTTTCCTACCCTTCAGCCTGATATCCATTAACTCTTAATGAAGGCCGTGATTCTATGAAAGGAGTGATAACACCCCAGCAGGTGAGTTTTCTGTAGGTGCTCTACTGAATCTTCACCTCTGAATGCAGGAATTGATCTTCTGTCTACCACAGTAGAAACTTGTGGGAGACAATTTCTTGCAGCCTCTTCTGTGTTGATTGCTGTTTGCTTATCTCTAGTGCCAGAAAAAGCATTGCTGCCAACAGATTCTGTCAGCTTACATATCAGAAGTGTGTGGAGGTTCAGGAGGACTTCAGAGTGTACTTGTGCAGTTTTATAGCTTTTTTTTTTTTTTTCCCCCAACAGATCTCATGAAACTTCATCTGCCACCGAGATAAAACAACAGACAATGCTCTCAAAGCATTTTTCAGCTGAGAATCTCACATTGCTATAATATATATGTTACAGTAAGCAGTGGGCCCACTCCTCCAAGCTACCATTAACATGTAAGTTAAACATGTTACTTGAAACCCAGAAAAACTGTACTGTAAATAATGGAAATTGTAAATGCTAATATTTTAATTCAATTCTGCTGAGAGCAGCCCTGAGCAGAAGGACCTGGGGGTGTTGGTGGACGAGAAGCTCAACATGACCCAGCAATGTGCACCTGCAGCCCTGAAAGCCAACCGTGTCCTGGGCTGCATCAAAAGAAACATGACCAGCAGGTCAAGGGAGGGGATTCTGCCCCTCTACTCCACTCTTGTGAGATGCCACCTGGAGTACTGCATCCAGCTCTGGGGACCCCAACATAAGATGGACACGGATTCATTGGAGGGAGTCCAGAATAGGGCCACAAAGATGATCACAGGAGGCTGAATGGAAACTAAAGTACTGGCACAAGTAGAATGAGAAAAATAGTGAAGAGGCACTAGAGCTGAAGGAAGTAAATGTAGCAGCTGAGGTTCCCCACAAAATTCTATAGCAACCCAAACTGTAGGTGGCTATGTGCCTCCTTCAACACCTCCTGGAGAGATCCCACACTAAAGGATTATGCCATATGCAGTCTATACGTGCTCTGCAGGAAATATCTACAGCAACTGATAGCACAAAACAGAGACTTTACATTATGGTACCTTGAAATTTCAAATCTTTTTTTTTTTTCCACCCGTATGTACAGGGGAAAACATATAAAAGCAAAATATAACTATTCTTTTCTAGCATTTATATAAAAGCAGCCACAAACGGATATTACCTTCATGAGAAATTTCTTTCCATGGATTAGGTGGATACATGAAAGCGGCATTCTGGATTTGGTCATGTATGTCTTCGTCTTCATTGAATGGGAAGGTACCGCTGAGGCTTACATAAATGATGACACCCACAGACCACATATCCAGAGATCTGTTATAGCCCTTGTTTCTCAGCACTTCTGGAGCAAGATAGGCGGGTGTTCCTACAACTGAGCGCCTAAATGATTTCTCTCCAATGATTCGGGCAAAGCCAAAATCACAAAGTTTTACCTGTTTAAAGAAAAATGCTGTAATTAGACATGTATTTTTTATTATCGAATACATAGTTGAGGAACTTTTATCATGCTTTAGTTGCAAGATGCATCTCTAGTGTTCCTTCAAGGATATATTTTTTTTTTAAACTCTTCTTTGAGAGGACACCCTTATTCCACTGAGACATTAGACCAGAATACCAGTCCATTGTTTCTCCTCTGTTCCTCCACTCCATGAATAAATCACAGTAGCGCAGCACAGCTCAGCTTAGAATGAAAGAATTGCAATTTTGGACAGGCCTAACAGCCCAGGCTCCTGGTGAAAGTACTAATAAAAGTAATACTTATTCATTCATAGCATAAAACCACAGCAAACAGGAAAACTGTTTTACCTATGGCTTTATCCTAAATTAAGCAAGTTCACAAAATTTATTACTTGAACTCCCACTTTCATTTTATTGACCTCGTTACACCCTGCCTCTCTGCAAACTTCCTTGTCTGATTTCTTCACAGGGACAGATTTAACTGCTTAAGAATTGTCATTTAATGCCTCAGTTCAAATCCTCCCTTTCCAATTATTGATATAGGTATTATTTACAAATTATCAGTAGTGCTCCTTCGAATATGGGCAGTTAGAAGAGATCATAGATGAATTCTGCAGATCAAATGTAACAGGAGAGGATAGAGATACCTTTCAATGAGAAGTACAACGAGCCAGAAAGTTTATTTAAATATTCTGCAACCTACCTGACATTTAAATTCATAAGATCAAAGAACTACTTCTTCTTCATGAACTCTACCCTAACTTTCAAAAAACTCTGTCTTTCTGGTGAGTGCTTGCAAATCATAACTTATCTAGACCAAATCAACCAGAGAAGTAATTTGTTATGTAATAGTGAGCAAATTAGAAACAATCACACAAGTAGTTATGCCACATTTGAAAATCTAGTTGAATATTTTAGGCAAATGACAAAAGACAAGGATTTTCAAACATATCTCCTTTGGAAACTTTTTTGAATCTGTGATCAGTTTTTCATATCTAGAAATTCTGTGTAGTTCCTGGAGGAGATACAGAGGGTCACTAGTCATTTTTTTGTTTGTTTATAAAATAATCATTGCTAACACTTATTAATTTGAACAACTTCTCTTAAGAAAGGGCATTTTCTACTTGCCTGTGGGAAAGGATCAGCTGATGCCAATAACACATTTTCTGGTTTGAGGTCACAATGAACAATATTTTTGAAATGAAGATGTCTTAAAGCAACAAGGATCTGTGAAGAAACAAATCAGAAAGAAATTAAGTTTTAAATATTGTACTTTTTTTTTTTTTTCTGGTTATATTGTTCCGACATTATCAGTGATCAGACAATCAAGGATCAGTATAGCGAGAAACAATCCAACAACAATGTACCTTTTACAACAATGTCTACAATGGGGGAAAAAAAAAAGTCAGCTAGTATTTGCTGCGCCTCCAGTTTTTTTGATGTTTCACTGTATGGAATATGATTTTTCCCTCTCCAAAGACTTCACATTCTAAACATTTTTTTTTAAACTGGATCTTAAGTACTTGTTTACTTTTTTTTTGTGTGTGTGTGTGAAATCTCTGGATGTAGAAACATTTGCAAAATGACCTTCCAGAAACAAATTCACTCAAAAAAATGCACATAAATATGTCACCCATTTTAAACATTTCCTTGAGGAGAGAAAGCATAAGGAGCCTTGCATGTATTTTTATTCCATTGCACAAACCAGAACATGGCAACAGAAATTTTTATCCTGTTCCTGCGGCTTTAACTCCTTTCCTTGTGCCTGGTCAGGGGCTGACAGTATTTCCCACTATATTAGAACAGGGAGAAGCGAGGAAGCTGAATGAACCTTGGAAGACAAGAAACCAAATTCTGAAGCTAGTGACAGTTTCACCCAAGAAAGCCTGAAAACTAAGAAATGTACAACATTCTGCAAACTTCCACCGTAACACTGTTGCTCCTGCTGCTTTCCTTCTCCTGACTGCTGAAACACCGGCTGCTCTGACTCTGAGGTGGCTCACTACTCAATTGTGTATCTAAATTTAAAACAGTATTATGGGCAGCCAAAGAAGCAATATGACAACAGGAAGAACAAAAAAAACCCCAAACCCAGATCACATTGTTAACAGAAGTCATACAGGAAACCAGGCTCATTTAATCAGAGGTAGTGCTGAGATCCAATCTCAGGACAGAAAACATGCACAAAACATGCGCATAGTACAAACCGCAGTGGTTAGGTATGGGGCAGTTGAGGCTCAAATTTATTTGTGTAGGTCTTCAACAGTTTGCTGTTAGTGTTTTGCATCCCTTACTTGTGCTTAATTCTTCAAGCATATAAGAAACTGTAGCTTGATGGCCCTTCCATCCAGCTGTCCATGTGTCTAATTTTAGGTCCTCATAATGGTTTATTACTTACCAGATAATGTACACAAAGCTGTCTTACCATTCCTGATATTAAAATACAGGCTTTCATGAATCAGACAGGTAAATTATGCCAGAAGCAAAACATAAGAAACAGTGATAATAATTGACCTCAAATCTCCTTCTAGGTCTATAATTAATTTCTTACCTGAGTAATTAAAAACTTTGTTATTCTCTCTGGCAGTCTGCCCTTTTCACTTGATAAGATCATCTCCAGCATGTCTCCATGGAGTTTTTCCATAACAACAAACACTCTTTCCGGCGTCTCAAACATACACTCCAGATTTACAACCCCAGGATGATGAAGATTCTATTAAAGATAAAAACAGCACTACATTTCCCAACATGATCAGTAGCTTTTATCATTACATAGCCAGCCTTCAGAACCCCCTAAACCAGACAACGTTTCAGTATTTCATAATTTAAACGGTCTGTCTAACCTGTAGGCAACAGGCAAGAAATTTCTAGGGACAGTACAGGAGAACGGATGAATTTAAAATTAGTTCAACAAACATTTAGTTTAACACCACACATATTTTCCTTGTTGTCTCTGGTGCTTAAAACTGTAGAAATTGCAATTCCTAATGTGACACTGCCAATACATTTGGTCTTCGCTGTTTATGCAGATCAAGCAGCAAAAATACTAGTGATTATCAATTAAAATAATTATCATACTGATATTTATAGACATGTATAAATGGATTTAATACAGTTAAAAAGAACAGAAAAATACCTGTAAAATTGCAACTTCATTACGAAGTTGACTTTCCTGTTTAGTTGGAAACCTTAGTTTGTCAATTATTTTAATGGCAACATCTCTTCCTGTTTTGCGATGCTTTCCTGCATTAATAAAACAAAAGAGCTCTATCAATTAACATGATTAATTCTGAAAAATGTTCCACTTTCACTGGATTGTACAAATGACTACAACCAAGTAATTCTCAGAGCAGGTTTGCAACAAATTAAGTCGCATAAGTCATTAAAAGTTTTCTGTCATTTCCCTTCTTTCTACCCTTTGACAAGAGAACTTTTCTCATTATCACCTGACAAAGCTGTTTAAACACCTAAGAAACATACAAATATGAAAAAGTCAGCTCTGCATTTCAACAGTATAAATGCAAAGTTAACTTTCTCTTATATATACATATATACACACACGCACACATGATTGGTCATATACTTAAGCTGCCTCCTCTGCAACTGGCACTTACTGAAGGCTTAGTCCTTCAATAGTAGTTCCCGACTAGCAAATAAAGAAATAGGTATTGCCTTTAGGCATGTGAGAGCATGTCCTAGGTTTATCAGAGACCCAAAGAAATTCTTCAGTGAGAAATTTATTGTTAGTTCTTCCTTGACACTGTCTCAAGCAACAGCTGAACCTAAACACACCCCAAAAAATGCTGAAAAAAAGGAGGAAAAAGAGAGGAAAAATGGGTAAGAAAATAAATAAAAAAAAGAAACAATTCAAACAAACTACAGAAAAAACAAAGACAAAAGGTGCACAAAACCATGCAAAAAAAACAGTAAGAAGAAGAAATTATAATTTGTTTTCTTCCATTATAGTTCTTATAAAGAACAGTTTTCTGCACTTCAGGATTTTCTTTTCTAGTGCTTATTGAGAACATAAAGCTATTAATATGCAGTGATCCACTATTGGGTAGAAAACTTCAAATTACAAGAAGACTTTGTCAACAAAACTCAGTTTCATTGTTTAATGAATACTGCTTATATAAAACAATGGGCAGCTAATTTCTTTAATAAAACATTTCAGAGTCCAAATACTTTCACCATTCAAGAAATTTTCTATCTTAAGCATAACTGTACAGCACATCAAAGCCTTACCTCCATAAACAATTCCAAATTGTCCTGATCCCAACACCTCATCTGGGAAGATTTGGTATACAGTGCTAATATCCTGTTTATATAAACATAACAAATATTAAGCCCTAACATATCGAAACAAAATTTCTATTTCATTTGCTTTTTCTAATGAATACATTTCAAAATACATTATCTACCGGAAACTTAATGTGATTTTTCTTAAAAGCCACGTTAACTGCAATTGTTGTAAAAGCTGCCACTGCCTTCTTCTAGGCAAGTAGCCCCCAGTGCACAACATTACTCTTAAACTTTGTGATATTTGAAGACAAAATTACATATGGAAAGAAAAAGGGGCTTGTTAGCAATGTTCTACCCCAAAATGTCAGCATGCCAGATCCAGGAATTACCACTCGTTTTTATGAAAAGGGAGAAATTACAAATTAAAAGTTTTCTTAAAAAAGTTTCTGTGTCAGCTCATGTCAGCTATGGAAATGCAAGTAGTTTCTTAGTTTATAGAAAGATTTGGGTTTTTTGTTATGTTTTGTTTTCTGTGAGTATCAGCAGTTCGAGGCTTTAGCTCTTTGCGTTTGTCCTCTGAGAAGGGTAAAATATTCCATCCATGCCAGAGAAGAAGTCTTATGTCTCACTATTTCTTGAGGCCTAAACACAGGCTAAACCACAAGATGTTTGCAGATTCATTTGGTAGACTCAAACAGACCTCAAATCTCAGAGCTCAGTTTCATTTTCCTGATATTCAACCAGTAGCGCATACAAAGAGTAAAAGAACACCAAGAGTTAATGATAAAGGTTGTCTTGCTTTTCCTTCGGATATGAATGGACACATCCTTCCCTAGCAGGTAACCTTCTCCTGACATATGCCAGAGCTGCTCCCAAGCTGTACTTGGCTGCAGGGAGTCCTGTTTATTTCCCCTGCCCATGAAACAGAAAAACCAGAGGCGTGACTGTTCACCTTGACCGCTTGTCCTGTGTGTAACTGTCCTAGCGTAAAAGAAACCCAGAATTTTTTATGTATGTGTAATAACATATGTAACTCTTCCTTTGGATAGAGCTTCATCTTCGTACAACAGAGAGCATCTCATCTCTCAATGATGACAGGAAACAGTCTATTTATCAAGACTTGTGATTAGCTTTATGAAGTTCAGCTGAAAAATTCCATGAACTAGTAACTTCTACAGCTCACTTTTCCTTTTGGTAATTAACATCCCGCAAGGATCCATAGTTAAATTCTGTGTTAAGTGAAATTGCCCATATATAATTCTTGTGTCTCAAGAAAAGGTGCCATGAAGATTATTATCTCAGAAGTTAGTGAAGCTAATTGTTTGTTAATTTCTACAAAGTAAATGAAAAATGGCTGATGGGAACTCCTCTAACATTCCTCTTTGCAAAACAGATCAATGGCTTCGCAAGCTTAATCATAGCATGTCTAGCACCAGCATCCAGAGAAGACTCACCACATTTTCTTGAACTTGGCAGTTTGACACAGAAATACTGATGGATATATCCCCTGGGGAAGAAAGTAAAATATACTTTAGATTGCTGTGCTTTTAGTTCAAACATGTAGTAATAGGAAATGACATTTACATTACATCAATATCTACTGACAGCTCTAGAAACGGGACCAATTAGGTCAGCTTGTTCATCTAACAGCCAATATAAAATTACACCAGCCCACAAATATGTGACAGGAACCACAGTTTTACAGTGTATGGAAAAAACCCCAGAATTATACATTTCATTACTAATTTTTTAATAGTGGAATCTCATAATTCCCATTTATAAGCTTATTATTGCTTTTTTCCATTCCATTTTGGGGCTTTACACCTCATGCAAGTAACGTATGCACCTCATGCAACTATGGTAGACTGTTTTTATTTAGTGGATCTGATAATCATTTTTATTTACAGTGTCACCTACAATGTATTTGATGCTATTCAGATGAAGGTCAATACGTATTCAAATTGGTCTGCATACTGTTAAAAGCAATACACATTTCAACTGGCTAAAGAGACATTATTAAAACACATAATGGAAACAAAAACTTGCACTTGTGCTTTAATACTACAAACATCAGATCCAACCTCTACAAATTCAGAGCTCAGGATGTTGCCATAAGCAACTGGAAACCTGCTGAGGGGTTCAATAAAACTTGAGAATATGCCTATTGCTAACTGTATTACACAAAGACAGCATTTTGGGGAGGAAAGAATGCTTCTTTGGAGCATTGCCGCTTCTGTCTCCAACCTCTGTCTAGAATCCTATTCATGCTGACTTTTCGTTTTCTTAGTATGGATTTCAGCCTCATCGAAATCACTGTCCTCGACTATAAACCCTGTATTATTACACACTGAAGACACTTGCTACTACCCATCAGCACCTCTCCTAGTTGCAGCAAGTAGCATGAGTAACTTTTGCCCCATATGGCTTATTCCCTTGTCCTTTCCTTAGGAATAGACTGGGTTTGGAATGGAATGTTTCAGTTATGTAGAGTGTTTCTATCGTTGCCAATTTGATTTCAAATGTATGCTTTGTGTTTACATGAAAAAAAGCATGGATGAAGACATGGACAAGTCTTATACTTTGCAGAAGACAGAAGGTTGCTATCATTCTCACTTCCCACAGAAATTTGCTCTAAAGGTCTCAGCTGACCTTAATTTTTGCAAAAAAGAAATCTAAAGATAACTAGTATCTTGTAAAGAAAATTTGCAAACTTCCCAAGAGGGAGAGAAGACAGCTGTCATTCCCAGTCCAGCATTTTAGGTGATTTGTTTAGCTATGCTGGGCTCAAACCAGGGGCACTAGGCAACTAGCCTGATTGAAATGACATCCAGAATTTGACACTACTTTATGCAGGAACCCACTCAGGAAAGCAAAGGACACAGCTGATTTAATCTGATATGTGAGCTGTTGTGCCTGGAGAGGCAATGCCACAGCCTATTGTAGTACTTGGTTTCTGAAGGGCTTGCAGTCTCATTAGCATTTTGCACTGCATTAATAGCACCCAGATGTCAAGTGCTAAAGTGGGTGTATATCGCAACAAAAGGTCTAATCCAAATCGTGCAGACATATCCAAATTTGCTTTACACTGACTAGGTCGAGTACAAGCAGAGCAACCACAGCACCACATGCCTAGTAGTGGGGAATTGTTTGTTCTGTGTTACTTTGTTAACAGTACCTGAGCCAGATTTTTTAAATGAGTTTCATGTTTGGTTTACATTAAGCTGTCCTCTTTGCTAGAGAATTACCCAAAGGTATGTAAAATGGAGGCAAAGATAGATTCAGATTCAGTCCTTTTGGTCCTGGGTAACATCCATGGCCTGTTGTGCTTAGAACAGCTGTTCTTCACACTTGAGCTCATTTCACCTCAGCATGGGACAATGTTTGTGACAGTTGTACAGAGAAATGTGATGAAAGGGAATGTATCATCTATGCTGCAGTGACCTAAAGAGTGAAGAGCCACTTCTGCAGATAGCTAGAAACATAAATTACAATCATGATGGGAAAAAAAAAAAAATCTATCAATTCCCAACTGGAGCTCAGAAAACTTCATGCCTCTGCACAAGGAGGCTATTACTCATGTCAGCAATACAAATGTGGATGAGATGCCTTACTAATATAACAAGTATTTGCTCACTAACGAATATGCATCTTGTATATTAATACAGATGTCCTACTATAAACTGGAAACACAGGGATGAGAGACTGTGGTGTTTAAACTAATACGCAGACAGGTGAAAAGCCATGACAGAATAGCCTTTACTAGCTGTGCAATACTTCTTTCAATGTGTGCAGAAGATTGAGCAATGTTGTTTGTGATATGACTGTACTTATGTGAAATGGAGGAAATTAATAAACTCACTGTGCAGGCTGGGTCCTGACGCAGTTGATGCCCCTTTAGGGATGACGGGCATCAGGGCATGCTGTATTGCCATCTCCCACATTCGTGCCACATCGATGCCAATACCACTGGTGATAACGCTGTTGTTCAGTGGAACACTTGAGAGGTTTTCTATGTTTTCTCCAACGTAATAGACTATATTTGCTGTGCTTATTTCAAAACAATGAGGATTGGCTCCTTGAGGCAGCAGAGTGAAAGTTTTTGCAGGTTCCAGAGACAAAATTTCAGACAATGGGATTTCCTAAAATGAAAAAAATGTTTTGCTTTCTGTGTAAAGATTATCAACATATAAAACTAAAGCATGAACTTTATTTAACTAATTTATTATGTTAGCTGTTTGTTTTAACCACATGCTTCTTGTACAAACAAAAAGGCTCTTGTAACCTGAAACTCTGTAACACAGAGGACTGTTGATGGTAAAATACTAAATGTTTCATTCCAAGACAAAGTAGAACTTTAATTATTTAATTAAACTTATCAAAGATAGCAGTGAGGTGCCATCAGAAAAGGACCATCCATACATCAACAGAACTCCACTAGAAAATTAAACCCTGTTGATTCCTTATTTAATAAAATTTATTTGCAATATATTATTTACAGAATAAATCTATTCAACATGAAGATTCCAAATCAACCTTTCACATAGGCATAAACTTGACTGTTTCATCTTGAATAACACTTTGGGCATGTTTCACTGATACATTTCCTTAAGAGGAAGCTATATGAAAAAAATACTTTCCATTACGAAAACTTATTGCAGTAATGCCTAACGAGTTTAACTGCCTCAGCTAAAAGGACATGAGCATTAAAACAATCTTTTACAATCAAAATCACAACATAATGTCCAAAGGACAGTATTAAAATAATATATACTATACCTAATTGTTTGGAAAGAATCTGTATTATGAATGACAGAATGTCAGATAAGTTTCTTGGCAGAATTTGTCACTGGTAATGAATTGCTCCTGTATAAAAACCTTCCATTTCCACATGTCTTTTACAAGTCTTTGCTAGCTGACAACTTTCTGATTTGAGACTTGTTTGTGAAAGGCAAAATACACATATGCAGCTTAAATAATGAAAACAAGCATAGATCAAAGTTATACTACTAGTGTACTTTAGTAAGTATCTATTAATTCAGCAATTTAGTCATTATATTCTGCTAGTACAAAAAGAGATTGAAAAATATTCCTTACTTTGTAATATTTGCTTTCAGTATCATTTTGAAAAAGTGTAATGCATTTGCTGTCCAGTCTCCAGTAGTGTCGTTTCCTCTGCAATGAAAAACAAGAGAAAAATCTTTCTAGCATTTTCCAAGTAAATTATTGAAATGTTCATTTCTCAGAAGCATCACTTCCAAAATGTTTCGCTTCAGTTTGAAGAGATGAATTGTGAATGACAAAGATTCATTTGCTAATACAAGACTTTTATGAGGACTTTATATTTGAGTTTAGGATTTATAAGGCTACCCTCTGTTGTTTTGGTAACAATCTAGCTCTGTTCAAATTGCCCAAGTTTTAAAAATTTAAGATGTCACTTCAACATCTGCATTACATTCAGCACAATTTTCTACAGGTATGCTGCTAAAAAAATTAAACTTTCTTTTTGTATCAGTTATAACACTGCAGCTCACTTTAGAGACCCACATACTGAAGTCTTTATTCCTGTTTTAGCAGCTTGGAATGAAAATAACTTTTTTCTACACTAAATCTATTTTACAAAAGACTCAATTCACCTAGCAGTATTGTATCCAGGAGATTGCAGCTGGAAGGTAAAGCTACTTTCCAGAACCTCTAAGGTGTTAACACTATTTTTTACTTTCTTCAGAATGTCTTCACATTTGGGTGCCTATGATAATGCAACTGACATGTTCAGGTTTTTTTTTCTGCGTTTTAACTGTCTCTTGTTTCTCACAAGCAGTGCCAGTCCTCAGTTATGACAAGACTCAGGATTTCAGGAATCACAAATACTGCAAAAAATGAGTGACTGGAAACTATCCAAGTATTCTTAGGATTTCATTCTGTACTATCATATGTACAGTAAGACAAGCCTTCCTTAACATTTCTTACCAGTGTGTCCTTGCTTGTATAGTGAACCATCCAACCCTCCTTCATTACTGTGCTACTTCTCCTTTTTGTGTGCTTCACAGATTGTACCACTCTCATTAATGGAATATTGTTGCTGGTTGAAGGGCTTAAGAATAAATCAATAAAGGCTTTTAAAAAGAAGATAACTTTGGACAAAAAGAAAAAAATTCTTTTAAATTACAAAATATATACATACACAAATGATATCCACATTTATATTTATCATCACTATCAGATCTGGACTGGACACTATTTTGTTTTGTCGCTCCAAATATCTTGAGATTAGAAAGAAAAAAAATTGTAACGCTACACCAAGAGAATGTCAGAGACCTTCTGAAGGCTTAGACACACACACACAGAGTCTCCCCCCAAAAAATATTCCTAAAGATGAGCTAAGAAGACAGACAAATGACTAGGGCCTCAGCTAGGGTGTGAAAGCCATAGCTCAAGTGTGTGCTATGCATGATTCAGACCAGTATTTGATCTTGAATCTCTCATAACTTAAGTAATCACTGTCCATCAGATTACTGTCCTGTGATCTTTCCTGAGTTCAAACACACAGTGGAGTGATGACGGTTTATAGAGCAGAAAACCTGTCAGCTGTCTTGCTGCGCATACCCTGGCAGGGTACAGCACAGAATCTGCTGGAACATCTCAGAGAAAGAGGTTTAAGCTAACACATTTAATCCTCAAAGACATAAAGTGAAGTCCCATTGCCTTGTCCTGTACCTCTGGGGTATGCACGCTGAAACTTTCCACAACTCAGCTGACACACAGTAAGTCGGGAAGGCATGGCAACTTGACAGCATGCCTGACAGCACCACCAGATAAAATCTGGAATATCTAGTTGGAGAGGTGTAAGAAGTAACCAAGCCCACCTTCCCGCTTTCCTTGCTGTTAGAGTAACCATTCCTAAAGCCGGTTCTACGTACTAGAATATGGACTTACAATCTACTTCATTCCTATACCTAAATGCTTAGTCATTTTTGGCAGAACTTTAAACGGAGATGCTGCATTGTACGTGAAAGCACAGCACAGAGAGCTCGTGTTCTGCCCTGCTGGCAAAGCAATCGGTGCAACAACTCCAACAAAAAAGGGCAGGAACCACCCAGGAAAAGAATAGTATCTTAAGTTTCCACAGTTGTTGTGACTGTGAATGTCTGCAGATGGCCCTAATATACTGTAATGCATCCTAGAAATAAGAATAATTTTATGAATTGGCAGTTTCCAATCAAAATGCAAAGTGTGACGTCTTAAAGTTTCATTAAGACTAACATATAGTTAACATCTTTCTGGGTAAAAAAACGATCAAATGAGCTGCAGTTCCTATTTAACTATTCTTCTCTGTACTGACAAGAGGTTTACTTTTTTTATTTGCCTTTTATAGATCACTTAAAAATAACCCATGGATATGGACACTACCCTTAGAAATAACTGGGGGAAAGTATTACTGGAAGTACAGGGATGCTGCTCAACTAAGTAAAAAATGTACCTTGGTTATCAAGGTTTTTATTAGTTATAATTGGCTATTTATATTTTGAAAATTTTAAATGTGTCCATTTAATACAACTTGGACATTCAAAATGTTATATGACACAGATTTTGTGATGTAAGAACAGGCTTATATCCCAATGATACAAGGTGTCTATGCAGATGAATATGACAGTAGGAAAAACAGTTCACTGCTGTGGGAGGTAAAACTGCATATTATTGAAATGGATTGCTTTCTATTAGTGCAACAGGTATATGTTAGTAACAGAGAGGTAAAATGAATGTGTTACTGAAACAGACTCCTAGTAAGTGAAATACAAGAGAAAACTGCAGGTCAAACTGAGACCTGTGAAAGAAAAATATTCTACAACTCTTCAAGGTACAGATCCTTTGCATCAAGGAAATTACAGCTGAAAGGATCTTAATTCATTTTAGGTTCCCTGACAATGAATAATCCCTACTTTCTCCCTACTATTCTGTACAGTTCCAATAAGTGAATAATGTTTTCTTCTCATCAGACATTTCTGAGGTAAGTTACACAACTCAATTCCTATTTTCCTTCCTGATTAGTCATTTCAAACTACTAATCTCTTTTGTAACTTGCTTCAAACTACTACTTCAATTTTGTCAAACCTTCCTTCTTTCTAAAGGTATCTAAAAGTACAAACAATTCATCTAGAGCCAATTATACCATAACCACTCACACAGTTTTTTATATTCTTATTTTTGTTCATTTAAACGACCAGGCATTACACTACTAGTCAGGGAAAAATGCTTGGGAAAATAAATACGTAAGAAAAGGTAATTGTTGTCTATTGCTCACGCACAAATAGTTTCACAACATAATTTTTGTAAGAGAACAGACCTGTAACAATTACTTGTGCATCAGTTTTCAGTGGCTACTTCAACTTGACAATCATTTTTAAGCTTCTCTTAAATTCCTAACGCATATATTCAGTGAAATAATCTCATTGCAATTTCAGAACCACTACAGATCACAAGCCCTCTAGCTCTCTCCATTCTCAAGGAGTGAGAATAGGGTCCCCGCAGATTTCCCCTGGAGCCCTAGTCATGATATTACACATACAGAAGAAGCTGGAAGGTAGACTCACTCCCCAGCTCACCTGATCATCCTGTTAGACTCGTCGTGATCCGGATCAGCATCCTGCATTTCCCCGTTGTCACTATGGCATCCTGTCATTGACATCTCAGAATCATGAGCTATAGATTCTTCCATGTCATCTATAAAACCACTGTTTCTTTCACTGTCATTGTCGTCACTCCCTTCTTCCATGACCACATCAGACTCAGCCCCAGGACTAAGAAGATCTGGAAAATAATTTCTGAAGTCATTATCTGAAAACATACAATACTCCAATCACAACATCCTGACACATTCTGAGCTTCAGAAAAACTCAGGTTCTCTTTGGGACTCTATTGCCTGGGTCTATCTCTACTCAGGACTCTCTGTGTACTGGTGAAGTGTGGTTTTTAACCAGTCATTTAGAAAATCACTACAGAAAGCTAGAAATGCATCAAAACAAAGTATTTTCAGAAATACAACCTTCTGTTAAAAAATGCCAAAGTCAAAGCGGAATTTCTTATCCATGGACAAAACATTCTATAGTCCTTAGTTTTATTTCTGAGATCTTCTGGCAGATTTTCTATACAGCTTGAACATTGTATACTGGCTTGATGGCTGTTGGCAGGCTACAGCTGCAAACTGATGCTAGAAAAGCAGTAATTTCAAAACTAGGAATTTTGTAATATGATGATGACAATCAACTATTGAAATAACTCTCAAGACAATTAACTTATAACATGAACTACATTTTTTGGGGAAATAGATACTTCCTTTGCACCAGTGTTCTCTGTGAAGGCTGCACAATATGGCACAGTAATCCATACAATTGAAATAACACTCCCTGCTTTTAGAAAAGAAATATTAAAGAAATATTAAAAAGTCCAATGTAAGATAGCATAGAAAAATACAAAAACTTATTTTACTATGGCATAGTATTAATAGTATCTTCTAGCTTATATGTTAAACTTTCCAGTTTCAAAATTGGATATGCCTAAGCAAGACCAAAGTAAGAAATAATTATTTATTGCATTGCTGCTTGTGAATGGATTTATCTGGAAGACAGAAGGGAAAACTTTAAATTTATTTACCTAAGGACTTACATGACAAAAACAAACAAACAAAACCCCAAATCAAAAAATAAAATAAAAAATAAGCGCCCCTAAACCAAAAAAAGGCATTTTGTTGAAACTCAAGCTGCTGCTATACAGGCTGTGATTGAGTATGTCAAAATCATCAATCCTGTCAGAGAGTAAAGACAGCATTAGTTTTTCTGAGATGTCTGCAGTGTTTCAGAAATTTGAAGTAAGGTTAAAATCACATGGAAGACATCAAATATTTTCACTGAGAAACTTTTGCTTGATTGTGTGGAGAAAGGTTCTTGACAGTCAATGCCCCGAAACTGAACTGGCTGACAGCAAAATATTTTGAGTTGATGGCATTTCACTCAAATTCGAAGTGCATAGCTGAAAGGTTTGTTTCCATGTACAGTAGTCTTAAAATATTTGGATATAAGTTACTGATGTGTGATTAAGAGACACATTATACTTCATCTCTAGCAGAAACAGTCATCCAGTCATGAATGACACTTTACAGTACAAGGCTCTCTCTTTGCTATTCCTACAACACTTTTTTAATCTCTATTTTTAATAAACCCACAATCAGTTAAAAATAACCTCCCACATTTAGTATATACTGTGTTTATTAATGAGACCATACTTGGAATTTTATTGCTTCAGCTCTTCCTTCACTTACTATTTTGGGGAAGATGTATAACACAGCAGATGTACAGAGTGACAGAAACTGTATTTTATTTATTAAGTTTGAAAATAATGTGAACCAATTTACTGTAAAAATAGAAATGAGATACCAGGATGACATTGCCTTCGATAATCCTAAGGACCCTGCATCAGTCACTTAGGACACATAATTAAGAGTTCTACTTTGATGCTATAGATACCACACTATGGATATTATTTGATGGGGAAAAGCCAAATACTATAAATTTTAAGATGCAGAGCTTCAAGGAGTAGACTTGGAGTAAGCTTGGAGTACATGTTCTCACCCCAAGTGGCTTTGCACAAGCTTTTCCCACTCAGCTCTTCCTCGGACAAACCATCACTTCCCATCAGTCCAGCATCAGATTCATATGTAGGAGGCAAGTCAACAAGAGTGTGTTGCTTGTGGGGCAAAGGCAGGGAAGGGGCACAGAGGGTGTGTTGGAGGGATGAAATACAGCTGCCTTAGATGGAAAGAGGGAACTTCAAGGAGTAATTCAGAAACAAATATAAATTTTGTTCATTTAATCCAGCTGTCCAGAAATAAGGCTTGCCTTCCTGTCTTCTCTTAGCACTTTTGATCAATCCTGTCTTGCACTCCTCTCTAAAACTGCACCTGTGCAGGAAAAATTTTATTGCTGATAAGCAGATTTACTTACTTTCTCTGACTGCAAATCTCAGGGAAAACTCTATGCTGTTATCAATGGAATTAACATATCATGGTGTTTGTTTAGCTCTTGGATTTGAAAATCAAGCCATAAACTTTGATACGGATCGCTACTTGCACTTCTGAAGAAATAGTTATGTTAGGAGACAGTTAATGGTTAAGTGAGGTGTAAATGGTTTGAGGTGCATCAGAGAGGACATGCAGTAGGAGTGCAATGTCAACCTTCCAGAAAATCATGAAACTAATCATGTTCGAAGTTCGATACTCAGCATCTGAAATATTTTTGCCTACACTACTTGTCATTAAACAGAAAAACTTTGTAGTAATACAGTCACGCTACTATGAGAAATGGTGTGAAAAATATTAGTTAACGTTCCTAATTCTGGAAATACTTGATATCTCTTCAATAAAGTGGATCACCAATTTAAAGTCTGAAAAACTTTATTGCCTAGTAAGGCAATACTTTATTAACCTCAGATGCGGTTTAGGCTGACAACTTAACATAGTAATATGCATTAGAAACTGAACACTTCACCACACTTCTCATTCCCTTATCACATAGAAAAGTGACATTTTCAAGGCAATCAACAACTCATCTACAACCACCCCGGTTTTCTCCAATACCGTCTGTCAAGCCTACCCATACTTTCCTATACTTGACACAAAACCGACAGCACGTGTATGGGAAAATCAGCAGATATTCAAGCCTTTATTTCTGGCAACCAATACGATTATTTTTACACCAACAGCAAGCAGTGGAATTTTTTCCTGGATGACCTTCCCAGTTCTTCCAGGTATACTTCTCCTTCTCAGGAAGATTATCCTGAAACAAACTTTTTTTTCCTCCCCAGATCAAAAAGCAATTTTGAGCTTGTATCTGACAGGTGAATGCCAACTTCTCGTGCGTGTGGCTATTTGCTGTACTTTAGCATTCTGCATTCAACAGGCCATGACCACCTGGCCATTTTGCTGCTGATACCAAGTCTGTGGCACAGGGGAGCCTGTCTGTAGTGCCACCTAACTGGATGACACATGCTCTGAGCTGATGGTGTATGAACCGCTCGTAGGTTCCTCCCACACTTCATCTTTCATAGAATCATAGAATCATAGAATCATCTCGGTTGGAAAAGACCTTTAAGATCATCAAGTCCAACCACTAACCTAACCTTGCCATCCCATAACCACTAAACCATGTCCTCAAGTACCTTATCTATCCTTCTTTTAAATACGTCCAGGGACGGGGACTCAACCACCTCCCTGGGCAGCCCATTCCAGTGCCTGACAACCCTTTCTGTGAAGAAATTTTTCCTAATGTCTAACCTAAACCTGCCCTGGCGCAACTTTAGACCATNGGACAACAGAAATATTGTGGAGGAAAGCCCAGTCCCAAGCAATGGAAAAACATGTCTTTGTACAAGTTTTACATTTCTCTTTTATTTAACTGATGGTTTAAACAATGACAGAAACAATTGTTAAGGCAACTTACCTCCATTAATGGCAACTTCCCCTAGGCAGTTATTTGGCACTTTAGGAGCACAGCGTTTGTGACAGTTGAACCTACAGTCTGTGAAGAAAAAAAGGGATACAGTAAAATTATTTCTCTTTTTCTGTGATGCAATTATATTTCTTTCCTGCTCTCCAGCCTATAAATGTCAAGCCCCACCATTTCACTAATACAAAGTTACTGTGTCCGGAGAGCGTTCCTTAGGCTGGCTGCATACCACCTGCCAGTGGAAGGGAGAGGATGAAGATGCTAGAAGTGTGTGTCCCTGAGAGGAGAGGAAAGCATTACTGAGGGCAGTTGAGTAGAGAAACTAGCTGCAGTCAAGCATGTGCTCTACTCTTCTAGGAGAGCGACTGGGAGACCTGAGTGCTTGGCTGCAAAGCCAGAGCTGCTTTTCCAGTGAAAGAAGCAGATCGGGCTGCAGTATATCCACTGCAGCTTAAGAGATTGACTACATATCAAATACTGATGACTGAAAATTGAAATAGCAGAACCCTAGCCAACAGTTATAAGTGAGAAAATATTTGTTCTTTACATCTCAAAGCAACTTCTAGACAGCTTTCATTGGAGGGTTCCTTCAATACCTTCCTTATTTTCCAGATATTTTTATTTCACTTTACCTTTACTTTTTTCCTATCCATAAGTAACACTTTATTAGATGTCATCTTAACTGTTTTCTTTTGGCTTACAGAAAACATTTTACTTAAAATAAGAGCTGTAACTTATTAACACACCTGGAAAAGCAAAGAGTCAGGAAGGAAGAAATATACTAAGGTTCTCTATATACTTGTAATTATTTAACTTCAGATTGATCCAAAAATCAAATGAGGTACAGACGTGCCAAACTGCAGGCAAGTAATTTTTTTACAAAACTCAAGTTAATATTTGCTTATGTCAGTAGGATTCAAAATGAACTGAAAGAGGTGATGCCTTCGTAGAGACTTTGCTTTAGTTGAATCACATCTGAAGTTAAATGAATGCAACTTTGAATTTTTGCAGGGTGTTAGTTCAAAGAAGCAACACAAAGTATCCTAATAATTCTGTAACAGTTATTGTTTATTTTAATAGAAGGAAGGTGATTTTAAGGATCTGTTAGCCAACGTTATCTAACACCAGCATGCACAATGCTTTGTATTTATGGGCACTCTCGGATAAGGTGAGCCAATAATCTAGGCTACAAGCCAAGGGACTTGATTCACTTTGGCACCTACTAAGGTATAGCATCATGAGACTTGAAAGCACATTAGTCACATTGAAAAAAATGTGTTTTTAATTTCTCATATAAGCTCATCTTATTTTATATCCATTATAACTCCCCCAGACCTCTGAACTGCTGGGACTCAGGCACATGCTTCAGTTCAGGTATAAGACTTTGTAGATTGAAAACAATGAAGATGAGAATACAGTCCTTTGTGTTAACTATTCTGCTGCCTGTGAGCACAGGCTCACCTAGTGCCAAGTACAAGATAATTTACACCTGAATGAAAAAGATGTGAGCTACTGCAGATACACCTCAGGGTAAGAATGAACAGCCATGCAGCTGGCTCCTGCAGAGCAGCAATTACTGTAATTTTGATTCCAGCTTAATCCAAAGTAATTGTACATGTGCCTACATCTAGACAGTTTAGTGCAGAAATCATGAGTAAGGCTACATAGTAACTACTCAAATGCTAATTTACTAATTTTATTATGCTTAGCTTTTATGTTCCTAAAGGGCGTTTACTTACCTTTGCACTGCAAACCTTGTCTAAAAAGCCCTTTGAGAAGCTTCTTACAATACTGGCAAACCGTTGGCCGTGTGTAAGAGTGGATGACAAAAGTGTGAGGCACTTTAACCTTGGACAGTAAGATTTTGTCCAGCTGAATAGGCCGTCCAATGTAGGACTGTGAATTTGATCTCTTCTCTCGCCCAGTGAATGATTCTGATGGCGTCTTTTGCTGTGAAATACATAAAAAGAACATTTGAAATAATCATGATGTATTTATTTCTAAAAGAATATCATATTCATATATTTACTCACCTCAAGAACAGTAAGTCATGTGTCATAAAAAGTAACGTAAGTGCTTTAAAACAGCAATAGAACATGCAACATAGCCCCCTCAGACTGCTTTTGAAAAATGTGAATGGTATCAAACAATATCTTTGCCAACACTACTATCATACATTTCACACCGTGACTGAAACAGGTTTTTATTTAAAAATACATTTTTTTAAAATCAAAATGAAAATATTCACTAAAAATGTCTCAGATAAGCATTTTGTGTTGTGATAAAAACACAAGCCATTTTTACCTCTCATTTTCTGTTTTTTATAACAAAGGTAACTTTGAAAGGCTGTATTTTTTGTGTGAACAGTAAGAAAATTATTATTCTATGTGCATGTAGGTTTTTGATAGAAAACAGATTAGTATTTTCCATCTCCTTTATTTATAATTTTTGCTATCGCTAAGCTTACTACATTTAGATTATGCACAACAGATCACAATAGGTATTTAAATGAATATATATATAAGTATGTATGAAGTGAGACACAGTGTCTAATGTATGGAATCAAAAGAATTCCTGAAAGAAACGAGTTTCTCTACTAAATTCATTTAGATGTAAATATGGTAATTATCCCAGAACAACTGACCCAGAAAACTGCCTTCTCCTAAGAATTGCCCTTGAGAAACAACCAAACTACATCCACAGTTAATATGGAAAGGAGAAAAAAAAAGTGACAAGATGCAGCTTGATCATTTAAAACTCAGCATCTTCTTAGCGTCATCTGCAAATAATCTGATAACTGAAGGCTAGCAATGAGTCATTCCCAGTGAGCATGCACTGTTCCAAAAGCTGTAGTAGCTGAAACTTCAGATTGGCCTAACTTGAAAAACTGTTTTGTTTCAAACTAATAACATTATAGGAAATTCTTCATCTGAGAAGACTGACTATTATTTCCTGGTCACCAAAATATAAAAATACATTTCTGTATGCTTCTGTCTGACTATCTTGGAGTAAAGAGGAATTTAAAAGTAATTTTGATGGCAGAAAAAACTAAGGAGCTCCAGGCTTTGCCTTCATAGTGTATTTGTCATACGTAAACAACAAAAAACCCAAGAAGTTACTTCCTTCCAAAGATCAGACAGGTTTCTTACTGTGCAGATCAACATTTTTCTTTTGGTTATACTACAGAACTACCTGTCTTTCCAAAGACATATATGCAGTAGATTTGCGGAACATTAGAGCTACCCTGCTAATTGACAATAATGCCAACATCACATGCTTATTCATTGTACTAACGGAATCCTGTCAAATCAAGGAGAAACATGCAAAATACATTGTATGAGCCAGGTACACATGATCACCATAAACAAACTAGATTTAAACAAGTATATCAAAGTATCTGTCTCTATCACAACTAATAGTGGAAACACTATGAGTACGTACTTTGATATTATGTGTTTACTTCCCGAGTTTTAGACCTTCATGCTCTGTAAAGCACTTATGCATATGAGAAAAAAACTCAAAGTAATGTTAGTTTAGGACTAGACTAATTTAATATATGTTAGTTAGCAACATTGTCTAATATTTCCAAGGCAGATTGCATTAAGTCTTATGAAGTCGACCTGAACAGGACCTTGGTAGGGAGGGTTGAAGCCCAAGCAGGAAGGAAGAATGAGCCCACATATACAGCGCGAACTGCATTGCTCAGCTTGTACAAACTACCTGCAAATTACATCCTCAGTATTTGTGGACAGAACGAAGCTCACAAGAGGAACCAGAAATACTTATGCGGTCCTCTCAGTCCTGTAAGTAGAATAGGGGTGGTTTTGGTGCAGACTGATGCTACTTCGGTCTTAGTGCAGTGCCTTACAAGTTACATCCTCAACACTATGCTATGGTCAGATAGCTAGCTCTGAATTTGCTCTTCAGTGCTCACAACAAGAACAGTTAGACATAGTAGATTTTAATAGAAGTATTTTCTTTTTGAATAAAGGAATTCTTTAAAGATTTGCCTTAATTCTAATCGCTACCTGCAAGGAATTAGTCACAACAGTTTGCTGTCTTGGTCTTGAATATAGACATTTGGTGGATTTTTCACGTTTCGATACCATTCTCTTAAAATGTACTTTATTTGAAAAGGAGTAAGAATTTCTAGGGGGAAAGAGTTCTATTGTTTGCTTTCATTATGTCACTGCAACAAATTAATATTTCAGTTTACTGTTCTTGCCACTAGAACTATTTCCTGACAAACTTACTCTTGTCTGAATTATGAGTGATCCAAGTATCTAAACTAAATCTACATTGTATTGTCATTCTTTGCCTTCATTTTCCAAATTATTGTCAAATGAAAAAATATTCTGGCAACTGAATACAGCTAAAAGCTCTTTAGAAGTCCAAATTACCTACATCTAGTTAACCTAATGCTCAAAGGATTTTAGAAAGCTGATTTGGTCCAGTTTTTCCTCACCAAATACCTCACAGGTTATAGAAACTTCAGTTGAAATGCACTGAGACTAATCCTAGGCACTCACATGACTAACAGAGACGGGCTTTGGCTTTGACCACTGAGATGAACTGCCTAGATGATGTCTGATCAAATCTCAGGTGTGATGTAGTATGAGTGTGGAAAAACTTATTTGCTATGTTTTTTGCTTTTCCAGTTTGATGGCAAGTTTCTCAGTTTTAATGTGCTAGTATATGCTTCTGGATGGTTCTGAAAAAAATGTCAGGTTGCACAAAAGTGTGCTCTACACTGACTCAATCCTTTCTGAAAGATAATTGCAGCAATCGTTCATCATATCATCAGTTTTGATTAAATACCAAGTTACTATGGATATGGGGTTTGTCCTATAGTTTATTAAACTTATTTTTTGAAATTTATATCAGTCAATGCAGTTATAATTTTTGAAGGATTTACTTTAAGTCTCACTTGACATGGCTGCCAAGCGATGTTAGAGAATAAGTGACTAACTACATTTTTGCTAGGAATTTAGAAGTATTCCTACAGTTCAAGCAGAAATGGATACTAAACAAAAGATAAAGACTGGAAGACCTACTGCAGGATGTCAGTCTTCAAGACTGGTCCCTACCTACCTCAATTTAACATGATTTTACTATTCAAACCGCTGCTTGTATTTATGTTAAAAATAATATATTGAGAATGCATAACAAGCTCAATAACATAAAAACACAATTTCACAGCCTTTACCTCAAAACGAGTGAAAGGAAATAGGTAGGCCTGAACTCATTCAAACAAATAGTAGAAAATATTTGTCAGCTTTTTCTGTTTGCAGAAGTATTTCAGCTTTTCTTTGCCATTCTGCAAGCACTGGGCTGCTACGCAACAACAGCATAGCACACCATGTAACACACCAGCAATTCTTGATTTATAGTGTCTTCAGGTCAAGTAAGAGGCAAAGGTGAGTTTCACCTTCTCCCATCCTAGAACAGACATCAGCAGTCATGGATCTGGTCTCCCGCACGCCCAGGACTGATATGATGGACTTGCACTCCTTCCCTCGTCCAACCGAAGGCAATGTGACCCTGTGCTTCTGCTCAGAGGCAGCAAGGGAAGGGAAGCTGGTGGCAGCAGCAGAGAGGTCACTCCACACCCGACTGATGACTGATTAGAAGGAGGAGTTCTTCCTCCATCTTGTCAATAACAAGCTTCTCCTCCCAGCATCTTCCCAAGCTCCTGACAATATCCCTCAAGTTCCAGCACTCCCAGCATCAGACAGATGCCTCAATTTAAAGTCCCTGTAAGAAAAGGAAAAGAGGAACTATCCTATTTTCAGTGCCAAAAGCAAGAATCTCTTCCACAAAGCACCTTCTTCTTTGGCCAGTGTGCCTGGTTTGTCAGAAAGATAAATTAGTTTTTCCTGGTAGTCAGCCAGACTACTGACTCAGCAAATCTGGAAACTTCCCAGGAAATGATTGCTTAACTGGATTACACCATGGAAACTAACAGCCTGCGCAGCTCCAAACACTAAACAGCCCTTTAGCACAATCATCCCAGCAAGGTAATCTATACTTTAACTGCTCAGAATATGATTTTCCAAGTGACAACAAACACAAAGAAACATGTGCAGACATTTAACTGTATGGATGTCCAACCATGCCAGTGACACTGATCTCACACAGACTTTAATTCAATTATGCCTTAAACTATGAGAATATCTAATAGAATACAGTGTTTGCTTACTCTTTTATTTTGAAAAAAGTTGGGGTTTTTTTGTTGTTTTTTTGTTTGTTTGTTTGTTTGTTGTTTTTTGGGTTTTTTTGTGTGTGTGTTTTTTTTTAATTCCAAAAAGAGGGACATGCCAAGCTTTTCTCCAACATAGGGCATTCTGCATGACTCTTACTAGCTGATGCCTTGCACCTCCATCTTGTTCAATTTCTTCAAATTTTTGGAATATACTGAAGCTACTTATGGTTTGTGGTGAGCTTTGTTAAAAGCTATTTAAAAACGCAACAAATTTGTCTATAGTAGCCAGAAGCACAGTCATTGTGCAGAACACTGTCGTTGCAGGAAGAAGACAATCCTCCATATAACTGTTACCCCAAAGGTAAAATCCCTCAGCAGGAGATCCCTCCGTCTGTGTTTTTACCTTGTCCTGTCTTCTAGCACCACTTGTATCCCTCCCAGATGCCAAAATCAAAGAAACTTTAGAGAGATGCTGAAGGGACTAATGGAAAGCAATAAAAGCTGACAGCCTAGATGCAGAGTTGGCCTCTTGAGAGCTAAGACAAGGAACAGCCCTGCAATAAAACAGACTGCTGTTTGCCTGTCTTCTTTTAAAAAATTTCAACAGTCCCACTAAAAATGTCCCAGGGATTCTGACAAAACTTTATTGAGGAGCTTCATGTTCTAGAAGAGTCAGAAAATAAATACTTCAATTTTGACATTTGATCATTTTATTTTAAATCATGCTTGTAGAAACACATTCCAGTCAGTCAACTTCACTCAGAAGAGAACAGGCTACACATCATATATGCTCCTAAATATATAACTTTTCAAAACTCTTCACAAAGAAGTGCTAACCTTTTGCAGGCTCAATATCTAAAAAGTATGGTGACATTATTCCTGTACTTTATACTGAGATATTAAATCAAAAAACCACACAGGTACTCCTACATTTTTGAAATGTTTGCCTTAACAAAAGAAGCAAACTAATATAAGCTCATTTTTTTAATTTACTTGGACAACTATGAAAAGTGATTTATATTTTAAAAAACCAAACAGTAATAACTGTCCGCATGAAGTTTCACTTTCAGCATTGAGGCACACTTGTTGAAACATGCGTTTCCTTCCTATACTGAAAGCAGAGGATAAAGTCTTAATATGTTCATATACAACTTCTTCACAGGAAGCTACTGTCAAATGACGTGCTAGATATCTATGTAACCACAGGAACTACTGTCTTTTTAATGCAATGAAAATGTTGACTTTCTTTTACAAATTAAACTATGTGACTGCAATTAAGTGAATTCAAGGAAATAAGTCTTCAGTTAAATATTCTGAAATACCACACTTAGAATGCAATCAACTGTGTTGTCTTTCAAGGCCTTTTGCACTCTTTAAGTCAAGTGTATGATTTAATCCTACAAGCACCATAGTTAGATAGCTCTGGTCTGAAAAACACTTCAGTGTCACATGTGTAAACACATCGAAGAACTGACTCCAGTACAAGCTGCTAATATAAACTATCCACAGATGGAAATTATTACGTACCCGGTTCCTCCACTCAGACATCAGTATAAGAACGGTGGTATGAATGCTGTCTGTAACTTCCCTTATTTAGCAAAGTAAAGAGAAGATTACTGGGTTTCAGCAGTTGTTGTGTGACTATGCTGACTTCTCAGAGTCAGGGATTTCCCCAAACAAAAGCCCTTTGTTGACAAAGGATTTGCTAGTGACAGCAGGCGTATTAGGGCTCAGGTACACTAAGTTTATTTACTGCCATCTTACAGACCCAAGTTCCTTAAAGAATCTTAGGTTTAGTTTGATCTTCTATTATGTGGTTCATAATTTTAATCATAATGATTTTAAGCATAAAGTATTTTCATGTAAGTCTCTTGCACTACTAGAATGCCCACATCATAAGCCAGATTCAGCAGCTCAGTTGTGCCTACTGCATAGAACTAATAAGAAAGAAATAAAAAAGGCACATACCATGATACAAAGGTGGCATAGCCAAGTTATAATTCAAGACAAAACCCTTCAGGAAATTGTTGTACAATTCTGGTTCACCCTATCACATATTAATACTGCCTTTCCCTCCCGCCAGGCATCTGCATAAATGCATCCCATCTGATACTGTCTCCATACCATCCTTACTGAATCAGGGATAACCAGCAGGGCTTTGGGCTTAACCATAGTCTCTGGTTTGGAAACAGTTTTGGCATTGGACAGAGGAGGTCTAGACAAACCAGCCTGGCAAGGTTTGTCTAAAGGGAGGAAGTTTGAGGGCAGCAGGATGTTACCAATGTAGAAAAACAAGCTTATATATTAGAAAGGAAAGCCCCATTGACTACGTTTGAGCCAGGTAAGAGGAGATAAAAGGTTGCACTGATGGCTTCTATTCCTCAAAATACAAATTGCACTTTGGGATCTTGTACCATTTCACAAGACCCAGCACTAAGATGATGTTTCAGACATGGTAGAGGAAACTAAAATGTGTGCTGCAGGGTTTGCCATTTTCAGTATGTGCAAACCCTTGTGTTAGTATTTAGAAGCTACAAACACTTATCTCTGCATGTATGTTTGCTTAGATGTACCATATACTCCTGAAGAATTCCTAATGTCACAGTTGCAGAGCATCTGCAAGGCCTTAGTTCAAGCCCCGGTGACTTCTCTGATGGATCATAAGCTGACAACTATTATTATTGTATCTCTTTCCTAAAAACTAGGGGATTTAAGAACAGTGCAATTACCTGAGGACAAGAATAACCTGAACCTCTCTCCTCTTCCAAGCTGAAGAACCAAACACCCATAAAACCTCTCCTAGGGATCACAAACACATTGCACTCAAAAACATCAGCAGACATGGCACATATGAAATTTCAGAACATGTACATCTTAAGCTGTTTACCATTTGCTCTTCTACCTATCTTCCCAGATATTTGGAAAGTATTAGGTGCACAAGTCGTACGCTATTTAATGCTTTGCTAAGGCATTCTTTTAACTTAAAATAATTGGGTCTATCACCTTTTAGATCTTACCTAGTTGTAATGAACTTCTGAAACAATCACACTGGGGCAAATTAGGTCAGAAAAGCTCTAATGTAGTTTGAATTAGTCACAAGCATTTCAGTCCTACAGTATTTACTGCATGGCAGCTAGTATGGGGACTACTACTATTTTATGGCACAGCAATGTGTAAGGTAAGCCATTCCAAACTTACTTGCTGTATCCTACAATGTTTTAATTCAGGGTTCAGTTGGACTTTGCATGTGATAGACAGGCCATGCTTTAAGAAAAATGAATGACATTTTAAATGGGTTTTGTTGAGTTATTTTTTTACCTTTAGTATGTTTTAATATTTTAAATAATTGTACAAAAGCAAGAAAACTAAAAAGTAATACCTAAAAGATTGTGGAATAAACTTTCAGTGTCAGATTCACTGAGTTCTTGATTCTTGGTTCTGTTCACTGCTTGACCCTAGATACACTTAGTTAATCTGGCACTAAATCAATGTAAACATTACTTAGGATTGGTTTAGTTCACAGCTTATATTTTACACTTTTAGTATTTTTAAATAATATCTAACTTTAGATCTTAAAAAATTTCCAGGATCACTCCACAAAATAGCATAGGGGTTTTTATTAAACAAACAAGCACACTGAAAATAAATTCTCATAACAGAGAGAGGAAAGTGCAGTGTACATCACTGCAGCATGGAAGGATAACTCGGGGGTGACAAGAATAGAATGTAACTATGAGTGGTATTAATTCAGAGTTAACTCGAGTGTCTTTCTTCAAGAGGAAATATTAATTTTGCCTCTGAGGATCTTCGGTCTAATGAACTCTACTCTAGCCATAGAAAAGGACTCCTACTAATTACAACTGGCTTAAGGCAGGAAGCTGCTCTCAGCTGCAACACTCTAGCTCTTCTTTAACCCTTCCCTCAAGGGCTCCTTTTCTCCAGCGCAGTGAGCTGGGGAGGCCCGTGAGGCTCAACAGGGACTGGAACTGGGAAAAGGAGATGCGTCTTCTGTCCGAGTGTGAAAAAGGAAGGCTTTGTGCAGCGGGAATTTTGGAATCATTGGAAATCAGGACTCCTTATTTCAGTGGAGGGAGAGGAAAGAGCAGCTGTATTGAGAGCTGGGTTCAAGGGAAGAAAGAGAAAATGAACACCTACAACTCAAGACAATTCCCTCCCAGAGACTCCACTGTCCTAGTTCTGCAAAATCACTCTTCTATATATAGCTGAGAAGCCTCAAGCTAGCTCTGCTTATAACAGATTTACAGAGGCAGGCAACACCTGGTGCTTTGTATTCTGTCAGTGATATGTAAATAGTCTTTTTAACAAAAATTACTTAGATTTTAAATTATTAAGTGCTGATTCTTCATAAAAAAAAGATAATATGTAAGTAACTCTAATATTCTACTTACTTGTGCCCTGGAAGACACAGCATTCCTATTTGAAAGGTAAAGTTCAGCTAGGCTTTTTCTGCGAAATTACTTCTGATGTGTCTATAAAATTACCTTAACACATCACCATTCATCACTTCTAGAAGAATGAATAAATTTACCAAAATAATGGAAATATATATAAAAATAAATAGAAATAAAATTCTATTGTGTCATATAAATGTATTTTAAAGTAAAAAGACAGATGGTTAATATATTCTCTTTTTACAAAAGAAACACAATTTTGTTTTTCCTCAAAAAAAATTTTTTTTCATTACTCCTTTTTCTTTTTTTCATTACTACTTTTAATTACTATTAATTTACGGTAATCTATCCAGACCGATGGATTCATAATTTTTCAGATAGTACATACTGAGAATAAAATTATGTTAGATATTACAAAACCCCTCTTCTATATATGCTTGTTTGTATTGTTTTATGGGTATTCTGTGGAGTTGTAATTCTGGGGCACACTATGATACTTAGGCATACTACAATAAGAATATATGTGTTTTACAAAGACAAAGTTATTTTCTTTTGAAGAGATTTCTTCTGAAGATGTTTGACCATGATAATCTTCATTTCAGCGTAACAAAGTATTGCTCAGATTAACTATGTAGTATTTCTAAAAAGGAAAACATTTACAAAGCCTACTCTTCTCTGGCTGCATCTCAAATATATGCTGCAAAGGAAAGGTGCCAACATTTCATCATTTCAAAAACTTTTGAAACTTTAAACACGAAACAAACTTCTTTGGAAAATCCCTATTGAAAGCCAAAGAGGACAACCTTTGACATGAAATACTCATTAAGAAAATAAATATTGTTTCTCATTAGACTTGATACTCTTTTTATATATAGCTTTAACTTGTACACTGTTCATGTTTATTTCCGCAGAAATACAGAATCCTTGACTGTTTGTTTTTTTTTTTTAATGAAACCATATTCTGAAAAAAAGCTATTACATTGCATTATGGTATTAGAAGTTTATTGCTGGTGAGCACTTAAAGGTCAGGTTTGTTCAGCTTAAAATAAAATGTTTATTTTCTACATTGCTCCATTAAATTCCCAATGTTCTAAAAGTGAAGTTAAAATTTTCTTTCAATGTGTTACTACCAGTAAAAAAAGAGCTTGAGACCAAGCAATGACCTCTATCATGCCTAAGAAAGGAAAAAGTCACTTTTTTATCAAAATATTTTTATGGTAGCTAATTTTACTGTTTAGTATAAGAATAATGATGTTCACTTTGGAATCTGGACCTTGGAGTCTCACACTGAGTTTACTCTTAAAAATACTTTTGAGTTCTGAAGATTATAATATACTAATCTGATTAAATTCCTGCATTTGTTCACATTGACACTGGTAATCATAAAAGAGGATGTTCCTGATAGTATGTTAGGGAGTAAAGTAAATTCAGTACATACCTCATAGCCAGGGCTGACAGGAGACTGAGACAGGAAGTTGGAAAGAAGAAAAAACAGAACAAAGAAGCAAGGGGGAGAAAAAGACAGAAAACAATGTTACTTTAGAAGCAAGCAGGAATGTGCAATTATTTTATACTCTCATTCTATGTTATAGAATAGAATGCAAAAGAATTGCATTTGAGCTATGATAGGTTAAAAATCTGCATTACATCCTCCTAGTTCTACTTGTTTTTAGCATTTCTGTTGATGAGTTTTACACTACTAAGTTAAGAATTAATACATATATATATATATATATATAGCCCAGATTTTATTCTTTGAAGTTAGATCTTTAAAGCTGCAGTTAAATGTAGCTCCCAGCCAATTTTCAGTTCAAATGAAATGCTTTATTGGCAAATGTAAACATTTATACCCAAACTGAAACTGTGTCTGCATGTAGTGGTTCCCTATGAAAGGATAATTAAAGTACCCTTTGCAGGATTCCACATTATCCTGTCTCAAAGATTTTTTTAAATGCCACAACTTCCTAAGTTAGGGTATAACTCCTTCACTTCATAAGTGGCATTTTTCCAGAAGCCAGACTTACAAGGTAAATGTAACATTGTGAACTACAGTTGGCTTTTTTCTGGTTCATACACCAACAAAAGGTTCTAAAATCATAACTTAGTTAATAATTCCGTCTATGAAAGATCTCCAGGAACTCCTTCTCTCTCAACTGCTGTGACTTTACATAGTAAATAGGGGTAAAATTAACATTTATTTTAGTCCTATTTAAAGAATTGATAGATATCTGATTGAATTCAGTGGTCCCAAACAGAAGCTATATTTTGTTACCAGTGATTCAAGTGCCACACCAATACTAATACTGAATGATACGATTTTGTGAACAAGGATGGTATTTTTAGTATATTCACAGAGACTGTAGAAAAATGAAAGACATTCCAAAGTGCATGCTTTGATCGGTACCACAGTATAAACCGCCATAAAACTTATCTCACAAGTAGTGCAGGAGAATGTAGTCCAAAGGACAGATCTGATACAGAAGTGACAAAGCTTATGCACGCTTAAAAAAAGAGGGAGAGGGGAATGAAACACATTCAATGCAAAAGCTCAAAGCAAAAGACATACAGAAGCCATAAGTGAGAGCACTTCTGAAAATCTGGTAAATGACACCATGATTTCCTGAAATAAAGGTGAAATCAGAAAGCTACTTCATTACTCTTAGCTAAAGCCCATCCCTGTACCTACTGTAAACATATTTTATTTCTGTGTGCACGTGTGTGTGTGCACATGTTTGATGTTCTGAATCATCAGCGTGGGTACACCGATGATTACAAGCTCTTAGAGAAGTATAGCCTGCAGTAGATATGAAACTTACCATATTTTTTCACTGGTAGTTTTAATGTTTTCAACAGTTTTAAAATATGTAGCTTTGCAACACAGGTATTTCATATCAGAATGTATCAGCAAACAACAGCATCATATAATTAAAAAGGTGTTCTTGCAACTACAGTGCAATGAATATTTATAGAGAGTATACCAGGATGCTCAGTCATATAAGTTTTTTAACCAAATTCTAGAAACAATTCAGAATTAGGGCCAGCTGTCCTAAAAATGTTCTGTCTTGGTCTGAATAAGTCAGCATTTCTGACACAACCTACTGAGAATTATGAATAATCTATAAAGATTTCTTGCTGCAGTTTTTGCAGAACTTAAGCACCTTACTCATTTATGCAGCTTTTCAATTAAAAACACAGATTCATAATGTTAACCTTAATTTCCAAGTAGCTTTAGACTAATGATAATCAGTAGCATAAGTACATAATTATGGTTCGTAGATGGTACTGCATGTAACACCAGGTCTACATCATTTGCAACAGTGTCCTTTTAGTATGTCAAGTTTAATAAGTTTAATATTCCAATTGAGAGGAAAACATGATAATTGTTGTGTGTACTTATAAATTCCTTCCTCTCTTTCAAACCTTAAGGTTTTCAAAACTTTCACTTAGGAGTGGATTCATTCACACACAGTGTAAATTCTTAACTATTAATACTCATAGTCATAATATACTTGAAAAGAAACAAATATGCCACAGAAAAAAAACCCACATATCATTCTCATTTACTCCAGTCATTATATTTTGTTCTCAGAAGAGTTCTTTTCATGATGGAAAACTACTATATGAAAGCATATACAAGTATACTATGTATTTACATGTGCCTGTGTGTATACTGTACATCTACGTATATGTCTACAGACATATACATACAGATACATACATACATTCACCACAAAGATCTGTTTAAAGAAATAATTGAGATTTCTCCTACTCTCTTCTGAACACTTATAAATATGCTAAATACACAGGCTCCAACTAATTAATAATATATAATAACAATCATTAGTATAGCCTTGACTGTTACATGTTTGATATGGTGGTTGGGTCACAGTGTTCTCCTGAGGCAAATCTTTCCTATATCCTAAACCAATGGATATAATGGTCTGATACAGAAGAAATTCAACTTCTAGTTCCAGAGAAGACACCCTCCAATATGTAACTACTCACATTAGCATGGGTGGCAGCTTTAGACCTTCAAAATAACCTAATTCTTGCCAAAGGGAGGAGACTACTGGGAGTATCAGAAGTGCCACATACCTTAAAACCACATACCTTAAGCTGGTGACCTCCCTTTTACGTCAAGATGCCTTTTCTCACAGCAACGCTTTATAATTTACATACCACCCTCCTCTGTAGTCTACAACAAGCAAAACCAGATCCTACAACACTAAATGTCATTGTTTCTTATCAGCAATACCCATGGCCTCTATAGCTAGGGAATCCCATACCAGGAGGGCTTCATCCGGCATGCTGGGCGAGGGTTCTGCAGAAACTGTCCGAACGGTGCTGACTCCTGTTAGGGAAACATTTGATAGGCGCCTCTTCCGTACGCCACTGCAGTTGTTCGGGATTTTAAATGCACATCTCTTATGGTAATTTAGACCACATCCTGAAAAGAGAAATTTAAAACCATCTGTTTATGGTTTCTTACTGGAAAAAGCAAAGAACTATTTTTTTTTTTTTTCTTTTTTCAAAACCAACAAGAATTCAAACCCACCACCCTTATTTTTGATTAAACTTTTTTCTTCTACTCTGCTGGTTTAGCTCCTGTGTTTACAAATTTTAGAGAGATAATGTTTTAAGCCCACCACTAGTTAGTGCAACTTACCTTGTTGTGGTGTGGTGGCTTGCGTGCCTTGTCGGGCCAGACTAAAATGTTGCACCCTGGCCCTCCAGGTTGGGGGTTTTGTTTTGGGCTAACAACCCAATCATGTAAAAAACAAAATCTGTTACAGAAATTGCAACAACACTATCCCACCGGGTTCGGTGGCATAGTGTCGTTGCAGCCCTATGCTTCTCGAGGAGTAACAAGGACCAAACAACAACAACAATGTTTTAAGCTCCAAAGTTATATCTATAACCAGTGGGTTTTTTCTTTGATTTTTCAAAAAATCTATGGTCTCAAACTGCAGGAAATGTCTGTGATCAGGACTTGGGAGATAAGGTAGTCCTTCACTGAAAATGGTATATTCCATTGGATTCAGTCTGCCAGGAGTCAAACAGTTGAGGCAAAATGAAAAAAGATAGGTATTACAATCTCATATGGGCTGACAGTAATTTCAGCTAAATGATCTGAATTAATGTGATACAGAACAGGCTCAGGTTCATAAGGGAAGTAAAATACACAGAAAATCTTTCCTTAAAAATACATATAGACCAATTTTTTTGCACTTCAGATTACAGAGTCGTATCTAGGAGGCCTCGGAGCAGTCAAAAGGATTAGTTCTTTAATCAGTTAATTATTTTGATAGCTCTTACCCTCTCTGCCTACGGTCATTTTCTGCTGATGCCTAACCAGTTTAAAAGCAGCAGCAGAGACAACACGTGTACGTGGAATGGACAGGTCTCTTCCTGAGACTGAAAAATCACATCTGATGGCAGCTTACCTTCACATTTGAGTCCCTGACGCACCAGCCCCCACAGCATTTCTCCGCAATGGTCACAGAAGGCTGGCGCTCGATACGAATGAACAAAAAGAGCATGGGGCCGGATTTGAAAGTCTTCAAAGGTAGCAGAAGCTGTAACAACAAGATCATTCCAAGACTTAGTAAAATTAGTTACATAACTAGTATGTCTCGTTTATGCAGTACTTCATCACAAAACAAAGCAGAACTCCTTTTGGTCACTGTGATGATGAACTTTGAATTTTCTATTGGTCATTGTACTATATTTTGAAGAGAAAAAGATTTATGATGTACCTTCATACCACAATGACCACTGGAAAAACAATAAAGCTGCTCAAACAAACTTGCAGCAATATCTTATCTAACAATATTTTTCCAATAAAACACTGGAGGATAACAACATTTCGAACATTTATCAGAAATTGCCGGAGTACAATCAAATGCTAGAAATTTTTCAAAATACTCTTTTACAGATTTGACTCACTACACCTGAAAGTATACATACATAAGATAAACTGAACACATCCAGTAAAGAAACATTATTTTTTTTTAGACATGTAAAGGAAAATGTATCAAAAATGGGCCATTTCAGCTGACCATTTGGTGTATCTCATTCAGTAGCCTGTGTTGATATTGGTGAACTGATCGCTCAAGTTGAAAATAGACATTAGAGTTTAAAAAGAAAACATGTCATTATACATTCAATCATCAACAACAACAAAAACCTTGTAGAGCAGTCTGGAAGACTGTTGTACATTTCTTGAAGTACCAATCCTTTCAAAGTGATGCGAGCCTGCAAGTAGTGTAACAGTTGCAAAAGTTACAGGGGCTAGTTAAAGACACTAGTGTAAGCTACAAAAATAAACAATGACAGTTTTTAAAAAACTATTTAGTGTACAGAGGTAGCCAGAACTACAATACTTAAAAAAAAATCTACTTCAATGAATTCTTTTCTTTTTCTTAGTATGTTAAATGTATACCAGATAGTCTAATGAAAAATAATATCTGTCAAATGTTGTTAAACATTAAGCACATATGCAAACACTTGATCTCATTCCGACTGCCGTTTAAACAAGTGATTTAAATGTGTGCTTACTCTTCACAGATATCAGTATGAATGAACCAGGTATGTAGCCACTTAACAGAAATGCTTTGCCTCTGAACAGAAATACATTCCTGATTTGCAATCAAGTAAACCAAAAAACCTCCATATTTTAAAATTTAAAATAAATTTCTAGAGGATCTAAATACCCTTAGGCCCTGGCTTGATCCTTGTGTGTTAATGAAAACAGGACGACAAACCTGAACACCAACCAAGAAAGGGTTTTTAACTAATTAGAGCAGAGTACCAATAAAGATCTCTGCCCTGGATTCAGATCCTTCTGTGCACAAAACTGCTACTCTTGGTAAAAACTTTTCCAAAAATGTCCACAAAAAAACCATGACAAGCTATTTCTAGTCTCAACCAATTCCCAGCCTAGGGTTCTTCTAACAGAGATATTTGGAATACCAACACAAAAGTAGGATCCAATGACATCAAATCTTCTTTTTCTACTTTTTTATTAAAATAATCCAAATCACCTAACAGTTTCTTTAATTCAGGATTTCATATTCTTTTCCTAGAATTATTCTGTGCCTTGTCTTTCATGACAAGCTATGTTAAAAAGTTTACTTAATTCATAAAATTAGGACTAGATGATCTCTAGAGGTCCTTTCCAACCCCTACTAATCTGTGAATCTGTGACTTCATAAACCAACATTAGAACTCACAATCCAGAAATAAAATAGTTTTGCAGTTATTTAACAGTGCTAGGCCAGGCATTTTTTTCAGGACTTCCAATCACATCAGGATACTTGCTCAAGTATGTTAATTTTCAGTTTTTTTCCAGAACAAAGTGGTCAAGTTCACTGTTAAAGCAAGGTTCACTCTGTAATGGCAATCCTGTCCTTGGTATATTAGAAAACACAACTCATCACAACATATTTCAGATGTTTAATAGAATTCTTTTGATTTTACTTTCTCTAGGACTTAAAGTCAACTGTCTTTTCTGTTCATATAGCCAGATGTTCTACAATTCCGACCAAAACAAGGAATACATCGGAAGATCAAGCACTCAAACTTTAAAATATATTTTGATGTCATTTAGAATATAAAAACATGTCTTTCTTCATCACTTGTACCTACAGAACAAAATACAGACATATTAACATACCTATACATTTTCCTATTGAAGATATATCATAGGAAAGAGGACCGCACCTCCCCAACAGATCATTTGGTTTGGGAGTTCAAGAATGATTTCTTTTTCTGTGCCTCTAGATCACAAGCACGCAGCCACCAGGAGAAAAGGGTGCCACAGTCAGGCAACAGACATCTCTGTGGTCCTACCACATATGGATACCAATTCAGCTATGATAGCTGAGCAGCTGGATGAGATCAAATTAGAGATCAAAATCATACTGAACAGCAAGAAAAGTTGGACTAGAGAAGGAAGAGCAAGGAACACATTTTCAGGACTTCACAGCCCTGCTGTAACCTCTCTGCACAGAAAATACAAGCTAGCATCTGTGCTGGTCAGCCTACAGGTTAGGGGGTTGGATTCTCCGCTGTTGTCTCATATGGAAGCGGCTGACAGGGATATTTTCCATCATCTGTTCTCCTAGAGACTACCAAAGAGTCGTCCTGGGCCTTGGTAATTCACACTTTCCTCTCCTCTTGCCTAGTCTATGAAACTGTGATATACAAGTGAAGACACGGTCTTCAGCATTTTGGAAACTCCAGCCATACAGCATGCTACAACATACCTCCTCAGCAATGCAGACTGCTATAAACACATCACTAAGCCTTTAAATCTCTCTACTTGTTTCCTTCAGAGTTTCAATCTAAGTTGAGAGCCTCAGCCCTTCTGTTCAAGAATTTTGATTCTAGATTTTGCATAGCTTATCTACGTACAGTTTTACGAAGAATATTGCAATTAACATCTCCACTTCTTCACGTAACAAAACAATCGTGGAAAAGCTATGTATCAGAAGCTTTCTCAAGGATAAGCACCAAAATTGGAACACCTATCAACTTCCAACAGAACTGCAATGCACATTTTTTTGCTATTGTGTCTCTAGTTTAAATTTTGCACATAACAAATATAAAGCCAAAAAGTTTACTAAAACAATATTCTCAGTGAGCATGCGTTTCTCCCCAAGGGAGAAGACAAGGAAATACTCTACTGCAATGTATGACATGATAGTCATGAATTTTGATAACCTAGATGTAAATTTTAGAGATGCGAACTTTTTGTTTATAAAAATAGACTTCCCTGAGCTTGTTTCTAAAAGCATACAAGTAATAATCAAAGCACTATTAAAACATGAGCGATGTGTAAAATAAAAATAATGTCTCAATCCAGAAAAGGATTTAAGTATGTATATAAGTTTATGCCTATTTCCTTGAATACAGACCTAAAGTCATGCACGTATTTAAATTCTATTTTGAGTAAATGATATTTACTAAATTGGAAGATGGGAGAGGACTTCTACATAGATCTACTGGGTGCTTTTTCAAATAGTATGAACAATGCAGTAAAAACACAAGTAAGCTTAGAAAACCCAGTAACTTCAATTTAACTTAATAATTTAATGGATTAAAAATATTTTAACGTTTCTTTATATGAAAATACTACTTTTTGTGAAAAGTAAATATCAATATCTCTGTAGAAGAAAATCTGAAATTAAAACCTCCCACAAGTAGTTTTGCCCTAGGGATTTAATCATTTGGCTGTCTTCCTGCATCCTAAATTCAGTTCCACCTGAAGCTGTTAAGTGGATGGAAAGTATTTTGTTGTTGAGTGTCATTCTCTCAACTCCATTTTTGTTGTACTGGTCTCTTCCCATCCCCCACCACCCCTTCACGAACAGTGAAGAAATAATTGATATTCTTTCCATTAAAGCTGTAACTGAACCTTCCGGTCTCTCTGCAAATTAATTAATGGGTTATCATGGCTCATGCTCTTGTAATTAAAAATGTTTCCACTCCCATGGCAAAAAAGTAATTTAGAAATGACTTTATTATATCTTTTGTTTAGTTCACGTTACAAATATATGTGATATTAAATAAACACCACAGCAGTAATAATGTTAATGCAATTTTTGGGAGGCAGATATCAAATGTAAAGAAACCTCCTAAAGTACTGAACTTGAAGTTGTTGTATCAGTTATTATAAACACACATGCAGTATTACATATTTAGTTTTTTTTTCATTTAAATGTCCTTTAGTTTAAATGTCCTTAAAATTTCTTGTACAGTACACAATTTTCAAAAAATTGCCTTTCCATGGAAGCTTAAGTTTTCCCCAAGTTAACTGATTACTGAATTAACATTGGGATTTTTTTCCCTTGACAGAAAAGTAAACTGTCTTTGCTGAATTATGGCTGGATTTAAATAGCTCTGCAGCAAGTTAGGCTGGCATTTTCACGGTGAACTCACCCTCCCATATCTGCCACAACAGTACTGGAGTTAAAGTCAGCTGGGATGAGTTGACTGGCAAAACTGTTCATCTACCATGAACTGTGAGAACACCTGAACTGTATTTCTGTGACAATAAGGGAGCAGGAGCTAGTAACGAAGGGTCCACCTAAACTGAAGGGTCCTGAAAGTTATGCTTACAAGTTCCAGAAACCAAAGACAAAGCAAGGAAAGGCAGGAAAGAGTTTCAGGAAACAGTGAAGGATTGTGAGATCCTGCCTTTATATAGGGTTTTGGGGCTGGAATACAAGGGAGTGTAGACCAGCATCCCAACAATTAACTACTAGAGAACTTAGAATGATTGAATGGTTTGGGTTGGAAAGGACCTCAAAGATCATCTAGTTCCAAGCCCCCTGCCATGGGCAGGGTCACCCTCCACTAGACCAGGTAGCCCAAAGCCTCATCCAACCTGGCCTTGAACACTTCCAGGGATGGGGAATCTACAACTTCTCTGGGCAACCTGTTCCAGTGCTTCACCACCCTCAAAGTAAAGAATTTCCTCCTAACATCTAATATAAATCTACCCTCCATCTGCTTAAACCCATTACCCCTTGTCCTATCACTACACTCCCTGATAAACAGTCCCTCACCATCTTTCCTGTAGGCCCCTTCAGGTACTGGAAAGCCACAATTAGATCTCCCCAGAGCCACCTTTTCTCAAGGCTGAACAATCCCAACTCTCTCAGCCTGTCCTCATAGGAGAGGTGCTCCAGCCCTCTGATCAGCTTTGTGGCCCTCCTCTGGACTCGCTCCAACAGCTCAATGTCTCTCTTGTACTGGGACCCCCAGAGCTGGATGCAGTACTCCTGGTGGGGTCTCACCAGAGCGGAGCAGAGGGGCAGAATCACCTCCCTTGACCTGCTGGTCACATCTTTTGATGCAGCCCAGGACACAGTTGGCTTTCTGGGCTGCAAGCGCACACTGCCGGCTCATGTTGAGCTTCTCCTCAATCAATATCCACAGCTTAAAAATACTCTTAGGCATCACCCACAGAGAAGGTCACAAATTGAACTTAACAACAAACTACTAAATGAGGAACACCAATCTGTTGGTTGAAAAGGTAACTGAGGCAAGTTCTAGGACACTTCCAGCATTATCAAAAAAACATACCAATGGTATTAAAGATAAGCAGTGATAATGCCATTCTTACTCTACATTTCAGCCCTCCTGGCAGAATAACTGGAACTTTTCATATCATTTTATATAATGATATATTTAAAAAGCCACATATTTTTATACTGACATGATAAATATTCAAAAATAAAAGTCAGGGAGGAAAAATCCACTTTATTTTAAGAAAGCTTTAAATTTGGCAAGTACGGCAGAATACAGCAGTAAGAAGAATACAAAACATCTTTCTCCTTCTTTTGAAACTGTTTTGGCAATGTTCCACTGCGTTGAAGGGCATGGAAGTGTTTTGGGGTTTAATTTTTAAGGTAAAAATAGGGTTCTTCTAGGCTTCAGATTTATGTGTTCTCATCAGGTGCTGCACACAGCATTCTGCTTTCTTGCCTCAAGAAATGATGTTATTTGAGAGCACTATTCACTTTATCTGCAAGAACTATGTCAACCACCAAGTTACACAAATCTTTAATCAGTATAAGCATGGATAATTCCATGCTTAATAATGGATAATAATGACACAGTTGACTTTCGATGGCTAAACCTAGCACAGCTTAGGTTTTCAGAGCATGAAATTCCAGAATCAGTCATATAGGAATCAGGTTCTTTTAAACTTCTTCCATCATCTTTTAATTCATATCTTTTAAAAATTACACATCTAGAAAGGCTTTCATATAGCCAAAGTTTTAACTTTCAGAATACTCGTGTGTTATTCAGTGAAAAAATAAAAGCCCTGCTGATGAAGACAAAGATAGGTCTCCATTTAAACTGGGGGAAAAAAAAATTATTAACAAAAAAGCTACTGTAATACCAGGCTATCCCTTTGCTTTGACAGAGCACTGATGCTGTGAAGGCAACTTTCTAGCTGTACGTAAAATTGTGCAGTAAAAAAAGAAGGGGTCCAAATATGCCTACAACTGTATCCTGAAAAACTTACTACTCTGCAGAAAAGTTTGCAATATTATGTTCTTAATATGATACTGTTACACTGTTAACTCTCAGACTAACTTGTCATCATCTATTTAAGCATTCCTAGTATCACCAAAACACAGTCGTTGAAACTACAACAGTTTTGACAAGGCTATTTCATCAAGTCTGTTAATGACTTGGCTGTTAATGGCTAGTACTCCTTGTACTGGGCTCAGGAGCTGATCTATCATTCAGCACAGCTGGAAATAAGAACAAGAAGCCATTGCAACTCACAGAGGCCAGGTCCTGCTTTCAGAAAGAGGCAAATGATTTACTGGTCATTTTGAGCTCCAAGTCCAAAAGGGCTTTGAACTATTAGCAGACGTGAGATCCTGCTATTAAGAGCAACAGAGCTTCATGTAATGGGAGCTGTCATCTAGCATCCAAGCCTCTCATAGCATAAGAAACCATCAACCACATGATTAGTAATATCTAGCAGCTACAAAAAGCATTCTTCTGCTACCCTCTCCCATTTGGAATATCTTTGAGAGTAATGTATCCCGTTGAATTCCCGAAGGCACTTGTAACTGAGTCCTTCCCTAGAAGAGCTGCTGGCATTCATCATTTAAAAAATATATAAAACATACCATTATACGCTATTCCACCTCAAGCACTGATTAAACCCTGACAATTAATGACAGTATATACAATTTCCCTGGGCTAAGAGAAAAGAAAGCATTTTATTCTTTTTGATATTCCATCCTGGCAATCAGACACAATTTAAGTTTTCAGAGTTCCATCAAAGTGAATAGAGCTAGTGCAGTTTGTACAAGCCAAAGATAAGATCTCTGATCTCCGTCTTGAAATCTGATTTAAAAATTAAACTAAGACTATCAGGACTCTAATACATAACAGAAATTATAGCTTCCTAAAATCTAGCTACGTACAGATTTACAATCACTCTGTTTTTTATTTGTTCTGCTCTGAAATAAGGAAACTTGGATATGGGAAATTTGAATCTAATGAGCTTTCTGGATATTTATATGAGTACTTCAGCACTCTAAATTTTACATGCAAGAAAATCCTTCTAATCCAGTAAGTTTTGTTTTGTTTTCCTTACCTATTATTGCTTTATCCCAATGTCTTAGGTGAAAAATGGCTTAGATCATGAATGGTAACAGTTGGCAGGTAATTGGCTGTAGGAGGCAGGGATGAAGGGTGAGATAAATTTTCAGAACAGAATTTTGAATTCTGAAGCAGAAGCCTGCTACTTGCTAACTGCAACTGGTACAGGCTAGTTGCAATTTTTTATAACACCCAGATTAAGCAAAAGATGCAAGTCCTCAATCCTCCAGCGATAGAGAAACAGGGAACTGAACCACGAAGCTACAAGGCTGATCACACGTGCTTCTACACATGGACTATTTAGACTGGAAATACGGTGAGCTTGGGGGTGTAGAAAGAAGAGGAGGTGGAAAAGAAAGGTCGCCAAAAAGAAGCAGTCATCTCGGAAAGAAAGAGAAGGGCTGGAAAGATGAAGGTGAAGATCCTGCTTAGAGGTAAGATACTGGAAGTAGGGGAAGATCCCAGAGGTCACGGAGACGGAGGCCAGAGAACATCAGTGCATTCTGGTCGATGACGTCCAAGACTGGTAGTTGCAAGCAGTGGCACAATGCTGTGCCCAGCCTTTCCTGGCCAGCAGCTACATCCTTACTGGGAGGGGCAGTGGGGAGCTAGTCAATGTAAGGCTGGGAAGGGAGCAAATGAGCCAGCATGAGAGATATTTCAGTAAGGCGAAAGCTCTGATCTCCTTAAATTCTTAAACTGTTCTTAAATAAAGCCAGTATCCAGATGCAGTATGGGTGGTTGTTTACCTTGTCTCACCCATGACGTGAGATTTAAGCAATAAACCGTAGGAGAGAATAAAACATTTGCAATCATTTGTCCAGTGCTAGCTGAGACTTTTATGCAGAGTTTTAATAAAAGATTAACATTTATGAGTCAACATGCTTGATTCATCTGTACATTCTGAATTTTTAAAGTTCAATTTTAATGTATTTCTATTCATTTGAGAATGATTCCACAGTTTCAAACCTACAAACTATAGAGCACAGTAGGTTTTATATTCATTTGAAATCCCAGCACAGAATTCTTTCTTTATGAATTTACCCATTTCTCACCCAAGAAGAAAAAAAACAGCAACACCTTAGCTCATGGATTCAGGACCTGTTAGTCATAAAATTACATTGCAGAGGCATTAATTTAGCATAGGAAAATTAAATACTCCACAAGTTTACTGGAACTATTGATGCAGGGTTCAAAATTAATTCTGACTATTGGCAGTAAGGAGCAGCTCCAAATTAAAAATAAAGCCTCTTGCTCCTTTTCTATGCTCAGACTGATCTAAATTAATATCATAAAGTAAGCAATACAAGTCTTTTACATCTTTATTTCCTTTGACTTTGTTTTGTAAGTTCTTCACAGTTCTTTTCCAAGGCTTCTTAAAAAATCAACTGATAGATTACATGGTCACTGGCAGAACTATACATCTCAAAAAGGAGAGGTGCTCAAAAAGAATTAGTAGCACCTGTAAAACTTAGGTAATTCCTTCCAAGTTTCTTTCATAAAAGGTTAAGAAAATGGTTTGTTATATGGCAAATAAATGCTGATGGCTAAAAGTATAATGGAATTAAAAATACAATGCTATGCTGAACTCACCAAGGAACCTCTGTGTACATTAAACTATTTTTAACACTCTTTAATATGAATGATCTGCAAAAGTTTAGATATCTCCTAAAATTACCCTAAGAATCTATAAATATATATCTTATACATAGGGGAGGGGTTTTTTCATGGTATCATTTGATGTCCATGGGCCCTGATGGGATGCACCCAGAAGTGTTATCTGGCTGATGCCTTTGTGGGGCCACTCTCAATAATCTTTGAACAATCATGGCAATTGAGAGAAGTGCCTGAAGACCGGAGGAAAGCAAATGTCACCTCTACCTTCAAGAAGAGCAAGATGGAGGGTCCCAGGGAACTACAGGCCAGTCAGCCTCATCTTGAAGCCCAGGAAGGTGATGAAATAACTAATCCTGGAAGTATATGACTACTTCTGGAATATGCTTTATTGTCTGCCCGACTAATAATGCTTTCTTCAGGTCTCAGATCTTTGATATGGGACCTCTGGAGACAAGGAACAGAAGCATGACTATATATAACCATTGCGTTTTCTCAGCCCCACTTTCATCTTTCTAGAATAAGACTACAAAAGGGAGAAGGTAACCTAAAAATGCTAAGGAAATGGAAAAATTGCACATGAAATGCCCAAGATGACATAACCTGCAAGAAATAAATTAATTATTGCTCTGAATTGTGGTTGTTTTTTTAAAATGGGTTACAACAATTCAAGAATGACTCATCACGGAAACATCTCCAGTGCCTGTCCAGGTAGCTCTGAGGGTCTGACATGGTTTAGGCCCAGCCAAGCGGCCGCTCGCTCAGCCCTCCCCCAATGGGGTGAGGAGGAGAATGGACAAACAAAGGCAAAAGCCTCGTGGGTTGCGGTAAGGAAAGTTTACTGGGACAGCAAGGGAGAGGGAAACAATCAACAACAGTACTGATAACTGATATACACAATGAGTGATAACAGACAACAATTTACCGATCCCATGGCTGACCGGCCCCTCAGGCCGCCTGGGAGCCACACCGAACCCGCCCCTCCCCGACCAGCCCCCTGTTATGGTGAGCATGGCATCACATGGTATGGAATAGCCCCCGGCCGGCCTGGCTCACCTGGCCTGGCTCCTTGGGAAATTAACTCTAGCCTAGCCAGAGCCAGAACAGGGTCAAAAAGATATGCAAAATGTTTAGAGAATATTCCATTGTTCCACTGAAGAGAACAAAAGTGTTCTACTGACTTAGTAAATTTACCCAGGATTTCACTTAAGCACATAAACAAATGGGATTGAAATTAACATTGAGAAATGGTGATACTAATATTCCTCACTTGACATTCTGTGTTCAGTTTCTGTGAGACCGACCCAAAAAGAAGTATGGTAAGGCAGAACTACTGACAGATGAGAAAAACCACTGGAGGCATGGAAGAGACCTCCATATAAGGAGAGATTATAAGACTGGAATTATTTCATTTGGAGAGGAAATGAGTAAGAATTTACTGAATTCAAGAAGCAGCAGCCAAAAAAACAAACCAGGAAACAACCAACCTCTGTACTATAACCTTCTGAACCAACAAACTACAGTGATAGGAGTCTATGTTCTAAGAAGCAGGCAAGCTCTCCAAACTTCTTTTTGGCAACAAGTCACACCTTAACTAGGTTAACTGAAACATTCTTGGGGATTCTTCAAGAGCCAGAGTGAGCCAGTTTTCAGTCGGAATGACAGCATCTCCAGGTTTGAGTCACTCTACCATCCAGATATAAAAAACAGCAGATATCAACCTATGGCAGTTCCTGAGTCTCTTCCTCCTCAGTTTCCTTTTCAAATTGTTATATTCCCCAAGGGAAGGAGGGTTGCTTGTTTGTGCTCAGACCTGCTTTAGCTACAAACCTCAGGCACTTCCTAAAAGAAGATGTGTATCTTACCACAAAAGGTTGCAAACATCATTTATTGGAACTAACCATGAGACTGTGTATTGCTATTTGCTCTTTCAAAATATCAAAGCCAGCAGTCACCCAATGGAAGTAAATTCGTCGAGTTTAACAGTGATATTGAAAGACATATTTTTTATATAAGCCATATTTAATATGAAACTCACTGGTGCAATGAGTTACCGAGACCACGAATTCAGAGAGACTGAAAAAGTAAAGAGATTCTCCAAACAGTAGATTTTTTTTCCTGACATACATCCAAGCAGTGTTGACAGGTTAACAACACAACTCATCTGATGGGCAAGTTATTCCAGGTGGGCTACCTTCTATTCTTCATCATGCTCTCCAAATCATTTACAGCTACTCTCCATTCAAGACTCACTACTATCAATTAACCAATACAATGATACAAATGTTTGGTCAAGCATGTATTGGTCAAATAAACTGTCAAATAAATCTGTCAAATACAAAACTATATGACAAATTAAAGAGTTTTCTGCTTGGCCTAAGCAGAACTTGTTCCTCATTACATGTAGCTAGTGAAAATGAAGTGGCAGAGGTAGTTATTTGATGGAAGGGGATGGTGTCTGGTGAGGAAAAGAGAAATCTTCAAGTTTTGGCAGTTTTATGATTAGAATCTGTTTCTGATCAGAATCTACCAGAAACAACTGAGATACTAAGAAGAACTGAGAAAAGGAGAAAGAAAATTTAATTGAAGTTTCCTTACTCCCGTAATAAAAAAATATGATTTATATTTTTTTAAGAGGTGAACAATGTCTTTTCTAATACACAAGTTTACATGAACCTATAGCAGTGGTCTCCAAAGCAGGGTGCACACACTCCTGGATGTGCACAAGACAAGCCATTAGTGTGCAGGAAGAAAATACCAGAACTTCAGCAACACATGTAAGTTATAAATAAATAAATAAGCAAACATATATTGGGGGTGTATGCTCAAAAACTTTTAGTGATGGGCTGCACAAAAAAAAAATTTTGGAGACAGCTGATCAATAGGAAAACTCAAGTGCTATTAAAGACACATCCTACAAAATATTTTATAGCCATGTTCAAGTTTCACACACCATAGAGTAAGGAAAGACTAAATAGATTAAATAAATTTGTAAAACAGTAAACAGTGTTGATTCATCATTTGATGGAAATATGTTTTGTATTAGCATGCCTTTTTAATTATAAGCATTTAATATTTATTCAGAATGTTAATCAGATGATACCATCACATTAGAAGTCCAAATGAGCACAGAAATATCCATTAAAAGATAGGATAACCTACCACAGACTCCAAGTTTCATTCATCACCTCAAGTCTTTCGAGAAAGCATCAGCTGAAATGGGGGCTGATGAAGTATAATACTTGAATAATCTGTTGAGCTACTGTTACTAAGTGGGTTGTGTGTTAGTCAAATGATAATATCTAAAGCCTTTTAAATAAGGGTAAATACGATGTGTATCATATTAAGAAAACGGAGTAAAAATGAGTAAGAAAGGAAAAAAAAAAAACCTTACCCAAGTGAGAATAAGATATTTTAAGGAAAAAAAATTCTTTTTAAGTTCAGAGGTTTCAACATATGTACCTACTATATAATGCAAAATGAATGTCAAGAATTAAGTAGATCTACTTTAGAAGCTGATAGGCATTTTTTTAATGCATTAACTGCAATGAATCTAACTGTAATGAACTGTAATAAACTTCAATCCCACCTTTCTTGGAAAGCTGGCTAGATAACTTACTGAAGTGTAACAATTAAACATCACATTGCTTCTACCTTAATCATAACAACACAGAAAATTTGCAGTCATTAAGGTTAACACTGTTAAACTGACATAACTTGAAAAATGTTTCTTTTCAGTGAAATCTTGTGTATAATACAATACAAAAGCATAAGAATGACTGGATCATCTACTAAGCCTGGAATCCTGCCATTCAAAGAGGAGTTCCCAAAGCAGCATCAGCATCTGGTGGTACTTCCCCAGATCACCACCACAGATGCCCATGCTTTGCAGCAAAAGCATCATCTGAAGCAGAGAAGAGGTGACAAAGACAGATGATACAAGCGCAGTGACATTACAAGCATTTTCTGTTTTGTCTCTATTCCTATCCTATGAATTCCAAGATTTGTATTCGCTTTTCTTGACTGGTACTGAGACTTAAGATGACATTTTCATATTATAACTTGAACTTCTCAATTTTTGGTAGTATCAGCTAACTCAGAGCCCTTTGTTACACAGACAAAAATCAAGAAAGTCCCCTGACACTTTATATCGATCTATACTGAATTTCATCTGGGGTGACACTGACACTTTACTAGTCACGCTTTCCAGATCATTTATGAATGCATTTAACAGCACAGACCTAAGAACCTCTGCTAGTGACCTTACACTGTAAAAACAGCATGCATTTCTACCCTTTGTTTTCTAATTCATAAATAGTTATTTATCCATTTGAGCATCTGTCCTCTTCTTTCACGAAAGCATAGTTTCTTTATGAGCCTTTGGAAAGGAAAGTGTTTGTATGACTTCTGGCAAATCAAGTATGCTAACTGAATAGAAAAGTTGATATTTTCATTAAACAGCACACAAATAAATTGACAATGTATTATCTCAAAAAATTGGACAATTAAAGGTGTACAATGTAGGATGTCTGATCTATTAGCTAGCAGTGGAACAGTGACGTCTCATAAAAAGGTCCTGTCCTGAGAGAAGGATTTGTGTGGCTTCTCTCAAGGAAAATTCATCCTTCCTACCAATAGTATTTTTTCCAACATTTAATTTAATGTTTTTATGAATATGAAATGACATTGTTTATGATTACCAACTAATCAAGCTTTAAAAAGACATTTAAAATCTTGACGAGTGAGAAATTATTAGAGTTCAAAAAGCTTAAAGACGTAATTTTGTTCCTATGAAGAAATACACTGCTTGCTTTCTTGCAATCCATGTTCACAAAATCTTGCAATTATTTCAGATTTTCTGCTGCTGAAATAATTATTAAATACTAAAAACATATACTAAGGAAGAATAACCAGCATGGCCTGTGTTTCTGTAAGAGCACTAGAAGCATAGTTGACACATTAACTGCTTCGCTACTAACATTTGCCTGTTGTATATCATTTTACTCTGTGTGTACTGTTGATGATGCAGCCAGAGAATACAAGGAAGTGATGCTGACAGGATATCTATTTTTTTCATCCTATTATTACCTACTCCCTCCTGCAGCAGAAAGAAAGGAATGGTAAGGCAAGACAGGAGGAGGAGTTCAGAAAGATTCTGCTGATGAAGACAAAATACGAATCTTGAAGTTGGTATCCAGAAGGTAACAAATGTAACACTTATGAGCTGAAGAAAAGACAATGAGGCAAAACATAAGGAAAGAATCTTTTAGTCCTAAGAACTTCAAACTCAAAGTCATCTATCTGAAATTCATGATCCAAGAATGATGTAGGCTAATGAAGTGTGAGGGATACAAAATCAATCTATTTTAACCCAATCAGTAGTGAGCCTTACCTCTACAGAAATAAGAAAACAGATGATAGCTAGAGACGATTAAAAGGACATAGAGGAAGAATAATTTTAAAAGATATCATCTTGGACAGGATACAGAAAAGATAGTTGTATTCCTCAAGGACAGAAGAAAAAGAGGGTGTCAACATAGCCATGAAGACACCAAGAGATTGATGTTTTCCAATTGCAACAAAGCAAAGTCAGAAACTATGACCAAATACTAAGTAATATAAAATGATGTTCAAAGATATAACATTATAATGTTTATCTCAAGGAGCTGGCAGTTGGACTAACATTACCATCCAGTTGATACATGGCACTTACTATAATTGCATAGTTATCCACAGCTTTTATCCAGTTCAATATATTTTATCTTATATAAGACAGTATAAACTGTACTGAATCCAAATAAAATGTCGGCATCTAATGATCAAATGGTGTACTGTCTATGTGATATTAAAACGGAAACAGCTTCTTAACAAAAGCAGTGGATCAATTCCTGCCCTCATCAGCTCAGCAAGGGAACGTAAAATAGCTGCTATCTGACTTTCTTGCTTCAGGAATCCTGCCAAGTTGAGCACAACTGCTCACAGCAAGCAGATGAAATACATTGCGCTAATTCGCACAAGATGCTAACGTTTCATCATCTGCCTTCCAGTGGCTGGCAAAGACCTCTTACATCCCAACGTAATTTCGCCCTAGTAAAAATGGATAGAATTTTTATAAGCAAACTCATATTAAAAGTGTAACTATATTTCTTCCCTCTACACAACACGAAAAGGCTTGGCAAATTTCAACAGCAGTTTTTAATAAAACTTTCATGAACAAGGTATAACATAAGTCAAACTATGCTGGCAAGAATGAAAGTCTGAAGGCTTCTAATATAATTGTTTCCTTGAAGGCCTTGACAAACAGAACTCAAAAAGAGTCGGAATAGAAGTACAGAGCCACAGCAACTCTCATTTATCGGCTTGTTCTATAGAGTCTGTGCTTCCATTTAAGGGAAAAAAGGCAAATATAGGTCATCCAAAAAAGGTTGCAAATACACAGATGAAGTGGTGGTGGTTGCATCTACAGACAGCTTGAAATAATAACACAACAATTTTAGAAAGAGGTCAATTCATCTATGATCCAGATCTCATGTAATAACTTCATGTGAAAACTTCTTAACTATTTAACTTCTTCAGAAAGAAAGGGTATGAAGGCCTATACATCTCAATCATTAATATCTCGTCATTGACATTAACAAATGGCAGTTGAAATAAGTAATTTTTAAAGGCTAGTCAAAAGAATACCAAAGAGCTTCAGAAACTAGGAGTAAAGCTTAAAGAAGCTGGTTTATCAGAGCAAGCATATTCCATTCTGTTCAAATCTACTGTGAATTTTACAGTATGTTATTTTAGAGATTTGCATTTGTATCCTTTATTTCATGAGTGGAACATGAAAGTTACCTTTTCACAGGCCCAGCTGAAGCTTCTAGCAAATACTGCTTAATCACATCAAGACTGAAGAACACTTTTCAACTTAAGCTCACCTTACATAAATTTACTTCCTTTTCTTCAGCAAAGAGTAAGACTGAATTTTAGAAAGAGACACCTACAAAGATGCAACTTCTGGTTTCTCTTCCTTTTGGTGTTTATGAATGACTGACTACTCATTTACAGCCATCTTTGATGGCTGCAACTGACTGCAACTTCTGTGCCTTGCTTCCTGGTTTGGGCTGCCTACTAATTTTTGAGAGTATTCTCATCAAAAGGAATCCTTCCTACAAATATAACTTGACGAAATCCTTTCTCCAAATATTCAGATCCTTTTTCAGTCTGAAATGGAATTTGACTCAGTAAATTTTAGATTCAACAAATGCATAGGTGGAGATTTTCATAGCACTGGTAAAGGACTCTACTCTTTTGCCCATCAGGAGACCAGAGGAACTTTCCTAACATTTTGAAGAAGAAATGAAACAGAAAATGCACAGCTAAGAAAACAGCAATGCATTACTGACAGAATGATATTAAATGATACTGTTCACTGAACACCCTGGTGTGCAGCCTAATAAACCAACTGGGTTCAAAATACAAATTAGTGGGTTTAATACATTTCTGAAATGTCCTCATATGTCCTATACAAACACTATCATAATCCTATGTAGAAAACAGAAAAAAAGTGTTAAAACAGATAATATTTTAAACATACATAAACTAAAAGGAAGAAAACAGTATAAGAGGTAAAAATAAACTGTATTTATGAGGGCTACTAACATTCATAATGAAAGTTCTCTTTTCCTCTTTTAATGTGCAGTTGACTGAATCTGTAACTCAACATACCCTTCTGCTTCCACTCTCATCATAATGCCTGACCTTTCACTTCCAACATGCCAGAATCTATATTGGCACTGAACGACGATTCATCTGCCTGACCCCAATAGCCTGCGCTTATCTCCTCTGGACCAGTCAGACAACATGCAACATTTGTTCAGAGAATTACACGATTCTCACACTCCATTAAAATCCTACTGCATACTGCACCAATGCAAAAGGCAAGTAATAACATTCATTATGAATTTAAAAGCACAGCAGGTGCTGCATTCTGAACTGATTAAACTTCTTGTGTTTCACCAGAAACCTCTAGCTCTACCAGAAACTGTTTCAGTTAGTATGCCATCCACAGGTACAATCTTCTTACCTAAAATGGACTGAAGTGCTTCAGGTATAATGAGCAACTCCTCTCAACTATAAAGTTTTCTAGATAAATTTTCGTATCTTTCAAGAACCTGTAATACAACCTCTAAACCAGAAGATGATAATATTTATTATTCCTTAAACTGCCAAGAACATAAGTACAATAAGAAAAACAAATTAATCACAAGTTGTCCAGCCTTTATAAAAGACTTTGTAATTAAGTAAACCACAATGAAAATTAGAAAACGCATAGTATTAGGATACGAACCGATTGTATAACCCCATAGTATTACAATTGACAGTTCAGCTTTCTCTACCCTGACCAGTATTGACATGTGCAGTTAAAAATGAATGCAGTGGATCAGACATCAGATATCAGTGCCTCAGGGGATGTTTACCCACAGCACGCAAAGTTTTCAGCAGCAAAGCTGTGGCAGTAACAGTATGTTCTATTGCCCCTTTCAGACGTGCCATTCAAAAATAATTGCCATAATATACCTTGAATTTACAGACCTTTAGAATGTATAATCTGTTTAGATATTTGTAATCCAGTCTAGAAATAAAACACTTCAACTAGTTCAACATAAGCATCTGAACATATATTGGATTTCTTTTGTCCTTTCCACTGCTTCAGTGCTTATTATTATCCACTGTAGTGCTCAACACCAGTCTCTCCTGTTTTCAGAGGATTTTTTCCTCCTTTCAAAATACATTTTCAAGGCATATACAAACTATTAAGTGTCATGAAAAGAATTCTTATGTCTCTGTATTTAGGTAGACTTTTTTTTTTTTTTTTTAATTAAAAGAGAGAGATAACCCATCTTCAGCTAATTTGTGATCTACTATTGCCAAAAGCTATAGTAATTTGAAAATATATCTGAATATATTTCAATAAAATACTGTCTGCATTAGTTTGAATACTTCCTCGAACATTACAGACTGTTTATATAGTTCTTTCTCTTCTCCAGTGCTGTCGAACTGGGCATACTTTCCTCCCCTTCATGACACAGGAATTTTAACATTGTGGAAATGAATTGCTGCGTTTAGCTAAGGCTCATCCGTGGGAGGACACTGATGCTCTTGAGTGTTTATGAAGGAGATGTATTTAATTTCATGTATAACCTGAGACATCTGACTGAAGGCTTTAATTTGTAATAGTGTAATCATCAGTCAGGCCATGACGTATTACAAGTTTCTTTTGCTGTCCTTTACATTAGAGAGAAAGTAAGTCATCTGAGCATAGCATTGTCTACTGAAATACTCTGAACTATTAGCAGATGACTAAATCCGGCAATTTCTGCAATGGTAAAGTTCACGTGCAATCAGGGGAGAAAACCATTCCCAATTCTATAACAGCAGAAGAGGTACTGCGTGGCTGATCTTTTACTTACTATTGCTGTAGTGATTAGGAGCTAGTATTACAACATGTCAGTATAAGAAACATGTCTTAGCAATTACTCTTCACAGGAAACTCCTGCAGTAGGACAGGAGGAAGGCTGAAAGCAGATCCAAGTTGATGAAAGCTGGGATTCCAGCTTCAGGAGATCACACTGAAGAATCTGGTGTGACAGTGCAACTGAAAAGGTGCAAACAATGACCCACTCCTTTTCTTGGGTTTCAGCTGTTGAACTCCTTGAGCTATCACCAACTGACAACTGAGTGGTCTCCTCTCCTCTGGCAAATCTCATGTTGTTGTCAAGGTTTCATAATTTGGTCTCTTTATGTAGCTAGTAGGGTAACAACTGGTTTTGTTTGGTTTGGGTTTTTTCTTTGGGGTTTTGTGGGGTTTTTTAAGCTGATTTCAGTGTTTTATTAAAAAAATCACAGTGGTTGGTCTAAGAAGGAGCTTGCATCAATTAACTACATTACTTTAAAACCTCATACTAGCAGAAAGGCATTTATGTGTGTATAATCCACCAAGGTAAGTTGCATGAAGAGGCATGAGGAATGAAATTATATTTCTTGCTGAACTCATACCATTCTAATTGGGGAGGGAAACTGGGTCCTCAACCCCAGCACTACATGAACTAGATACTTAAGCAGTGGTTCTCCATGAAGCCCCGTATAATTTTTGGATTATGTGTTGGGTTTGCATGGCAAGGTTTTGGTAGCGGGGGGGGCTACCAAAATAATAGGTTTTGATAGTGGGGGGGGGACTATCAAAGTAGTACCAGAAGAAAAAGAGGGAAGAAGGTTTGTAAATAAAGTCTATAAAAGGAGTTGTGACAGCTCCCATTTTCTTCCCCAGTACCTCAATAAAGTAATAAGCAATAGAACTGTTTGCCTTCAATCTCAAATCTGGATAATCTTTTAACGTATTCATGGCTTGAAATAACAAAATCCTAAAACTACTACAATTCTCTTTGGTGAGAACCTTACAATCTTACATGCCAGAAAAGACAGCGTATCTGAAAATAAACACCCATTTAGATTTACAGAACACTGTTCAAAAATGCATTATGCTTTTCTTGAGGATCTAAAGGTCAGAAAGTAATAAAACCCAAAATTTTCTGATTGCATGTACTATTGCAATAATTTCTTACATTGATTATCAGTATTTTAGGTGCATATATTTTAAATGAAAACATTCATTTAGATTGATAGATCTATTAAATATTTATTTAATCATAAACTAAAATATTAAAATAGTTTTGAGGCAAGAAAATTAAATAATTTAAATATTGTTTCCTGACTGCTTTAGTCCATTCTATCTGAATGGTCTTTCTAGTATCCATAAACTGCTACTTGCTGTAAAATCCTTGGCATCTGTTTAGGTCATGTGCAAGAAATGGCATTTTTACACAAAGTTCTAATAGCTTGTAGAAGATTTTATCTAGTGATGTTCTGAAATTCCTGAAGGATCACTGGCATAAGTGGTAGGCATAAAGTTAAAGAATCTAAAAAGTTGTACAAATAACTTCAAAAAAACCCCACAGCCCTTCTTGTTAAGAAGTGTCTTTATCTATAACAAAAAGACTGGAACATTAAGTCACTGGTAGCCAGTGGACCTAGAGAGATATATTTTGGTGATCTGTGGTGATATGATGGCTTGATAAAAATTAACTGAAATCATCCTTACAAAAACAATTTGTGGAATGCTGAAGAACTGTTGTTAAAGGATATTAATTCTCTTTCTCAGTTTTGTTTCTTAAAAGACAAGAGGAGTGAAAGACATAACTAATATCCTAGATAAATCAGCTTTCTTACTCATGTGGACATGACCACCAAAGCAGAATAGTTCAAGAGCAAAGCACTGACTCAGTGGGCAATGGGAGAGAAAAGAGAAAGTGAAGAACAATGAAAAAGGGGAACTAATATTTATTGATTTTACAATACAGACCTACTTAAAGCATCTGAGATGCATGCTTGTAATCTTTTTGCAGTCCCATTTCACCATATTGTGCTATGATGATTTCCACAAGATTAAGAGAGAATACCATTTGATTAAATATGAAGAAATGGTAAACTTCACCTTCTTAACTAAAGCAGCAAAGGAAGACAAGGGAAAATGTGGTCCCATTGCTGAATGGGACAGGCAACCTGGTGACAAAGGCTATGGAAAAGACCAAGGTACTCAATGCCTTTGCCTCAGCCTTTACTGGCAAGTCCAGCCTTCAGGAATCACAGATGCTTGAGGCCAGAGGGAAAGTCTCGAGCAAGAAAGATTTACTCTCAGCAGAGGAGAACCAGATTAAGGAACATTTAAGCAAACTGAACATACATAAATCCATGGGGCCTGACAGGCTGCACCTGTAGCAAATGAGCGATGTCATTGCACAGCCACTCTTGAGTACCATGCATTATATCCAGTTCTGTACTGTGTCCTGCTTTGGTCCCCCTACTTGAAAAGAGACATAGACTTAATGTAAATAATCTAATCTAAATCATAATCTAAAAATAAACAATTTGCCATCTTTTGCACAGGGTCAGAGTACATTTCTGGTATACACCATCAACCGTATTAGATGAACACTGTGTGAACTTGGTTATTTGATAGCAGTATCATTACTTAGGGCATAATTTTTTAAAGTACTCTGTACTGTTCTAAATCTATTGCCTCTGAAGCTAGTTTAAAAATAAGTGGTTTTCAAAAGAATACTTTGTCAGCTTTGCTAATATAAAATATTATAAATACACATTTATTTGCATAAGAACTAGATAACAATTTTTCATTGCTAAGGAGGGAAAGGACCAAGGATGACTTTCAAATCTTTTGGCAGAGAGGAGAAAAATTATTATTTCAATTGTTCAATAAAACTGTGGAAACAAAATCATAGACTTTAGGCCATATGGAATTAAGAAACCACCATACCTTGCAGGAAGAGTCTTAAGTTTCCTTAATCCTGACTTGTAAGTAAAAAAAAGCCACTTCAGTTTAATGACGTGAATGATGGATGCAGTTAAGATTACATAAATTAGGCACTCTCAAACTAACATGTGAAACAGCTTTTAGCCCTGGAGTGGTGGTTGGTCAAAGAGATAGTAATACTTTTCCCTTGTTATCTTCCAGAAGTAGCTTTAGATATATTCAGGCAGGGAAAAAAGGAAGGGGAAGTGACAGGACACAAAAACCAAACAAAAACAGACAGAAAGAACCAATTATTTTACTAACTACTGCTAACAGGGTGATAAAACTGAAACAAGAACTATTCTCAGGGATTAGAAATTCCCACCCAAAGTCGATGCTACATGAGATCCCCAGCCTCCCAGCCCACATGTGCAAGTAAAGCAAGACAACAAATTTATTCCCCACTTCCCATGGGCAGGCAGGTGTCCAGCCACCGCCAGGAAAGCAGGGCTCCAGCACGCGTAATGGTTACTTGCGAAGACAAACTCCATCACTCTGAACACCACTTCACAAGACCCCTGGCTGCCGCATAAGACCCTGAACTACTACACCAGGCCTCCAGCTGCCAACAGGACATGACGTCACATGGTATGGAATATCCCTTTGGCCAGTTCACGTCAGCTGCCCTGGCTGTGTCCCCTCCCAGCTTCTTGGGCAGCCCCGCCTTCTCGTTGGCAGGGCAGTAGGAGAAGCTGAAAAGGCCTTGACTGCTTGGCAACAACTAAAAACATCAGTGTGTTATCAACATTATTCTCATCCTAAATCCAAAACACAGCACTACACCAGCTGCCAGAAGGAAAATTAACTCCATTCCTGCCGAAACCAGGACATTTTTTAAAATCATGATACACTGCTACAGTTGCACAGGTTTTGATACAGCTGATACAGGCAATGAATTGCAAAAGGGAAATAGTCCATTACAGAAATGATGTAAATTAAATAACAAGAAGATAATAAAGATAAATTTATTTCATGAGTTCATCATAAATAAAGCCAGATAAAATGATACAGCTAATCATTACTGTCAACAACTAAGAGAATTATTAGAAAGTATATAATAGTGCACTTTGGGAATTTACCTTTAGCTAAAATTTGGCTACTGTAACACAGTACGACAGTACTTTGTGATATTAAAAATTCCAGACCTTCAGCCAGCAATGTATACTCTAAACTGGAGGGTGAGAGGAAAAAAATATATGGATCCTGGGCAATTGTAGGTACCACCCACACTTTCATGCAGTGCTGGTTTAATCGCCTTCCTCTAAATATTGCACATTGCTCATGCTTGACTGCTTTTGTGGAGAGCTGCTTCAGCTAAAAAATAAAACCATAAATCCCCTAATGCTCCCAGTATAGCTCTCCTTTATCACTTGCAAGTACTGCATAAAGTGCTGCTCTTGAAGATTTGAACAGCTACTTGCCCAGTTTTGGCAAACTGGAAGATATGTGGTCTCCATTCCAAAAGTATATAAACAATACATCAAATAAAGCACTAAATTCCTTGGGTTTTTTCCACCGCATCTGATTTACTGATCTGGAGTGATTGTTTTCTGCGGAAAATATGAAATAGAGATTACTGGTTTCTTTTCAAAAGGGGAAAAAAAATGTTTCCTGATATGGAAAAGCTGAATGATGACTTACAGGAATGACTGGCATTATTCCTTATTGTGCTTCTTCCTATTCTAATCAAAGAGTATGGAATAGGGTCCCATACAAGAAAGTTATATTTAAAAGCTCAGTTGGCTTAGATTATGTGACCTAACTCTTACCTCCACTCTTTTCAGCATCCATTAGGACTTGGCTTTCTCTTCACTAATCCTACACTCTTCTGTACATTCAGTTTCTACCTTTATATGACATACGTGTCTCCCTACTTTTAAGCGTCTTTCCAGATGTTCCAACTGCCACAATAGAGCCGTTTGGCCATCTTCTAAGTTTTATTTATCAAATACCACCTTTACATCTTTACAATTTCACCATTCACTCTACTTCACACCCTTGTAAACTCTGCACCATTCCTAGTCACATACCTTATCTCTTCTTACATCTAACTTTTGACAACTCCTATTGACAGCTAATGGCATCCCCAGGCTTCCTCTACATTCCATTCACATCATTTCTGCTTATTTCCTACTTCAATTAGAGTAATCCACTCTTTATGGTCACTCTGCTAGCCAAACATGCTCCTTAAATCCATTTATCATTCCATTGCCTCCAAAATTTAGCCTTTGACCTCATGATTCACTCATACTACACCTCTTCTTACATCTCTTCAGCTGCTAGTCACCTTCAGACTATAAATTTAATTCTCTTGCTTTGCATTGCCTTATATTGCCAACTTATCTCCTCTAACTTTTGTAATTCCTAGGTCCTAAATAGTTATTTTCTTTTGTTCCACTTTTTCATCTTCCACACTATCATTTATACCTGTCAGAATCAACAGTCCTGTACAAGAAGCATCCAGCATTCCTCTTGGACAGCGATCCATAAATAATACATATTTCTAGAATTTTATTTACTAGAATTTAAGTTTTCCTCTTCCTTTCCTAAATAATTTTAAAAATAAGTCATGTAAGGAGTCAGAGCAGCCCTGGCAGGCATTGTTCTGTAGGGCTTTGAAAAAGCAGTTGCTCTATTTCCAATGGACATTTTTATGGCATTCATATGAGGTAAAAGCTAAAAAACCTTACTTGAAAAGAAGTCAGGTCACTGTTAGAAAGAACGGCCTTGACAATTCCTCCACAGGTAATTATGAACTGACTGCATCGACTAATAGAAAAATGTACACTCTATCCAATTAAATATTAAAACTGTTGATATTTCATGCAAGTTATGTGAAGACCAATTCTAATTTTCAAGCTACTCTGTTAATTAAGTGAACATTAAAATATCTATTGCATTTTGTTGTTACTTGTTACATTTTCTTTCTACTGTGCTTCTCTGAAAAGGGTTGTGCTGCCACACTGGATAATTTTTTCCTCTAAAAATGCAGAATATACATATTTCAAATCACTTCTTAAAATTAACCTGCTGCTTAACTAGTAATATGGACAACATAAAGGCTGTTAAAAAGTGTACAGTGCAACAGAAAAAAAGAAAATAATTAATAGGCACAATATGCCTATAAACATCCGAGAAAGATTTTGACTCAGTGTGGGTGAAAATGCACACAAACAAAATCTCCTTTTTCTTGAATCCTAACTGGGACAAAAATACTGTGGAACTTTTCAGTTGCAAAAGCATGACAGTAATTTTCCACTGCTTTTTAGTTACCTGACAAGACAACTTCAACTAGGTCTCCTTCTTGAATATCTGCAGCTGATTTCACCAACTGGAGAATGTTTTCAGAGGCAGGCTCATGGCGGAAGAGCAGAATTTTGTCGTACATTCCGTAGAAACCACATTCAGGAAACTGCAAATAAACCCATGAGAATTTACTACACTGTAAAAAATGTTAACTGTAAAATACAATTGATATAATTAATTTTAAAGGCAGAGTAGTCCATTCCTCAGACTAGTACCAAACAGGATATATATTTTTTTTCCATACATGACAACATTTATCACTATATTCTGAAAATGGCTTTCCCCCCAAGCAAGTAAGATCATTTGGCTTCCTCTTCCTCCATGAGCAACATGGTATCCACCAGGAAATGAGAGAGAAATAAGTGCATCCCTTAGCCATTGCTGAAACTTTTCAGTTCCTGAGCAAGGTAATCTAATTAGACTCTCCTGGAGCAGATGTTTAGACTAGATGACCTATGGAGGTCCCTTCCAGTCTCTATTATTCCATGATTCTATGATCTCTCCTCAGATTAGTGCCAAAAAGATGCCTTGAGGATGGAAGAAATATTTTTCAGTTCTGCCTAAGATGCAATGCCTAAATGATAGCTCATTAGGAAATACCAATTTCTTGACACTACAGTTATTAGACATATAAAACAATGTTTCCAAACATAATCATTATCATCTATTTTGATGCAAAGGTGCTGGAGCTTTGAAAATAGATTAAGTCCAGTTCAAACTAAAAAGTTTAAAAAAATCTCAGAGGTTAGAAATTAAACTTAAGATTGTTGTATAAGCAATTTTTCCATCTTTTTTGCTGCAGCACAAAAACAGGAGTTAATTTTTTTCACACTCACAGCTTTAAGACCTAAGATTTTGTTTTGAAAACATAGCCAAGTAATCTTTTTTCTGATACAAAAGATTCAATTCAATTTTATGTCACTGAACTACCCCACGTATTATTTGGGAGTTTTATCAACATGCAGTGAAAGAAACACAATGATAAGCACAGCTTGAGAGATAAACTAGCAGGTTTTAATTACTTTGAAAAGAATGCAGAATGGAAGGAACCCAACAAAAAGCACTTTAAAACAGTATATTCATTCAAAAAGTACTTTAAAACAGTATATTCATTACTGATTACTGGAACCTTCAGAACCCATCCAAGCACCCCAAGAAAGTTATGGGTTTGTTTTTTGGTTTTTGTTTGTTTGTTTGTTTTTGGGTGTTTTTAAGTTTTAAAGCATGCACTGAAAAAAGACACAAAATGATCAGATCCCTGGTTTGAATGAAATACATCTAAAGCTCTGAAGTTTTGTCTCCCATAGTCACAAATGTGAAGATAAATATTTCAAGTATCACGTACTTAAGATGCAGTAAACATTAAGGATTAAAACTGTAACAATAAGCCAAATAATGCTGAAGGACCGTAATTCTCAAGGTATCACATTGTTTCCAAATCTCATTAAAATCATGAATTATTCAACCTAGTGCCAAAAGCATTTTTCTAGTTCAAGACCGAATTAAATTCACAGCTTAGATGTGAAATAGTTACTCTAGCTTTTAAAGAAATTTGCTTTACATTAAGCATAAGTGGGAGCGAATCAAAGCTTTTGATAGATGTAATCTGAACCGCAATTACTCTCTTCATCCGTAGAAGTGCTAGCGTAGCCTAGATAATAGAAAAGCAGATGACACAGACACCCGAGTGTCTTACAGAACCATTCAACATCTGACCTAGCAGCACGAAACTGAGTCTAAAAGCCGTCTGGAGCCACTCAGGTGCCTGTGTCATGGTGGTCCATGGCTGGAGAAGCTCTTCTTCCCTCACTCCAGGACCTGAGCTGGCAGCAGACTCACTCTTCTCCTAAACAATTTAAATTTAGAACACACGTGAGGAAGTAATACCAGTGGGATTATATTTTTAATTAAACAGATTCTTAACTTGCTACAGTATACAAGCCTTATGACCTATTGTAAGAGTGGGAATTTTCTTTTACAGAAGCAGTGAAAAATTAAAAATCTCTCTCAAAATCAGGACTGCTGATCTTTTTCAAACACTGAAAGAACTGTCTCGTTTCAATGGATTTCAGACAGTGAAAGAGACAAGAGATAGCATTTCCCTCTAAACCCATTATGACTTAAATTGTTTGATGTTGCTTTATATTCCCATTCCATTTGCTCTTTTCAAATTAGCTCTATTTTTTCTATATTTATTTGCTATATTACATATATTATATATGTGTGCATTTTGTATGTGCATTTTGAGGTATCCTTTATTATATTCTGTGGAGAAAAATACATTCAATCACAAAATTTTTTTGCTAAATTATATACAAGAATTATCTTCTGGGTTCGAGTTAGGTTTCTCAGATAAACTGCTCTCATGCCAAGAAAGCCATTTTGATGGTGCGATTCTCCAAATAAAACATTGTGTAAGGACCAACTGTTGCAACAGTGACAAAAATATTCCCTCAGCTAAGCTTATTCCTGCCAACAATAATGTTGATATGCACAAACAAAAGTAAACAAAAAGCAGCCACATTGCCTGGTATTACGACACTATAAATAGCATTTATTTTTTGCCAAATACAGGGCAAACCAGGAAATGCATATATGTCAAGCTACCTAAAAGCTAACTAAAGCTAAGCTAACTAAAACCGATGGCATTGGATCTAAATTCCCAACACTAATAAGAGCCCTTGTTTTGGTATAATAGCTGCTTAAAGTGGAATCACCAGGAATAAAAGTGTCATTGTAATTTTTACAATGAGGAAATACAATATTTCTGTAAGAATTAGGAGAGTGGAAAATTGTTTACATGGGGTTCAGAAAAAACTATCTATTTCTGGATGCTTAACAAGGTATCGGTAGTCATTAAGACATCATAAGTGTCCATGTACACATTGGTTGCCTACTCCAAGTATAAAATAAAATGCATCATCTTAAACTGCTTTCAGTGTAGTTTAATCTAAGGTGCATTAGTTTACAACTGAAACAGAACAAATGACCTTTACAGCATAATAACTTGTTAAACTGCCACAGTTTAGTTGTGTACTTCAAGGGTGCCCCCACCTCCCTCTTTTTTTTTTTAATGGAGAGCAAGATCAGCTCTCTAACGTGATTTATATAACTTACAAACAATTCTGGGTTCCAGATTTGCAATTTAGCAAAATTTCTCTATTAATGTAAGTCTATCCTTGTTATTTATTAGATATTTTCCAGTGTAAAGAGAAGAAATATTGGACAGCATGCTTCTAAGACACTTAAAACTATAAAATGTATTTGTCCTAGGAATGCAAGGTTCAGCACACTTGAAGAGAAGCTGAAAATTTGGTTCGCCACAGACACTGAAGTTCTGGAAAAGCTGAGAGTATTTCTTAATAAAACCACTTAAAAAAATCAAAAGAAAACACAAATAAGAAGGAATAAAATTACTACTGAAGAGAATATCCAATGTGCAATGTGAATCCTTTTAAGAGCCTTATTTCTATTTTCTGAACTTATACTTTCAACTTTGCTACTTAAGGTCAACTTATGAGAGAAGTGTAAGACCATTAGGAAAATACACCATATTAGATATATCCTCCACAAAAAAGAAGGTTCTTTAGCCTAGACACATACAGTCCCTGTCTGGTATCCGGGCATAAATGATTACAGTCTTCCAATACATATGACTGGTGCTGACAGAAAGGGAATAATCGGTTTCTCCTCTGCGTGGAACATTAAGGATCAGCAAATCTAAACCACAGGAAGGGATACAATACAGGGAATTAGACTCAAGACAAGAAAAGTTTTGCAAGGATAAGAATTTTTTAAAAATATTATTTGCCTAAGAAAGGGAATCTCTATTATTGGGGTTTTTTTTAAGAGAACAAATCAAACAAACGTCAGGAATCTGACAGCTGATCTTTCTGTGTTCGGATAGAAGGATAAAATAGATAAGCTCATATGACATAACGATCATGATACTGAAAAATTTACTATCTGGAATAAATGGGAACAAAATATATGGCTAAACGTATATTACTAATTTTGATAGTATTTATTTACTTATTTGTTAAGTACAACTCTCCCTGCCCAAAAGCAATGTTAAATCTTGCTTATGCCTATCCACACTGATATTCGGTCAAAAAAAAATGCTAACCTTAGCATGACTGTTTCCAATAAAACTGAGTTTCCTCTGTATGATAATGCCAATTACATTATCATGCAAGAATTACAATATCATACAAGAATTTTTTTAAAAAAATTAAAATATAAACTATGCTAAGAAGATGTACAAGTATTAGCTCTGCTATAAGAGCAGTTAATGTTGCCCAGCCTTGCTATGTAGATGCCATTTATTACTGTGTTTATGTCTGTGCAATAGACTTACAGTGGAAGCACTGCATCATTCCTTCACTCTGTATTACTGGTAAGCAGCCTGTAATGCACCAGAGGGATATCATAGTACACTATGGGAAACTATTGTAAAGGTTCTATCATATATAAACAACTTCTACTCTCAAAGCAATCTATTATCTAATCTATAACATGCTCTTCTGTAAGAAAGGAAACACAATATACTGTTTTTCATCATACTGACAATGACATTAAACAAAAATTAATCACTCCCATGAAGAACGAAAAGTCTGGCAGTAAATAAACTGACTGTTTACCAGGCTTAAAATTTTGAGGAAGATCTGGATTCTGTGCCCTTGGCAGGGCTGCACTGAATGGACTTACAATTTGACTACTACTGATCAGTGTAACTATTTATAAAGCACACACATATAAGTTTGCAGGACAAAAGGTTTCAGTCATTAGTGTAAAATAGCATTCATGTAGACAAACAATTATGTCACAGTAGAGTCAAATTGATTTCAGACAGCTCGATGAGGAAAACTTGCAATTTAGAGATCAACTCCATTTAAAAATCAGCTATCATGGATGGCAGAGGGGGACTGAAGTTTTAGCAACATGATGTTACTGGATCAAGCTGCAAATTCTTTCTCACTTGTCCACTTTAAAAAGGAAAATTAAAGATTCTGTTAAGAAGATAGCGCTCATTATTGTCGCTTGTGGTGATTACAAACATATTACAATTCTGAATACACTGTGTTGTTGGATAATAGTGATTGAAATTTGTTAGTTTCTTAGCTTTGAAACTATTAATATTTACTGTATGTAGATGCAGTGATCATTCAGACTGTGAATACTATGTTAGTACTACTTTTAATCAATTGCATCGCCACAAGAAATAAAATGTATATATATAACATCTCAGGAGGTGTGATCACCCTAAGGTTTACTTCTAAAAATTTCAACAACATAGACCTGAATGTCTGTTTGCAGCATTCCCACTCTTGACTTCTCAATGCTGCTTGTCTCATATTATGCCAATAGCTTCTCCTTACATGTACTGTAGTATTAGCACAATAAAAGTCTATTATTTGGGAGAAGCAGAATAGACTTTTATTCCAAACATTGAGCCTTAAAAAACTGCTGTATAAACATTCATATAAAACATGTTTTACTTGATATTGTAGCAGCTTTTATGGTAAAAAACAGGAAACACTACTAGCATTTGAAGTCACTCGTTAAGCAAACTGAAGTTGAGTTGTGTGCTTCTTTCATTTCCTGAAAATATCACATAACCGTTATCTACCCGTAAGACTTAAAAAACAAAATAAAACAAAAAAAGACCCCACAAAAAACCCAACACCCCCAAACCAAGCTTTCTGAGATGAAAAAACTGCTGGTCAGGATCTCAGGTAATAATTTGGTATTGCCCAGCTGGTGGCTACTATGGCAGCAGATCATCTATAAAACACAGGGCAAAAGGAGGCTCAGCACTAACCTTTCCTCAGCAGATATCAAAGCAGAAGCAATCACTGAAGTGCTTTTACCCTTAGCAACTGTAAACATCTCAAGAAAATCCACCAAAATATTTCACCAATAACTGTACGGAAGCCAAATGATTATGCAAATTCTGGGTTTTCATTTAAAAAGACTTCAAGTGATACTACAAAAAAATTGCAGACTCATACTAAATTTCAGTAACTAGAACCTCTAATTAGAAGTATTCCGTAATTCATTTAATCCATTACCCATTGTATCAGTCAATAATTTCAATGGCATCCATCCATCCACACGCAAACACAAGCTGAACTATGTATGTCAATAATTGTGGTGTCTTACTAATGACTGTTCTCAATACAAGGTTCAAACACAAACTCCTGAAAATAAATCGGTGATACTTAAAACTCTATCCAATTACCGTGACAATCAAATGGTTTTATTATTAAAGAAAGAGAATTTTAGAAGACCTGATCTATCTCAGGTTAATGTATTTCCAATATGAATTGGGAAGCTTTCAATAATAAGAATTATTAATTATACACCTAGTCATTTGAATGGAGAACATATTCAGCCTTCCTCTTTGCTGTAGTAAAGCACAGTTTCTAATAGAAATTAACTAAAAGGAAAGGTGAGACTAAGGTGAGACAAATCTCTCACTAGTTTGGTTTAATAATTATGTATTTGGAAGAACTTTATCTGGAAGAGCTGGAAAACATACTCTAAACATTGATGCTGGTTCAGTGTAATTCAACAGTTGAAAAAGTGCATTGCTGTGATCATTTTGCAAAAGTACTTTTTCAACATACTAAAATTGTCATGTTTTTGTAACAGAACAGGTAGGTAGATTCTCAGTGCTAAAGGTACAAAAGGAAAAAAAAAGTCATCTTCTTGTATGTTACCACAATTTTACACATTTCCTGTAAGGGATAGTTTCTGTTGCTTTATTCTAGGAAGTAATGAGAGTTGTCTTTTTAATTTTTTCAGTCCTCATTGACCTTTTTCTTAATATAAAATTAAACTACATCTTTTTTTAGCAATAACTAATTTTTTCTTCTAAAAAGCAGCTATTCTTTCTTTCTAAATTTGTTGGATTTTTTTCAAGCCTTCCTCTTCAAGAAGTCCCTAGGGATTACTGTAACAGCAACAAGAACCTTGATAAAACCTGGAAGTCTTTCACAACAGAAAGATAATGACCCAGCACACATAAGCACTGTGGGCTAAACAATGTCTTCACAGCATGTGGAGAAGTTTAGTCAGGCTGAATGTTTGTTGATCTAATCTAACATGCTAAAACACAAGTTAGGATGACCTAACCTAAACAAGATTGTTGACCAAACCTTTACTTGATTTAGAATAAATAAATAAATAGTCTTACATTGATACAATTGTTTTAAAATAAAGCTATGAATGTACAAAACTTTTGAAACAATCCTGTTAACCAAACAGAAACATTCTTATTTTACATTCTTAAAATCATAATGCATTTTAATTTTAGAAGTCAGGATTTCCCTTCTGTACAGAGGTTGTAACAGCAAATTCACGATACTGAAAAAGCAGGGAATTTTTGGCCAAGAGGGCTGCCTAAATTATCACTTAATTGTAGCAGTCATTTTTAACTCACTTGCAAAACTCACGAGGTTTTTCGAAGGTTCTATTTACCAAGTGCAAAGCTATCATGAAAATATTAGACTTTCCTTTATGTATAAATACCACAAGACTTAACAGTTTTGTTGTAAAAAACATCAGTTAGTATTCAAAGACCTCTTCACATACACAACTACAGTTACTAAAAATGAACAAAAACTCTGGAGTTTCCATAGAAGTTCACACTATGGCTATAAAGAATATCTGTAGTAACAGCTGAGTAAGAACAGGAGCTCAAGCAGCAGTGGTATCTCCACCTTATTCCAGGATATTACATGCTGTGCTTGAGACATCTCAGAAATGGTAAGTCTCTCTACACCTTTCCAGTGATTGCACTTCTGCTTGCCAGGCAGCCAAACAGCAAGGATAGGCAAGAAATGCCTATTCCCTCTCCTTTCTTCTTTTTTATGTTCATAGAATGATTGAATGGTTTGGGTTGTAATGGATCTTAAAGATCATCTAGTTCCAACCCCTCCTGCCATGGGCAGGGACGCCCTCCACTAGACCAGGTTGCTCAAAGTCCCATCCAACCTGGCCTTGCACACTTCTAGGGAGGGGGCAGCCACAACTTCTCTGGGCAACCTGTTCCAGTGCCTCACCACCCTCACAATGAAGAATTTCTTCCTAATACCTATCTAAATTCTACCCTCCTTCAGCTTAAAGCCATTACCCCTTGTCCTATCACTACATGCCCTTGAAAACAGCCCCTCTCCAGCTTTCTTGTAGGCCCCCTTCAGGTACTGGAAGGCTGCTCTAAGGCCTCCCTGGAGCCTTCTCTTCTCCAGGCTGAACAACCCCAACTCTCTCAGCCTGTCTTCAGAGGAGTGGCGCTCCAGCCCTCTCCTCATCTTCAAGGCCTTCTGCTGGACTCCCAACAGTTCCATGTCCTTCTTATGCGGAGGGCCCCAGAGCTGAATGCTGAACTCCAGGTGAGGTCTCACAAGAGCAGAGTAGAGAGGCAGAATCCCCTCCCTTGACCTGCTGGTCATGTTTCTTTTGATGCAGCCCAGGACATGGTTGGCTTTCTGGGCTGCAAGCACACATTGCCGGGTCATGCTGAGCTTCTCATCAATGAACACCCCCAAGTCCTTCTCCTCAGGGCTGCTCCAAATCCATCCTCCTTCCAGCCTGTAGTTGTGCTTGGGATTGCCCCAACCCATGTGTAGGACCTTGCACTTGGCCTTGTTGAACTTCATGAGGTTCGCACGGTCTCACCTCTCAAGCCTGTCAAGGTCCCTCTGGATGGCATCCCTTCCCTCCAGCGTGTCAACCACACCACAGAGTTTGGCGTTGTTGGCAAACTTGCTGAGGGTGCACTCAATCCCACTGACCATGTCACTGACAAAGATGTTAAACAGCACTGGTCCTGATACCGACCTCTGAGGAACGCCACTTGTCACTGGTCTCTATTTGGACATTGAGCCACTGACTGCAACTCTTTCAGTGTGACCATCCAGCCAATTCCTTATCCACCAAGTGGTCCACCCATCAAATCCATGTCTCTCCAATTCAGAGACAAGGATGTTGTGCAGGACAGTGTCAAATGCAAAAGTCCAGATCCAGCCAATCAGCTTTCCTCAATCAGCTTTCAGTTGTACAGGAAAGAAAAGTGTCAGAAAACATAAAGAGTAGTACTCATCATCTTGATACTGTCTAGACTGCAGTACTACCCAAGATGGGTTTAGGTCAAGCCCATTTGTCACAGGAACAGAAAGGAAGAAAAATGATTGATGAACAAAGATCTTGCATTGGAAAGATAAAGAAGCAACTGAAGAAGTCTTGAAAGGTTAGGAAGACACATGACCAGAGCAAGGAAAATACTCTTAGAACAGAGGTATAGGAAAAACTGAAAAAGTATTAGGTTTGCTTCTGATCTAATCATTAAGTGAAACAGAGAAGTTTCTAAGATTATAGCCACTAAACCAGCCAAGAACCATTCTCTGTATCCAAGGCTAAGTGGCATGGAAATGGCTCACTGCCATATAGCTGGCCCCTTTCCCCAGAAGCAGGGAAATGAGACTCCCACAGCTTATTTTAAACAGTCCCTTATACACGCTAGATGCAATCCTTGGGCATCATCTGAAATACTGTGATTTGGCATGGTTTGAACTCTATCAGGAAGCATACAATTAAACAACTAAAAAGTTTATGTGATTTTGAGCCAGTGCTTGAGCTTGTATTCTCATTTTGGTTTATTTATAGATATATTTTTAGATATAACTTCAGAGAACCACCACTATTCCTAACATCAGTTAAGCTTCTTAATACTTTGAGTGGTGACATTCCTTATTTAGAGTATTTATTCTTTCTACTTTTTTACTTCAATCCTAATTAATTACTTGTTCTATAAAGCACAACATGATGCCTGCAGCATAGAAGTTAATAAGCCTTTTCCAAGTGGGCTGTCAGAAGGGAGCAAACTTCTTATTCATGATATGAACAATATTTTAGATAACAAATATGCACATACAAATATTTCACTAATTCTGTTTGCAGCAGTGATTTGCTGCAGATATCAGAGTCCTTCATCTCTCTCACATCAGGAACAGAGTACTGTGCCCACACACACTGACTTGGAATGGCACCAAACTACAACTTTTTCTGCAGCTGCCGTCTATGGAACAATGATGACCATAGAGGAAAAACACAACTGAGCTCCCTGACAGAAATATCCATGAAACAGATGAAACATGGCCATGGTGAAACATAGGAACATGACTATTTTGCAAAGAGCCTGACCTCTGAGCAACCTTTTTGTCAGCCTCTTTCAGTACAACTTGTTCCCTGTGGCCATTCAGGGCAGGAGTTGCTTCCTTTCCATAGTATCTTTAAACAACCACGTTCTCCTGCTACCTCTGCCTCCTGCCACTGCATGTTGGCTTGCCTTCTGTCACTCAAATTGCTCACTGCCAAAATTATTGAGTATACACAACATTACTCAAGCTACTTGTCAACATTACTCAAGCTACTTGTATGCAGACTTTAACAACTCCCAGTTCAGAGGGGCGTCCTGGTTTTTAGCTGGGACGGAGTTAATTTTCACAAGAAGCTGGGAGGGGACACAGCCAGGACAGCTGACCCAAACTACACAAAGAGATATTCCGTATGATGTCATGCTCAGTGTATAAGAGGGGGAGCTGGCTGGGAAGGAGTCACTGCTCGGTATGGACTGGGCATCGGGTGCGGGCAGTGAGCAAATTGCATTGTGTATCACCCGCTTTGTATATCCTTTTATTAGTATTGTTGTTTTCCTCTTCCTTTGCCATCTTACTGACTGTCCTCATCCCAACCCACAAGTTTTATCTTTTTCTTTTGATTCTCCTCCCAATCTCACCGAGGGGACAAGGAGCGAGCNGCTGGCTGGGGTCAACCCAACAGAGCTCAGTGCAATTAAACATGAAAAATCTTACAACACTTCTCTCTAAACCAGAGAGATCTTTAGCACAATCAGTGTAACTCTATTTGTGCTACCACAAGACACTAATATAACTTTCTCCATTTCCATTAAACAGATTTATTTTTCATTGAGACTTCTGTGGAAGTACTTCATTCTGAATTACTTTATCTAATGGGTTACCAAAAATATATGTTGATTATGTATTGGAAATTGATTTTCACTAATATGATGTAAAGACTACCTTAATTTAAAATAACCTCTGACTCTTAAATATATCTTCTCCAAGAGTTAGCTTTTTTACTGTTACTTCCTCAGCATTTTGTGAATATTATATTACAGCTTCCAATGCAATGAAGATGACGTAGAGTCAAACAGATGTAAAGACTAAGTCAAATAACTCAGACAATGGGAAAACAGCNTGATTCTCCTCCCAATCTCACCGAGGGGACAAGGAGCGAGCGAGCAGCCACGTGGTACTTAGCTGCTGACTGGGGCTAAACCACACCACAGGGCAAGCAGCAACAAATACAGGCAGAAAATCAAAATAAAGGCATCTTAACAATACTACACAGCATTTTTTTCAAATCTAGACTCTTTTACCCAACAGCAAACAGAAAGCAGAGTGGACACATCAGAAACACAGCTAAAATGTTGTTAAATTTTACTTGTGTGGTTGCAACTGAGAACTTCAGTAAAATCATGGTGACTTTTGTAGATCCTGATTCCTGGTAATGTTGCTTTAGTGATTTTAAGNCAAATAATTTTATCACATAAGAATTTTAAAAGTTCATATGCCATGCAAATCAAACCACACTTGTATAGCTGACTTCTGTATCAAGTAGATTAAGAGGTTAATTCAATAGAAATATTTAGAAATATTTAGAAAAGTTAATAATAGTAACACACAACAACGTGTTGCTAATACTGATCCACTAATGCCACATTTCTCTTCCTAAGGCAACATGGGGACCTCAGCAGAAATGCTCCCACAGTTCCTGTATACGTTCTCTGTGCAGCCCAACACTGTCCACCCCAGTAGAGAATTATGGAGCTTCCTGTGAAACGTTTAGGAGAAGAACGTGACAACAACAGTGTCAGATTGTTGACAGGCATCCATTTATGTAGATGTTTCACAAACAGATTGCAGTTCTCACCAAAGAGATTGAGAATTGGAGCAGAAATTTTCATGCCCATCAGGGAAGAGGCAGAAAAAGCATGATGAATCACTAACAAAAACCAAACAAGCAAACAAACAAACAAAAAAATCAAGTATTTTTTCTTGTTTCTTTAATCAAAAAAAGATTTAAGACAGTGACTAAAGAGTCCCTTGCTCTGTTTTTAAAGCTCCAGTCTCACTAATTCTATGCCATATACTACATCTGGGAAAACAAACTCCTAATTTAAGAAAGATGAAAACAAACTAATTCAAGAGCCAATTCTACATATTATTTAACAAGACAAACAAACAAAACCCCAAAACCTCCATATCTGTAAGTGTCTACCACCAGATATGTTTCAGCTATCTCTGAGGAAGCATTACCTCAATTCAGGAGACTCATTCAGGTACATAACTCAGTAGACTACACAGACATAGAACAAGTGTCTTTACATGTTGTGCAATCTGTAAAAAGATGAAACTACTTGCATTCAAAGTTTCTGTGTATGAGGTAAGAGATCTAGACAAGTCTAATAAAGGTAAGAGATCTAGAGATTGTTCTCACTTGTTTATACCTCTAACTCTACTTCCAAAATACACTTCATTTCCTTCAAGATAGATGTCAGTTTAAGTAATTGCTTAAAGATATATTTAACACTTTTTTTTTTTTTGCAAAGAAACAAAAAACAAAACAACTCTGATCAAGACTACTGTTTTTATTAAAGCATTGCCAAATATGTCGTTTTCACCTGAAAACAACAGTCCTCTCTCACGTTTTGAGTATAGTGTTAAGACACATTTTGAAAATTACTTATGCTTTCATCTGCTCCCAACATGAATTCTATATTCCAGGAAATACAGTAAGAGTAATTTGAAAAATACTTGTAAAGGGCTTTCTTCTATGGAATTTCATAGAAATGTGAATTTTTAAGTATAAGCAGCACATTGGTTCAACTTTTAGTAATAGTAACTAGTTTGCTACTTGGCCAGTTGTCTATTTTACTTCCATTTATTAATAAGTAGGATCCTTATTAATAAAGGATAAAGAGACAACACCAAATAACAGGATTACTGGGCTCCCTAATCCTATAACGAATATAATCAGGAGGAGATTACAGCAGGAGAAAAAGCTGAGAGCACTTATGTTGGACACCAGTTCAGCCTGAGCACACATACCCAGAGCCGGGTCTGCACAGGGAGTCCAAATAAGAACTCATAGTATCATGTTATACACATTAATTCCCCATTCAAAATGTGGCTTACAAAAGCCAAAGTACTAAGAGGAAATTGTCCAGGACAGTCAGAAAAGAACATTAGGACAGAAATGTCTGTAAATGATTGTTTTATGCAAATTTAGCATCTCTTTGCAGACCTGAGTAAGGCATGTCATGGGACGTTTGGGATTCATTATCCATAACAGCCAAAAGGAATTTCCTTGCCAAACACTGTTTGGGCATAGGAAAAGAACATGATTTTTTTTTTTTTTTTCAAAAAAAAAAGCAGCTTTTGTATAATAATACTAGAGATATATATAGACTTCTAGATAGTGAGCCACACAGTAAGAGGTCATTTGGGCTTCTAGGCTTTCCCACCCCAAAATTTCAAAGCTGGACTGTACAACTTTTCAAACACAGTCCTCGTGAGTAGGCTAGGACAAGATCACAGAAGAAACAGAAACCACTGGAAGATGTATGGGATCATAAACAGATCACAGTAAAGTTTCTGTCTGTGTAATGGGCACTCAACAGAAACTGGACAATTAAGAGATTAAAAATAAAAAATCCTCCTGAAGGCAAAGGCCTAAACTAAGATTCCCCTCCCCAGACATCTTGTCAGCAATATTGTTTCTTAACAAAAGTGCTTGTAGCTGCTGCATTTCCATTTGCATCCAGTACGTCCTTTAATAACACATAGGCACTGAAGGAAAATCTCTCAGCACACTCAGGCATAAACACTAAACACATTTAAGTCTTCTGTGAATCTAGGAACACTTTCACAGAACTAGGAAAACCATTTAAAGAGAAGCACATGAATAAATCTTAAGGTTAATTATCTCTTTTAATGGATTTCAAAAAATAAATGCACTAAACACAGAAACTGCCAAGTTGCAAAAGTAGTTTTAAAGTGTATGTCTCATACAAACAGAAATATAATGTTCAAACCAGAAAGTTGATAGAAACACATATAAATAGAAACTTAAGAGTTGTAGAAAACCACTAAGGAAAGTCAGAAGATGTGCAGAAATATTACTGTTAGCATGCTTGAGGCACATGAAAAATGTTGCTAGTATTTTAGAAACAAAAAGAAGCATAACAATTCTACCATCCATAAATATTTATCAATCACTTCTGCTCTACCCCCCCAACATTTTGGGAAAAAGCAGTATTAGGTAGTAACGATGAAACTATTTCTGTTCTAACACCAGTTGATATGGATGTTGAAGAAGACTCACTGAAGTCCAAAAAAATTTAAAGCAAAATTGAAAAAGCTGTAAAGTCAATGGTTGGGTTTTGGAGCAATCAAGAGGAGGAAAACTAATATGCTGCTTTCTAAAAGGGAAACAGAGCTACCTGCATAACTGATAACTGCAAACTTCTCAAAATAATGGACCAAAAGATACACAGTTCAACACATCAAAACATAAAGAACAGTACTACTATTTAACTACCATCTTGGCTTATGAAAAAACTAGATAACTTGGCAACGTAATAAGGAGACTGCACAAGCATAGCTTAACCGTGACACAAAGTCAGGCTTTGCAAAATACTACATCAGGTCCCTGGAAACATGGAATGCAAGCTGCTCTGACGTAACAGGGAGTCTAACCTGAAAAGCAATGATGAAATTTAGGTAATGTGGTGGGTAATTAGATGAACGTGCATTCTTAGTGAATTGCTTTTGCCATAAACTGGGAGTATAATTTATTAACTCTGCTTTTGGCACTGATGCAACTGCAACTGGAAGTCTGTACTAGCATTCAAAATTCAAAAAACTAGCACACTGGAGAAAGGATTCAGGGAAGAATGATAGAATAATTAAGGAACTCAAAGACATGCTCTCCAGTGTGTGACAGCAGGGGGTTAAAATGTTTAATTTCTAAAGGAAGGTCAGGATGTGATTTGATCATTTTTGATAAGCATCAGTATGAGAAAGTGAAATCTGATTATCTATTGATTCATCTGCTGTGCAGAAAAAGAAACAGCAAGTTCCAATTTCTGACAGCTGAAGCTATGTAGAATTAGACTACGCAACAATTTTTTTTTTTTATTTTTTTTTTTGCTTATTTTAAGTAGCTAAAACAAGTGCTCACTCAAAAACAAATATGGTAGTGGTATTTCCACATTATTGGACTTTTGCTTCTGAAAGAGACACCGTTTGACAAGGAATTCATTCAGACAACTCCTATTGCCTTTCTCATGCAAAAAAAAATATTAGAACAAATTACCGTAATGTCACACTCTCTTAATCAGCAACCACACTCATAGTCAGGCTAACTGGAGTAAGCTAACAGCTTGTTCGGGACTCCTCTCAAAGCAACTTTTTCTTTTTTTAGTCTCAGGATACAAAACAGGTATCTAATACATCAGGTATCGAACATTATCCTGCCACTCAATTTTGGCATTGACAAGACCTCTAATGTAACACTCTGTCTAGTTCTGGGTGCCTTGAGACAGTCCAAGGACAGCACACACCAAAAAAAAAAAAAAAAAAGTTCTGTAAAATGTGATACAAAAGGAAAGATTTAAAGAGCTAAGCAATGATTAGGGGAAAGAAGATCGATCAAAGTCTTTGACAGTCTTTAGTTCTGTTAGTTCAGCAGTAAGGAGTTTATACAAAGCAGATTTAAGTTAAATATTAATTAAGGATAGTTTTAAAACTTTTTGGGGAGGCTGTGGCATCTCCATCACTAGGGGTTCTCAGAACAGTGCAGAAAGGTACAGATAGACCTGATCCGGACTTGGAGATGAGGAAGGTGTTTTGGGTCTTTCTATCCCTGTATCTATGACTTGTATCTTCTGAAAGACACAAGAAAAAAAAATATTTGTGGTTTAGAGTAAGAAAAATAAACTATATAAGGCACATTCCTACAGTTTAATGTTCCTTTCTGTAAGTCACGTTCCTGTGACTTCCCTTTCTGATTATCTAAAATTCCCATTGTAGGTTCAACTGGAGAAATACTTCCCCATTTTTTATCCTGAATTGTTGCATAGAGCTCCTCTGCAACATTATATAGCTGCCACATTTCACAAGGGAAGTTTTTGCATCTCAGTGTGGGTGAATACATGTCCACCCCCATCCAATGAGCACTGACAGATTATTTGACAGTTTAATTTCAGTCAGACCTATCTGCCTCAAGAATATTTTTAAACATCAAGACAAAAGTTGCCTTATAGTTTAATATGTCTGGGATGGGCATCTTAGAAATCATATCTCTACCAGATGAAATGAACACACTGTCACCCCTAAAATCCTGTATGGGTTTGCCTGTCTTCAGCTATCCACTCCCATCTTCCAATTCTTAAGTGTTTGATTTTTCCAGTACAGAATTTCACACTCACTACATCTCTTCTCATACAATGGGATTGATATTTGACAGCGTTGTTCTCAGCGTCAACAAGTGACTGAAACTTTTCTCATGGCTCTGTCCCTCTGATGTTGGACTTTACATAGGTCCCCTGTTGTTTTTGATGGGATTGAAACTCTCCTGGTGCTAAAAGAAGTTGTGAACGCTTTTGTGAATACATACTGATTTAATTGTGTCTCTGAATATTTAATTTCAAGTGCTGTCTCCTGCCTTCTTGCAAAAACAGTATCACTCAATGTATTTTTAAAAAAATCTGTTTTAATGTACTCTTTATTCCTTGTGCAGCACTGCAATTTTCAGTTGCAGAACTGTGTTCCACAACTGATGTTGGAATTTTACGAAAACAATTTTTTTAGTCATCTTCTTAACAAGGGCTTAAACAAGGCCATAAAATAAAGATATAAGACTATAAGATTTTTTTATTATTATTATTTAAAGTCAGAACTGTTAAACTATAAATGCTGCAGAAAAGAAATTTACACCAAGAATAAAAAGGTAAATCAGCTCCTTGAAGCTGCTGGTAACAGGGTAATTTCATATAGAATACTATATTAAAAATATATTGCCTACAGCAGAGAAATCATGGCTTCCTGCCTTTTACAGAGAAAATGAAGTCTTTGGCATGAACCACAATATTTTGAAGAGCACTACAAGCAAAGTCAAAATTCTGTTCCTGCCAGGGGAAAGGCAGCTGTCACATTAAACTAAGAAAACTTTTCAGACCTTCATCTAACATGTAAAGAAGCCCTTCTAAGTTCTAATAACAAACGAGTCATTGTAAAATAATCTCATTTGCTTGAAGTCTCAGCCATTTGGCACCCAGCCAGCCGGGGGGTGAAGAGCCAGACACTTAATACACGAAGTTCCTAGCAACTAGAAGCCTGCAGGGAGCAGGAGATTGTATTACCAGCAGCTGAGTGAACAAGATCTTAGATATTACAGAGGAATACACGGAATTCAGGTTTTGTGGGCCTTAGTCTTTTGCGATAGATCAAAAGCAGAAGGACGGGCAGTCAGGTTCGTAACCAAAGGGGGCAGAAACCGGTAGGTCACATAAACTGTATGACCCTACAAATGTGGAGTAAAAATGTTAGGAGACTAACTTCTGATGAAAGGAAAATAGAGGGAACAACATGGACTGATTCATTCATCACCATTTTAAAACCCAGTAACTCAGTAAAGCTGTTTGAATTTTCTGCTCATAGCTAAAACAGTCTTTTCTAGCAAGACAAAAAAAACTTTTCAGTTTTGTTGCTTGAACTTTCAAATCCTCTTCCCCCCACCCCCCATCATTTCTTACACAGCAAAAGAAAGATGCAAGTAAAGTGACATGTAACTAAAAAAAAGTAATTCCATTTTTTCATTCAAAAACAGTGGTGGTTAATTCATTTAGCTCTGACTGCATCCATTTTTCTTGAGTGCTGCAGCGAGCCACAAATTCTCAGCGCGCACCAGAAGGACCACTCCTGGCCAGTCCAGGATACAGGGAGCATGCCAGAGCCCAAATCAAGCCACATCAGCTGCAGCTTGGTCCTTCTGCTCTACATCCTTTGTGTGTGATACTTATCCAGCATTTCCCATGCCCAATATTGAACGTTCCATGCGCTCCATTCACAAACATCTCCTGTCGCATGCTCAGTACCCACGTGCAACCTAACACCCTTCACTCCACCCAGCTCCCAACGTTTTTACCCACTGCTCAAGCAATGAAGGGGTCACTGTGATCATAAAAAAATGTAATGATCATTTAGAAACATAAATCTAAGTATTTCCCGTGATACGTTCAACTGCTTTGATTCTCTTACAAGTGGCTGCATTCTTAACATGCATCACTAAGTCATGAAATAATGGATGGATGTGTTATTAAGATTATGACAAACACATCCCTTTCATTGTATCAGATCCTCTGTAACTGCAGAGGGAAAAAATGTTGTGTTTTTTTTTCTTGCAATGTTTATGAAAATACTTCAGAGATAATATTTTTGCCTCTTGAACGGCTTCTCTTTTTCCTCACAGCAACAAATACTTTTACTCAACTAATTATGTATTATCAGCAGGTAATTTCACCTCAATTATTTCTTGCCTCTAAAACCAGTGAGCGCACAACTGTGTGAGAACAAAGCTATAAACATTTCAAATAAGCACTGATCTGAGTACAGTGATCCAGCATGCTATCTTGAACTGCCAACAAACAGTATGCATGTATGGCTTCAACAACAACAAATGACATTTCAGAAGCCTAAAGCAATCACCGAAGAATGCTTCATGGGTTATGTCACCTTTGATTCACTTTATGCAATGTACCATTACAAGCATACGTTGATCGTTAATTGCTATGCTCCAACAAGGTAAATAGGAACTTGAAACTGGATATAACTCAGATCAATCTCACTTTCTGAAATTTTCAACAGAGTAAAATGACCGAGGTCATGATTTTTAAAAGCATCTTGTAATTGCTGTTATGCATGGCAAGTTAAAATTGACTTTTAGGAACTAGATTCTCTTGGTTCACATTCATTTCCTATTGTTGTGCTGAGCATTTGTAACCTGTACCACAGTAAAAACTACAATGTAATAAGAAAGCTAAAAAATAGTTAAATTAAAAGAATGAAATATATAACTGTCTGTTAAGAGGATGCATGGAAGCAGAAGTTCTGTTCTGTACAATCAATTACATTTTCCTCACCAAATGATTCACCATCATTCCCACCATTGTGTTACCTATGCACAGAAGGGTTTTTTATTATTCACAAATAAACGTGAAATCCAGTAAAACGAGAACAAGAAAATCAACAAGTAGCACAAAGAAAGTTTAATGAAGTAGAAACAAAATGTCTGTATTATTATCGACTATTATTTCATATCTACGGACAGGTGCACATTCAAATGACGTGAAAGTTTACACTGTACACATTGGTTTCTGAACCGTTCCCTCCTTCCCATCCACTGGCCCTTCTTTGGATGCATCTGATTAGAGACTGCAGATCATCTTAGCCCACAACCACAAACATGGTTGTAGCAGGAACCTCTGTTTAAAGCCTACAGAAGTCTGCGCAGATAATCTTCAGAAAGCCAAGCAATTCACTGCTCTACAAAAGTTACATTTCAGAAAAGCCATAACAACTGATTATTTCTCATGATACAGATATGCAAGGTGGGGTTTCTAATTTCAACCACTTAAATGATAATTAAATACCGAGTAGTCTAGAAATCTTCTTGGCAACCATTTATTTTTATTTTCTTGTAAAAGGAAGAAGACAAAATGTTTAATGCTCTTTAGCGCTATGATAATACATCTATTGTTCCTCAACATCACTCAAAATCATTTCAAGTTGCAACTTGCCCATATTTTGTTAAATGTCTTGTCTTAAATACAGGCCAGTTCCTTTTTTGCTCTACAGTTTTTACAACCGCCAAAATGGAGGAAAATGACCACTCTACAGTGGTTTTCTCAGGAAAAAAAAAAGTCTGGGTGAGGACAAATCAGCAGTAGCTTGGTCTGCCTGCTGGGTAGAGAATCAAAGAGTCCATGCCAACTTCCACACACCAGAGCAGCCTCCTCCTCCCTTCCCTCTGAACTACAGCTGGCTTTGAGAGAAAAGCACTTCATCCAAAAGCCCACACAACTAAAACAATGGAATCATCTGATCCTGAATGGAACTGGTTGTATTTATGAAAAAGCTGAAAGAAAAAAAAACACAACACACAACAAAAAAAAAGAACGAACTATGTTGTTAACAGGAATTTTTAAACAGAAAGAGAACTCTTCATACTGGTATTTAAAAAGGTAAAAAATTGTTCTGCCAATGATTACGCCTGCCAAACTGGAAAAAAATCCTTCTGGTTAAAATGAAATATGCATAAATATACAGGAGTGACAAAAGACTATTTTTTTGCTTTCAGAGCACTATAATTTTACTTAAATGGTAGGTGTTCTTTCTAAACAGAATGGCATTTCAAAGAGACATCCAATCCTGTATTTCAAATTCAACAGTCATCTCTGAAATAAGGTCTTTAAGAAAATTTCAAAATAGCAAGAAGCAAATTAATGAAAAAAAAACCCAACAAACTTATCAACTGTATTTTGAATAAAAACATAATCATCAGGAAACAAATGCACCTCTCCCTACCCCCCTTCTCCTTCCTCCAAAGTCTGTGCCTGCACAAAGATATAAGAAGCCACTAAACCACAGAGTCCCACGCCTGCCAACCGCAATGGCTAAATAACTCACCATGTATCAGCGTCATTTTACATGAATGCCTTCCCTTGAGATTTGGAAATAATAAAAAAAAATATACATAGCAAATTGATCACTGAAATTAAATGAGAAAACTTTAAAATCTGTATCTTTTAACAATTATTTTTTCGTTATTGAAAAAGGTGAGCTTATGCCTTTACACTAGCATACAATGCATCTCTTTACAGCAGCTTGAGTAGATCACCAAGTCAGAGGGCTTTTTTCCCTAATGACAAAAATAGCAAACTTGCTACATAGATTCCTTTTATCAACTGATTCTAATTGTTTAACATTCATAATTATGATTAGAGGGAGAAGAATAAAGAGGGAATATGGACGATGAATTTAAACAACAACAGTAACTTTGGCCAATGCCAGTGAATGAGTGTGATGAGAGGAGAATAGGGCACAAAATTCCTTGAACACTGATTCCAGCATTACAAGGAAGGAGGATCTGGATCTTGTACCCAACAACTACTTCAATCTTTCTTACCCCTAAAGAAGAGCAGAAAGGAGCATTTTAGACTCTGTCTTCCAACCAGATTCTTGGTGAGGCCTGAGAGTGAAAAAGGACATGTACTTCACATTTATATCCATAATTATAGTCAAATCAAAGGCCACTGATGGCAGCTCAAATTCAAACACCTCTTAGTTTGTTACTTTTATTTACCTGTTTCATATATGTCATGCTTTTTTAAAATATCATCAACTTCCTTTATGTATTCTACCTAGTATAAAAGATAATACATCCCTTCAGCACTAAAACCCTAAGTTTTTTTTTTGTTTTTTTTTTAATATACTGATAAAATTCTAGCACACCGGACCTGGCTAGGCAATGGCATCTTTTATGTGGCTTTTAGCAAATGCAAGGTGCTGCAAATATCCTAGGAACAGATGAGACAGAAAAGTGGAAGACAATCTAGTGATGTTATAGGCTGCTCAAAGGAAAAGAAAATGAACAAAAGAAAACAGAACAAACACCTTCCAGTATCTGTACCCTGATGTCTGATGCAAGTCATCTACAACTTTTCTTTCTACCACTAAGATTTATTTTTCTTTCTTTTTTTTTTTTTTTAATGAAATGCAGTGGAAAACTAGGTTTCACTAGATTCTTGCTGTCTTCTCACGTACTTCACATGCATTACCAGTACGATCGAGAGACACTCCTGCTCTCTCTATCAGCTCAAACAGAAGTTATAAAATATTGATGGCAAATATATTTAGACTGGTAACTCAGAAAAGAGGAGCATGTTATGTCGAGCAACCTCTTTCACCTTCTTCTGAACTCACCATAAACTCCTTCAGAAACAACTCCTGTGTTCACAATTACTTACTAAATTAGACATCAACACCCAACCTCATCATATCCGGCGGAAACAAGCTGTTACATCGTTAAACAATGGCCGGCTGACCTCGCATTCAGCAGAAACTGGATCACAAAAGAATGTTTTGAACTAGATTTTAGAAGTCAATTAATAAAGATGATTTGTACTGAAATAAAAAAAAGTGTGTTAATTTATAGCAAAGCAGAGCCCAGATAGAAACACTTTTTTCAAGGCATGTTATATGAGGATACACAGTCCAATGTTAACTTATAACAGTATAACTTTACAGACTTTTACCAAGAAGTACAATGTTGCAGTTAAGATTAACGAAACATAAAAGGAAAGTACAAAAATGGAGGTGTGCCCCTAAAAAAAAAAAAATAAATAAAAAAATCTAGGTTCTAGGCATATTCACTAGAGAGGGATCTGTTCATGCCATAGTAAGAGTTCAGTGTGGGTATGATGCATAATCCCTACACTCCACTGTCAATCAATCAATTATCAAACTGATTAGGTGGAAAGAAGATAAAACTAATATGATGAGGGAAATGGGTAGTGAATCTATCTCATGCGATGAGACTAGGCTTTGTTTAGGTAATCTGTCTCAATGAACCTGAAAGAGAACATAATAGTAGCTTACACATATATCAAGATTTAGAACAGAAGGAAAAGAACAAGCAAAACCAAGATACAGCCTAACAGAAATCAGTATCAGGTGACTAGGAAGAGAGTCACGCTGCATATTTAAAGAGGATTCCTTAGCTACAAAGAAATTTATCTTTTGGATAGCTTTTCCAACTAAAGCCCTAGGGGCAGACTTGACTTCTTAGAAGTCAAGTTTGACAATTTCATGACACAAGTTAAATGGTACGATTGTCTGCAACGGCAGACGGTAACACAGGAGATCCTTTTCAGTCCTAGAATCCTATTCGAATGTAAAGGAAAAAAACATGTCCATGTTGCCACTAATCTTACCAAAATACTAAATTATTACTAATCTGTTAATCAGTTTTATCCTCTTAGATGTAGGCATAATGAATAAGCTGCTGAGGCAATGCAAAATCTTTCGAACCAAGCTGATATTGAAGCTGAAATCTGCTGAGATCTCCCAGAGATAATTTTTCACAGTGTTTTATACTACTGTGTGGTAAAGAAACATGTAGAAGACATTAACTTGTACTAATGTGCAAATACATGTGATAATAAATATAAATTTAATATTAAATATTACATATGAAAAATTTAATATATCTGATAATTCAAATAATGCAAGTTTTCCTCCAGAATGTTTTTAAAGATTAATAGAAATATGAAGCAAAACTCATTAACTCTGTTTTCATCAGCCCAGACATTTTTTCCTATTGACATGAGAATTTTTTGTAACCTTTTCCTATATAATACACTTGTATACACCTGTATTACCAGAATGACTCTCTGTTGTTCTAGTATCTATATATATTACAAAAATCTAGTTGTTGGGGTTTTTTGTAACAAGCTACTTCTGTTAATGTTACATGTCCAATGAGATTTTTGTACACTGATTTATTTCTGAGATGCTGTCTCACAGGTACACTGGAATTACAATCTACACTGACCTACCTGCTGGCATGTAAAAAAAAAAAAATAAAAAAAAATGCTGCTGGCAAAAAGAAGGGAAGGAAATAAAGTACTGTTGCTGCTGCGATGATGGAGGAACACAATCCTCAGTGTTGCATAAGCAATAACTACCTGTCTTATGGAGGCTAACAAGCTTATCACCACTCCCTTTGCTAATATTTCCCTCTCTCACAGAGGTTCCAACTTCCTTCTGATTGAAACTCTGACATGGATTAACATAAATAAGAAGAGTTCAGAACTGTTCTCAACTGTACTTAGTCATAGAGCTACCATTTCTACTGTAGCCCTAAAGAAGGGCTGGCATTATTTTTCCAAACATATCAGTTAACACACACACACAAAAATGTTGCCTCTTCCTACTCAGAAGTCAAAGACTACAGTTTTAAATGTTTTCTGTCTTGTTTTTGAATTTTATAATGGAACAATATAATTTTTTCCTTGTACTTTAGAATTCTTTTCATTTAGCATTGCACATTCTGCTTTCAGTCACCCCTACAACAGAGGCTATCTTCACCAGGCCTAAGCATTTCTTTCCAGTAAAGCTTCATTGCTACCACTGGCATCCATGCCTTCTGTGGTGTTTCAGTTATCATTCAAATTGTCATGCTCTCCTGCTTTAAGTTTTATACTCTTCTACTTTGACAGTACTTTAGTCTTCCAGCATTTTCAATGGGCTGGATTTTGCAATTTCCCATACCTAAAGGCAATTGCTACAAAGATGTGATTAATGCTCTCTTCGTTCTTCTGCATTCCTCATCCGTGAGTTATTTCATCTGCTTATACACATTTAATTAAGTTTATTTGTATTTTTAATAATTTATAATGTTATAATTTACATTTATTTATACTCTTGAAAATAATTTATTTCTAGGTAATTATTTTCATAACTGCATATCTTGCATCTCCAGCAAGTTCTCTGACAACTTCTCCCACAAGCTTATCTACTATGAAAAGAATCAAAGTAAACCAATACAAAGCAATTTCATTGGGATTGAGGGTTGGCAGGGATGCATCACCACATCTGGTCATTTGCAGAATCAGGTTCTAACTGTATACTTGAAAAAAACCCCACACATTGTTGAAGAATGATCTAATGTTCTTTTTTTTAAAAGGCAGTTTTCTGCATTGACATTATCTTAGTCCTTGTCTGCAGTCAAACCAAACTTATAGAAAGACGTTACAATAGCACTACTGCATCCTGCATTTACACCAGAATGAATGCAAATACCAGTATTTAGCAATACTGATGCTTAGAAGGCAAGCAGCATCTTGTTACAATTTGAGCAGGAACAATAAGGGATATAAATTTTTTTTCCTGTTTTCAAGTTTCTTTTTGGAAATTCATTTATTACTTTGGGTTTTGAAGCACCTCAAGCTAAAGTGGTTGCAGTAACATCACAGGTTTTGATTGCCTTCTGATTGAGCAGTGTATTTGCCTGCTAAATCTACCCGACACAATACCTAATCACTTGTTGCCAGAAATCCTTCCCCATGGGAACTTGAGTCTTTAAGCAAGCAAAAGAGTTGCATTTAAGTCTAAAAGTGAAAAACCAAAATCCAGAGTTTGACTTTCTAGAAAGTCAAATTTCCCATTTATCTTTTAAGTGAATATGATCTCTAGCACATCACTGGTGCAGTTTAAGGAATATTCATTTTGCATTGGTATTGGTAGATAGTCGGCATCACCAGGAAAAAGCAACCAAACTGGAAACTGCCGTAATGCAGTAAGTCCTCCCTGTTCTTGTCTCCTGCTCCTCAGAACTGGGTTACCACAGCAACACCTGAACATCTACACAGCCCTCAACGTGATCAATGCATGCCATTGCAGAATGGAGTCCCCCGACACTGTACCTAGTAATTTAAGCATTAGCAGACACAGTTTTAGGAAAAGTAAAAATGATTTAATCAGAACTTTAGCTCAGTGACTCCATGCTTTTGCCTCGCAGAGCTAAATACCCAATGGATGTACTGCACACAGTCTTGACTTTTTTCAGCAAACATTCCCAGCAGAATATTTGCAGGAAGTTTTAACATCACTCTCTTCAGCCCTCTCTTGTGGCAGAAAAAAAGGTAAATGTATAGTTTTTATATATATGTGTGTATATATATGTATGCACACAATAAAACTAAACCAATGCTTAATATTTGTAAGCAGAGTTAGGGATTAATTACAGTATCACAGGACTACTACTTTTCTCTGGTAAACCATCTCTTATAAAAAAAAAAAAAATGTTAATTCATTACAGCACCTGAAATGTGCTGTAATGTGAAAAAGAAATTACATCTGCTATCCCAATGAGGACAAGTGCAAGTGATATACAAACATTTTTCCACATAAAAAAACCTGTACCTACAAACTCTCTTTATTAATAATCCATTCCAACTGTGGTTGGAACCACTATACTGACAGGAAAATGTTATATTTAGGAGCTTTGAAGACCCTAATAAACACAAAATGGTTTCAAATATATGCACCTGACTGACCACTAGTACTAAAATACTGCCTGAAAATATTTTTCCTTATTTTGTTTCACAAACAGATGCAGCAATACAGAAGGCCAAATAATGACTGTGAGCATCAGTTTGCTGGGTAGTTATGTTACAATCTGTGACCAAATAGATACTCAACTTTTTCTCTTTAAATGAGCAAAAATAACAATGGAAAGTGTAAATATTCACCATATATTCCCAGCTTCATCCATTTACTTCCCCTAAGCCCTATATTAATTATACTTTCTATAAAATATACATATTTGCATCATTTCTCTGCCTAATTACATCAGTGAACACTTCTAAACTTTATTCACATGAAAGACTTATTTAGTTTATAATATAAATGTACAAGACAACAAGAATGAGCAGAAACAGAGTTCAGTTAGGCAGTGCTCTGGCGAACAAAATCTTTACTGAGGTTTATTTCAAACTTTAATACTAAAATAGAATTAATATTCTTAGCTAGTAATTCACTGAAGTTTTTCTTTTTGTAGATTTGAAAAATTCAAATAAAAAAAAACAAGTATTGCCATCTTCATATCAGGCAACTCAAAAAAAATTGTCCAACCTGATCATAAATGCATGAATAGCATGTTCCAATTAATGCTAATATCCTGAGTTTAGAAACAGCATTACCTCTGCTAGACTGTGTCAAAAGCCTTCCTAAAGTCCGCACAACAGCAAGCAGTTTCCATTTTGGAGTCCTGGGATACAGAGGCCAGTCTTCAAGCAGGCAGCACTGAGTCTCCTAACCAGAAGTACCCTGGGACAACATATGTGTCACCTTGAATCAGTGTTATAAAATCTAGAACACAATGTACCGTGTCAAGCGGGCTGACCCAGTCCGACCTCCCTGAGACACCTACACCTTGAGCCTCAATTTCGCAATCTGGAATGGCAATGCTTACGTCTGTTACTTCACACAACATAAAAATTTACATTGAATAGGAATATAAATGACAAGAAGTTGGAGCCAGAAGGTTCAAACAAGTTGCCATAAGAGCAGGAGGAGGGGCCAGTAGCAGGGTCCTGCCTAGGAGGCCTGGGCAGCTTCACTGCAACCTGCAGCTTAGACTTGAGAAGAAGGAAAAGTGGGTAAGGGCCCTTCAGCCACAGGATACTGGAGGAAAGGACCGACTCCTGTTGGTCTGTCTCTGCTGTGTAAAAGCACCACCCCAATGGTGTTTCCTGTTGTCTCTTGCTTGCCACATCTTTAACCAAGCCAGATGCAACATCTCCTCCATTGTACAGCCTGAGCAGGAGGAAGGAGAAAGGTAAATTTTGTGAGAAAGCACTTGAGTCATCAGCAAAATACTGTGCCCAGATAACACATCTACCAGATGCCTGAGACTCCACAGTATCAGTCCATACACATCTTGGAAGTCCAGTCCTCTCTCACCTGTTCCACCCACCAAAGCAAATGCCTACATAAAGACACTCACTGAAGCTATGCTTCCATACAATACTAAACACATGCAGACCTAGATCACTAATATTTCATTCTATTACATCCAAAAAATTCTTTCAAATCTAAAGCCATACAAGAGCACATGGTTCAAGCCATGTGTGCACAGCCCCACGTCATATCCTTCTACACCACACACAAATTTCCACAGGGATTTATTCTGCTTGGCACTTATCAGCCAGTGAACAGCATGACAGAGATATGACAAGAAAACACTAAGCTATGAGGCTTGCTGGGACCCCTTTGGAAGGCTGGACTAGTCACAGTGCATCTGATGTCCATGGTAGGATCATGTCCATGCTGCATCTAGAGGTGAAACTCTTACCTATTGAACTCTGTTCTCCATTGGCCTTTGTAAGGGAAGCATTGTTAACAAACAATCAGTGAGACAGGATGATGGCCTGAAGCATGCAACACGCCAACACAGAACCATTCAGGTTGGAAGAGACCTTTGGAGCTCATCTATCCCAACCTCCTGCTCCAAGCATGATGGTATCGACATACCCTCCATACCCTGATGGCCCATCTGGTCCAAAACCAGTGCCGTAAAAATCACATAGCACCCTACATTCAGAGAATTTTTAAATAAAAATCTAGCACCTTTTTAACAAGCATTTTGTTAAGACATGACATATTTGCATAATATTAGATTTCACTCTAAGTCATTGTTCCATTATAACCTTTCTGTTTGCAGTGGTAGCTGGGGAATGCATTTCTTACACCTTTTTTTCATGTCAATGATATAGATTATACACTGCGGCAGCCAAAAAGATTTTAAGTCCCACAACAGTATGAAATAGCTTGGAAGAATAAATTCAGTTCTTTTAGCTAACAGCAGCAAACATGGACTTTCAAAACACAAGCTTTTAAAGCTGAATACATGGGCAACACAATGTAAATACTTTGGACATTAAAAAAAATAAATCTATTTTTCTGATTTCTTTCACTCACCAGTGTCCCCTCTCAATGGTCTGACAAATGGTAAAATGTTTTTGTTTTGTTTTTAAAAGTGCAGTTCAACACAAGTTCTGCATTACGTTGACTAACTTCCCTGTAATCTTTCCCACCGTATTCTTTCCTTACAGACTTAAACTTTGTATTCTAACAAAATCAATTCATTGAAAATACCAGAAAAATCTTTATTCTGAAGTGATGGACAGAGACTAAAATATATCTTTTCTCTGTAGCAGTCCTGAAAAAAACTGCACTATCTTTATAAGTATATTACACTACCAAATCTAGAACTTGCCTAAATTTTCAGGAGGTTTATTAAATTTAAGGTGGCCATATACTAACCAGGAATGTTTTATCATCAGTTACCCCACTCCTTAGATATCTGTTATGGAAAAATCAGCAGCAATTTCTGAGTGTTTTCATGCAAAGACAAAGTACACGTGAAGAACATACACTCATAATCTCCATGAGCAACGCAGATGTCATTAAATGTCTCTTGTAAGGAAAAGGATTGCAAATTGAGAGGTTAAATACTGCTAACTCAGAAGTGTAAGTGACGTATTATCTAGCCATATATCAAAAAATACAGATGTTTTCAAGCCCATGGTCCGACATCAGAGGCTTCTGAGAAAGAAAAAAAAAAAAAAAACCCCAACCAAAAATCTACTCAAAAAAATTTACATATGTAATCTATAAATCTTTGAAAAACACCCAAAACGCAAAAAAACCAAACCAAAACCAACCAAAAAGCCCCGCACAGTCTTTTCTCAGGGGCCTATGGTTTAAAGTTTTTGCTCAATCTTAGTATCATATCAAAAATTTTATCTTGCATTCCGGCTCTAAAACTGCTAAGAGAAAACAAATTGCTAAAAGACATTAATAAAGAAGTACTATGTAAAATGTTTAGTAACTTGAAAAGTTTTAATAAATATTCATGTTGGACTATCCCCTGCCACAACAAAAAGAAAAAAATATAAATATGCTTTCAGCATAAAACAATCATTAATTTCAAGTGGTACTTAATTAGTTAGTCTGGAACAAATTTACATAAATTCTTATTACAATATAGAGCACATTCATTTCAACCTTCTAAGGAAAGCTAACTGTGGGCAAATTAAGGGTTTGACCATTCTGTGTCAGCACGGTGGTTAATGCTTTATCTCCAAAGTTTCAGTTTCCTGACCCTGTACCTTCTGCAAAGACTCACAATCCTATCTAGCAAACCCAGCTACGTATTCACAAAAAATTTCCCAGTGAACTAAACATCTTCTAACAGAAACAGTAATTTCAGCAGCTAATTATGATTTTGTTAGTTGTAATTTTAACAAAGTTGACATTTAAAAAGCTGACGTGATGCTATGTAATTCCCATCTTATCCAGGATAATTTACCACAATGGATTTCTGGCCCCACAGTGCAACATTCAGTTTATACTTGCTAATGTTACCAGATGGAGGATTCAGACATGCCCTCTATTCTAGTATCTGAAGGATTTCATTGCACAGTGTTCACAATCATTAAGTCTGTCAGAGGAAACCTGTGTCTTCCATTTTCTGGCCTGCAACAGCAGGCCACCTCTTCCACCTTCCCCAACATTTTCCTTTTTATTAGTCCATTACCAATTCATTAAGAATTAGGCAGAGCTTCTCTGTGCTGATTTAGCATCATATGCTGCATTTTAATACAGTTTACCAGAACAGCCCTCTTCTTCATAGCTTATGTCATTGAGTCACGCCCTCATCTCCTTCCCAGCAGGACTACTGCTGCTATGTGCCTTGACCAACTAAACGTTTTACCAAACAGTTTCTGCACTACATTCCAAAGACAATATACATCCATGCAATATATACCGTTAGGTTTCATTTTTTAGTTTTATTGGGTTTAAGTTTCAGTTATGATACTGACCCATATTATGAGTATCACTGGAATATTTCAGGAGGATATAAATTAATATTGAAGGGTAGCATCTTTCCAAACACAAGCATAGATAGGAAAACCCAGAGCACGGTTCTTCCATTCTTTGCTGATCCACAGGCAGAAAAAGACCACATGGAGCAAACAAAGCTGGAAATATAATAAGCTGCCTGAGATTTCTCATCTCATGGAAGTTGCCCTTACTTTAACTCCTGCATTGCAAAAAGCGGCACAACACTGCACTTGTTTCAGATGCCCTCAACCTTTTTGTCCCAAGACATTATTTTAAGAAATACTCTTAAAGAGCTTATCATATTAATCTTTATTTGGAAGTACATGTATTATGAATGATTTAACTTATTACTGCATGTGACAAAAATCCAGGTTTCATCTTTAGTGAACTTATCAGGAAAAAGAACACAAAACTAAACATTCCCAAAAGTATAAACACCCCCACCCCCCAACTAAATAAACCATAAATCCGATCTTAATTTTCATAAAATTGTTTGGGATTTTTCACTTGCTTGTTTTTTTTTCAAGTGCATCAACAATTATATCAAGACAGCAAAGCTTTAAAATAAAGTCAAAGCTTGGAAGAAAAGTAGGGTCCACCATGAAAAAAACACAGTAAGCCTCCAAAAGAGAATGACAATTTAGCAACATATTCTAGGCAGTGATTAATAACAATTTACTGTGAGCTTTCAACGTGTGAGTGGCTAGCTTACTGCCTGCACTTTGTTCTATAATAAACTGACTCAAAATTTTGTCATTTGTTTCCTCATAAAATTTTCCATTTTTCATCCAGCACCAAGGACAGCCCAAAATTTGATAAACTGTTCCACCAGATTTTGTACACAAAATTCCATCTTCGCTGACTTATTTTCACCTCCTGTACAGCTATACAGATTCTGCTATAAATGTAAATGTATCTTGTGACAGTTTTACACTTTGGCAGATTGCAAATGCTGTCAGATTAGACTTGGTGTATTTAATAACGTAAATAAGTTACAGAGAATCACTATAGGAAAGGGCAGTGGGGATAAATGCCCACATTACTACTTGATGCTGATGCTCTCAGCAGCTGAACATTCATGCCTAAAGCCTAGGTGTTGCTGCTTATCATACTAAAACCCCAGTTTACATAAAGCAGTGACATATTTGATTTTTGCTTTTATCCCTGTACAAAGGCTCCAGTAGTTCTCCATCAGATATAGAAAACAGAGAAGAAAAAAACCCCAACCCACATATAAAAACATCTGTGCATGCAAGGGCAAGAAGTGGCACTACGATCATAAGAAAACTATGCTGGAAGTAATTCTTCTTTCTTTTAATACCAAACTCATTGTTAGCCCATAGCTGAAGCTCTGAGAATATTCTTGCAAGCTAGCAAATTTTTTTATCACTTCAGATTGTCATTAAGATTATGACAAATATTTATAGCCACGGACAGGAGACAACGCAACCTCCTGTGACAGCCCCAAGTATTAACTCTTCAATGGGTTAAAGGCAATAACAATATAAAAAGAATAAATATATATATACGTGTGTGATATATAAAAACATTAAACATCTTGGGTGACAGTTTTCTATTTAATTTCAGGCAAAGTTGTAAGAACTTCAAGTTGGTACTTAACAGTGAGGGCTATGAACATGTTCCATGCACTTACCACCAATATACTCTAACATTTACCTTCACCAAATGCTGAGGAAATCCCCTAAAATCCACTGGGAGTAATCAAATCTCCAGACTTAAAATATGGACAGATGGATGAACATATTCAGAAATGAGTTTCCTACACTTTTTAATTCCAGAAATGGTTGTACAGGCACAGAGCAGTGCCTGAGGAGAGATCTACACATAAACAATTTTGGACTAGCAATTATCCAAGAAGATCATATCAGGAAAAAAGAGAGTTGTGAGTATGTGAAGTATGGAAGGAAAGGGGGACAACTCAGTATTTCCAAATGTTTTGCCTTCATGCCTCTTATTCCGCTCTACTGCTGTTGCTTGAGTTTGTTTTATTCCCCAACACCTAATATGGATTGTTTACCACACAAAAATAAAACATTTATTTTCAGAGCTCTTAATTTGTTTGCACTTCATTAATTTGTACACTAGCTTAACATTTCTTACCACCTTATTCTCATCTTACACAACTCTTCCTTTCTGCTTCTACTTCTCAGACTTCTTTCAAACAGTGGCCCTTCCTGACCCGGTTCCTGTCATTTTACCTCACTTAGTATCTATTGAGCTCAATTTTCTTCTGTTCTCCACAAAGAGATTATGGCAGATGGAACTGTCATGCTCCAGATGCAGGTAGGTCCTCATACTATCACTAGGCTCTTTAACCCCATCACCATTTCACCAAAGAGAGCTGCAGCACCACCACAGCTTCCACAGCCAATATAGCTTCCTGCATTTCCACTCTGTAGAACTAATCACTAGAAGGAAGTTTTATCATAGCATCATAGAATGGTTTGGGTTGGAAGGGACCTCAAAGATCATCACCCTGCCATAACTGGTTGCTCAAAGCCCGGTCCAGCCTGGCTTTGAACACTTCCAAGGATGGGGAATCCACAACTTCTCTAGGCAACCTGTTCCAGTGCCTCCCCACCTTCATAGTAAAGAATTTCCTCCTAAAATCTAATCTAAATTCTACCCTCTTTTAGTTTAAACCCATTACTCCTTGTCCTATCACTACACTCCCTGATAAACAGTCCCTCACCATCTTTCCTGTAGGCCCCCTTCAGGTACTGGAAGGCTGCAATAAGGTCTCCCCAGAGCCTTCTCTTCTCCAGACTGAACAACTCCAACTCTCTCAGCCTGTCTTCAGATGAGAGGTGCTCCAGCCCTCTCATCATCTTCATGGCCCTCCTCTGGGCTTGCTCCAACAGTTCCATGTCCTTCTTCTGTTGGGACCCACAGAGCTGGACGCAGTACTCCAGGTGGGGTCTCAAAAGAGCGGAGCAGAGGGACAAAATCACCTCCCTCAACTTACTCGGCAAGCTTCTTTTGATGCAGCCCAGGATCCAGTTGGCTTTCTGGGCTGCAAGCATGCATTGCCGGGTCATGTTAAACTTCTCATCTACCAACAACTTCAAGTCCTTCTCTTCAGGGCTGCTCTCCATTCATTCTCCTCCCAGCCTGTAGTTGTGCTTGGGATTGCCCTGACCCATGTGCACGACCTCACACTTGGCCTTGTTGAACCTCATGAGGTTCACACAGGCCCACACATGAAACCTACCAAGGTCCTTCTGGATTGCATCCCTTCCTTCCAGTGTGTCAACCACACCACATAGCTTGGTATCATATAAAGTAATATAAACTTGGTGTAGTATATGTCTGTCTGAGATTAATTGTACCTGTTTCCAAATTTGTGTACTAGCACATGCTATGCTCAAAATTACAGAAAAAGAGATGAGAACAATGAGAACTTCCACTGTGATTTAGAAGAAAATCATGACATCCTGCTCTGTATTTTTTGCTACTACAGATCCTTGTGTTCTTGTAGAGAACTGATTTGGGAACCTTGCTGATAGTTAGATCGAAGATGCTTCAAGTCAGCCACACAAATTCTTCTCATAGGACAATCCTGCTGTAATTAACACAAGAAAAGAAACTACAGGAATCTTGCCGGTATGGCACAAACATTGTTCTACTGCTTCTGTTATCCTCTTATCCAGCAACAGTTAAGGCATGCGTCAGCAGGGACATTATCTATTAGTCTACCCAAGGAGCACAATGAAAGTCACAGAACTTTTTGTAACATAATTTCAAATGGTGCAGTTTTTATACACTTCTCCAAATAACTACTTACTTCACTGACATACAACAGTTTTCATAACAGGCCAGCCTACCTTAACATACACCTTCCTGTTAACCACAGCTCTTTTCTATATTGCAAACATTTGGCTACTGCTGTTCTCAAGCAAGGAACCTGTTGATTTTCAATCAAGAAAATCTAATTTTGTTTAAAAATATCATGTTTAATGTTCTGAGAATAATCAGGTGGAAATTACATCAAATTAGAGAGAAATCTATGCTTGGTTCAGACACTAGTCTTGATGTTGTATACCAAAGAAAAACTAGACATGACCTGTATGAAAACAAGGACATCCTAAGAACACGTTAAGTTTAATGCCAGTCTTTAGGCAGAGCTACAATTACCATCAACATTAATTCACCCCAAGCAAATGACTGGACAGGAGGGAAGAACTGGGTGAAGTCACTTAACAGCAGATTTTGTCACTGATCTAGCCAAATGAGTTCTCCAATGAGGCTAGAAAAAAAATCCAGCTTCATGAATTCTCAAATATTGTCTCTTTCTGCAGCTGAATAAACCTCCGATCTTACAGAGTTTTACAGAAAGAAAAATATATTTCACACCCAAACAGCCAACAGCTACTCTTCAGCACACTTTCAGGGAGTTTGACAGCCCATGTTTTGGCCCTAGTGCTCCCCAACTCAAATAACAATTTTAAATTTGTTACTATATTCCCACAGTTTTTCTACAGTACAATTCCTCCTTGTTGAGCACCATTAATTCCTGGCTTTCTGTTTTCACTTTAAAAAAAGAAAAAAAAAAAAAAACCCACACCAAAAACCCCCACAACCCACAACACAACTCTGTCTAAATCAGTGTAAAAATATCCTTAAAAACAGATATTAGAGTGAAAAACCATCTGTCAATTATGGCACAATAACAGTTTGTATTGATAACTGCAAATAACAGTTCTGCTTTTGGGTCATTTTTCACACATTTTGATGGCTTCTATCACACACACTGGCAGGCTCGAAAGTTGAAAGGTATGATAGCGAAGCTTTAGTGAAATCAAAGCCATCTTTCATTCTGCAGTTTTAGGCCTACTAGAAACAATAGTAAGTGCTGTTCTCCTCCAGTAAGTTCATCTACTAACTAGGAAACTGCAAGCAATTTTACTGAAGTCCTGCTAGTCTCAAACTCATTTTTAGGTACAAGAATTTTAAGCCATTATGAATATGATAGGAGAGGTTTGGGGTTTTATTCTCATTAGTAACTTCATTTGCAATCTAATTTCCTTAAGAGCTAATAAAGCAAGCTGAACTATACTGTGAGCTGTTTGCTAGCAAGAGGGCTGGCAAAACAGTTCTTGAACTGAACATAAATAGTAATTTTAATTGTTTTAACTTCAATATTAAACACATGTATAAGTAAAAATGGTCATGGAATAGTTACCAGATTTTAGACTGTAAGTTTACTATTCAGTCAGTAAAAACATTAAGAACCTTATTTAAATGAAAAAATCAAACCCAATGTTGGTGAGAATCTTTCATATTTCAAAGTGGTGACTCCAGCTAGATTTTCTTGAAGAAAAAAGCCTATTCAGTTTGCATAGAATTTTTCTCTTTGCAGTGAAAAAACTGAAATATGTATGTACTATAAAAACCAAGAAGCCAGAAAATTCTGAACTGGAAGGAAGCCACATCTATAAACATAAAGAAACATACCATAGAATAAAGAGCTACTCTTAGTTTTCTCCACCCACAACTCACACCAATTTAATGTCATAATCCATATTTATACAAAATGTCCATACTTGTAACCAGTAACCGTGAACCAGTGCTGAAAACCAGCTCAGTGAATCCAATCCTTTGTACATTTAAGGACTGATCATACCATGACTCTACATCAACCAGCATCTAGCTCACAGATTATACTCACAGTTGCTTTTCTCCCATCAGCACAGAAAGCAATCCAGTCTTCTGGATGAAAGATTTGAATAAATAATGCAGAGTTGTTTAACGCAAAGTATTCATTACACTTGAGATGAAGAGCTCAGTCAGCAGCAGATCAAATTTAGTAACTTCAACAACTAACGCAGTGACTGCATTAACACCGTCTTTTTACCACCGTAAGTTTAAGAATGTGATTGATCTGGTATCATTTATTGACAATCATCCATCCAACTTAAATACCAGCCAAGAGTGTGTGCACCTTAATAGGAAAATATGATAATCTATAACAGGATTCCTTCTGTTATTTCCAGTTTCGCTGTAATAAATCATTTTAAAAATAACTAATACTCCTCCTTTAGAAACTGCTGTCATGTTGATAATCATTCAGTAAACAAATAAGAGTACAAATAAAATCATTCCAGTAAAAAAAAAAAAAAAAAAATCTTACAAGAGCTTACAAAAAATTACCCTCAGTAGGCAAAACCAAGGAAAAAAATTTAGCCATAACTGGATTCAGTAAACTGTCTAGTTTGTCTTATTAGTTATATAGCTAGTGTTTATGCAGGAAGTATATGAAAATTGCACATCTGCACTATTTACTACGCCGTAATGCCAGGTTTTCCCTTTTTCTTCAAAAGCCCATTCGCACCTGAGAACATTAAGCACATTTTTCTCCATTACCATTTTTGTTACACAATTAACATTGAGCGGTGCAATACCAAACGTCTGCCTGTTCTCCAGGAGCGAGCTTCCCAGCGTACATTGCAACCGGCAATCAGAACACACACAGTTGGAAGTCAGCGCTCAGGGCACTTCAGCAGTTTAATCAATCCATGTGCATTTTAAGTGAGTTATCTGCAACAAGAATGGTGGTGTATTCCCAGCAGTGGTTACAGTGTTATTCTAAGCAAACAACAGAGAGCAAAAAATGTTTTCATATTAGGGAAATATGAGGTATGGAAAAAAAAAAAAAAAACCACAATCAACTCTTCTTTTTCTTTTTTGGTAATATTCTTCAGGTGGATGTCAGTGGTCCACTAACACTTCATTGCCTCCAGTTCCTCTGTGCATTTAACTCACGGTCTGTACTGGATGTGAAGTTTTAGCCAGCAGAAGCCTGTAACTACTATAAGTTACTAAGACGCTTGGTTTGTAGGTGACAGTACAAATCTGATGTATCTGTATCATTGGTTCCAATAACTGCAGCCATGAAAATGCTGGACTGCTCAACAGTGAAGCTTAGTTTTCAGGATACTGATATTACATAAATTGCAAGCAGTGCGAAACATGTCTTAGTCACCATTTTCTTTTTGTTTGGAGATTGTAAGTGGTTTTTTGAATATTTTGCAGTGTTCCAGATACTTAGGTGAAAATTCTCCAAATCAATAAGGGCAAAAATGTTAACAGTTCTATTTCATATCATATGTAAGTACTCTGCAGTACTTAGAAGGTGGTGACAAAGAGGACAGATGGTCCCTCTTGGCAAGGAGTCATGTGGAGAAGACAAGGGGCAACAGGTACAAGTTGCATGGGGAGAGGTTCCTCCTCAATAGAAATGCTCTCTACAGTGAGAGCAATCAATCACTGGAACAACCTCCCCAGGGACGGGGTAGAGAGTGTAGCACCAGAGGTTTTTGAGATGCGACTGGACAGGGTGCTAGATAATCCCACCTATGCTCCCTTTCCCACAAAAGGTGGGAACAGATGATCTTTCAAGGTGCCTTCCAACCTGGTCTGTTCAATGATTCTACAACATAAAAATCTGTGCACCAGAGAAAGAAAATAAAAGAACATACATAAAATATTGCAGTACTGCTAACAAGCAACCAGTAGGATTTTGAAATCCCGTTATCAGTTAAATCAAATTAATAATGCGATTTTTCATGTTTTCTTTGCCTCTAGAGAAGGATAAAATTTTACTATAACAATGTTACTTGACTCTTTTGAGTTTACATACACTGGTTCTTTCCTGCGTGCCAGTCTGTTCTGCAGCTGTCCTCCATCAATTTGAAATGTACTGCAACCATCATGTTCTGCAGGAACCCACTCAAAGTCTACATGTATTCAGTAACGCTGTAATAGTGTAATAACATATGCAGACTCTTTTGACCACGCATGATGGAGGACAGGTTCACTGATATACAATTTTTAGTAAACCAAACTAAGTTGGAAAATTAAACCGTTACCAAATGGCCTGTCATTCTTGATTTTAAAAAAATATGTTGTAACATACTCAACTGCAGTACAGATAGCTCCTACAATGCAAGTGAGGTCTGTATCACTTCGGACTGTTAGCAACTCAGACATAAGCCATTAAAAAGCCAGTTTGGTCTAGCTTTAGCTTGTGTATAGAATTTATTAGAACTCTTTATTGATTTCTCATTGAAGTATCTATGCAACTTACTCGGTTGGAGGTAAATGCCTTTCATCAGAAAAGCCATTTAATAAACTTCAGTATTTCTTCAACCTAAATATTTGAAGAGGAAAAGCACACAGCTTTGAACTTGGTTTGCTTTATGTTAGCTAAATAGGTAACGCAACAAGCCATACATCCAACAAGTATTGTTTGTTACTAAGAAAAACATTTTAAGGCAATTATTTGAAATTAAACTAAACATATTTTATCCTTATTTTTAAAGAATAACAATTACATGTTATAAATTATTCAATAAAAAAATATTTTTGTAAAAGATGCAATTACTAAATTAAAGCAAATTAAAAATACTGTTCCAACTGGCAGTGAAGCAACCTATCTGCCAAAACTGTAAAATTTTGAGTATCTAAACAAACAGAAAGAAGTTCTACTTAAAATTTAACTACTTTCATTATTGTCCAAAATTTGCTAATCAGTCCTTGGTGATAACGACTTGTACTGCCCTCCCAGTGAAATAAACAAACAAAAAAGGCCTCTGATTTAGATACTCTTTGTTGTTGACAGAATTCACATAAAGCTTTTATTTATAGACACACACATATGTATATAAAATATTAATGAAGTAACAGTGTTACATGCAGACATTGCCTACTTTGTCTCTTTCACTTGTAAATACATTTTAAATGAGCTAATTGAGACAACACATTTGCAACTGCTGTTGCTTTTTCTCCAGCTTTTATTCACAATTCAAATCTTAAAATAGCTAATCTACAGCATTCTGGGGATAATCTATGGATACTGTACTTAAACTGCATTGTTTGAGCATCTGGAAAGCTAAAAATCTACTAAATAGCCAATCCCTAAACATATGATTAGAGAATAAAAATCTGTCTTAGATCTGTTCATAAAAATGGCTTGAAACAGTATATATCACAAACTGTACTTATTTCTGCTGAATATGTTTTTTAAAAAGTATTGATTTTACTTAGTCATATATGAAATTTGGTCTGGAAAAGGACACTCACCTCATCAAGTTATCTTACTGAAAATTTAAATTATTCTTGTTAAAATCACATTTCCTAAATAATTTCTTAAAATATTAATTTGGCTCCAAGAGATCATATGATATCAGTCTGTCTTGGTAATGTCTTTGTGCAACATTTGAATTAGACGCCAGTTGTGGGGCACAAAAATATTAATTTCCAGACAGTATCCTATAGTCAAGGTTCAACTAGTTTTAAGCACTGTTATTACTGTAATAATAGCAACACATTATGGGTGGATTGTTTTAAGGTTCTTGGGCTGTTTTTTAAGAAAAAATGTATAATTTAATGTTTTATTCATTTTAAGCAACAATATTACTGAAATTACCATGTTAACACTGAAATACAGCTGAAGAGAAAAATCTCTTCACAGAGTTCATAATGACAAGATCACATGCATTTTATTTAAATTTTGCTCACTGGGACAGCCTCATGAGATGCATATCATCTCATTTAAATGAGGACGCTTGGATGACAATTGTAAAATTTGACTATAAAATGTAATGACTAAGGTCTAAACTGCATGAACTTACAGATATAATTATTCAGCATGTACTACACAGCACAAGAAAATGAAGTGAGAAGACATATTAATCAAGTTTAAATACAATAGTGTGGTACAAATGACATCTAGCAGGCGCTATAAATAATATGCTGCAAACAGTACGAACTGCTCTATGATCTAATATTTATTGAAAAATTTCTCAACATATTTAGAAGAGTTCCTAGTCATTTGATATGACTCAGCCTCATCACCACCACCAGCCCAGGAAGGTAAGTATTTTAGAGGTCATGCAGGCCATTAGGGGAAATTCTAACTTAGGTACTCTAAATTGCATTGTTCTTAAACTTAATTCCCCCCATCAATATGCAAAAGAGCCTAGATTGTTGTAGGTGTCTCTCTTGGATGTGTGCCCCCAACCCTATAGCTGAGCCACGTACAGAGCTACATTTCTGCTCCATCAGGATAGAAAATGAGTTAATTGTACTACCATTTATATGCATTTTAGCTTGTAGCGATTTGACATTACAATATGATCTCTGCAGATATGGAAAGAATTAACTTCACACTAAGAAAAAAAAAAAACAAATTAGCCTCAGAAGAGCAGCTATAGTTTTGAAAGTTTTAAGAACACCTTTTTAGTTTTTCCTGTGTGTCTTGATTCTAAAACAGTAGTTCTTGGCTTTCATCACACTAACTCCATGTTGCAACAGACGAAAGCACTAATATCCTTATCCATCTAATCATAACTGAAGGTAAAGAGGCTACCTATATTTAATACACATACAAGCACATTTTTAAAGAATGTATACAAAAAGATTGGAGGACCTGCTGACTGACTGCTGATTGAATGTTTGCTTGACTGTTTACATAAACCAGGGGTAAAAGGCAGAGGGATCAACCACCCCAAACCAGAACTCTCTTAATTTATCGGTTAACGTAAAGTTCAGTGGCAGCCGGTTTTATTCCCTATGAGATGAGGCACCTGAAAGAGACATGATTTTCAGGTTGACTTGCAGTATAATTTTATGAACCAATGCTGCAGTTTACCCCATTTCTTTTTTAAACATACAAATATCCTCATGATTAAGGTATCTGCTAAGAAGCTGTGAAATTAGCATATCTAGTTGCCATTGAAAACATTAATATGCTAATTGATGAATAGCAAACGAGAAAAATAATGGAGTTCACCTTTGTGTAATCAAACATTCTGGGAAAGACATTCTTTTCTCCTCAAAAATGGAAAAAAGGAAAGGCAACATTGGAATAAGGCTACCATCAGTCTGCCAATTTAAGTAAAAAAAAAAAAAAAGAAAAAGAAAATTAAATAGATTTCCTACTGATTAGCTATATGTTATTTGCAAATGATATCATATCAAATGTACAAAATTTGAGTTCTGTAAAATACTTTTAATTTTCATGGTAAAATCTGAGAAAGCAGTTCAGATTTTGAATAACAGGTTTAAAATACCATATATTTACAATGCAACCTACCAGTAAAAAGTACACTCAATTGCTCCTAGACCAAATCTAGCAGGACAAGCAATGATGGTTCATATCCTGAATTTCTCAAACTATTCCTGCTAGAAAAGTAGGAAAGACAAGACAGGTATCCACAACACACCACCACATTAAAACCTAGCAAAATGTAAGCAGGATTTGGAAATATCCACATCATAAAAACAAAAACAAAAAAAAACCTAACAGCAAAACATCTTGGAAAATCTCTTCATAGAGTGGAAAGTCTGCACTGTACAAGTAAAATTAATGTTGAAAAACAACATCTATTGTCTGAAAAATATAACTGAAATTGATAAAATGTCTGAATATAAATACATACCTCCTTCCTGAGTTTAAGCATTAGTGGTTGTTCAGGCAAGAAAACGTGCTTTTTACTTCCATTTTTCCACACAAACTTGGTTGACTATTGAGGTTCTCTTCGAGATTTGGTGTGCCCACTAATGTACCTCCCCAAAATAAACCTGCTATTCCTGTACCTTCATTGAACTAGGAAGATCTATGTGGACCAGACATAAAAATGATCTTGCATATTTATTTCATGTATTTAAGCGTAAGGAAGTCAACAGACAAGTTCTTGCATTGACACAGTAAATCCTTTGCTTAAATTCATTAAGAGACTAGGACTCCAGGACTAAAGAACTGGGTCCCTTATCCTTTTCCTATTTCTCCCCAGAATTTGGCTTGCCATACATGAACGTAAAAAAGTCATACACACTATCAACTCCAGTTGAAGAAATCCTGTCTTTGTCTTCCTTTCTCTCTTTACATATACATATATACACACACACACATACACACACATTTGTATAATGTTCTGTCATTGTACTTTTACACTTCAGGAATCTAGATAGTGTGATGACAGGTCTTCAGCAACACATGAAATGGCTACTCAGATCTATAATTTAGATATACCTTATACAGGTACAATATAATAGGTGCGTACATGAGAAACACAGTATTCCAAAACTATTTTCCAAGGTGAATATGGAGCAGGTGATGTAAAAAAAAAATAAATATATATATATTAATTAATCAAGAAAAATAGCATTTGCAAGGAAAAATTTGCTAGGAATGTCATCGATATTTAAGTAATGAAACTGAAGAACATCCAAAATCCTCACTACCTACTGCATCTTCCATCGTTCATAGGGTATGAACTAAAAATACTGTTTTGCCTGACAAGCTAATACTCACTTTTCAAACTTGTGTCACTTTTTAGGGAAGAGGGGGGCTGGAGGGGGACAGAAAGAAAATAAAATGAAAGCAAACACTGTCGTTCGTACACGTTGCTTAGCAATACACCATATGAAACTAGCAGAAATGGTGACATTGGCCCCTGGTTGAATTTACATAAACACTAAACGTGCGTCACTGAAAGAGGTGTGAATGCAAAGTGTCAGGTATATAACCTATAACGACAATAGAAACACAGTAGCACACAGATACCTGTTAGCATTCTACAATCAAAGCAGAAATGTCATTTCTTCTTTCCAGTATAGAAATGTTTAAAGCAGCAGTCTTCCTCTTTTAGGATTTGAGAACTGATATAAGCTAACATTCAAAATAGTTTTCTTTTCCTGATAAGTACCATAATAAAAGAAATTAATTGTATGCCTGTAACAATGACTAAATACATCTTTAAAACACACATTTCCCCCAAATAACCTTTGCCCTTATAGCACTAGTTTTTTCTACATACTTTCTTAATCACCTATTTTTATTCTAAACAGAAATAAATCTTTAAAATAGTTATATACTACTACTATTAGCAGTAACACTTCTGTAAGCATTGCCCACTGATCTCAAAGCACACAACTGTAGAAAGAGCAAAATACACTTGTCCTTTTTAAAGGTGAAAAAAATAAAGGCATAGAATGATGTAATGACTCAATCACTTACATGAAAGTGTCAAAGAGTAAAACTTTCACAACAGAGACAAAATATTGAAAGTAATAGTAAATTAATGTCAGCACTTTCATACCACATTTCACACCACAGTCCATATATAAGGTCAGTCCTCTCTACAGCAATGTCAAAACACAGAGATCAAAGTCTTAGGGAACAATGACTTATGTTTTATAATTTGTACAGGTTTTAGACACACTTTTAAACACACTATCCACATACACATAGAACAAGTGTGTGTATATTCCCTTCTTCATTAAAATGCAATCTTTAGAAAACAGTTAAGGAAATGTCATTATTTCCTAAAATATAGTATATAAAATAAGTATTTTTTTCCAGAGCAGAGTACCAAAATATTTTTAAAATATTCAATAAATAGTATATATTTTTATCCCAGTAATCTGCAACAGCAACAAGAAATAACAAAGGATACAATAACTTCATATTATAATGCCTTATTACTACATAGCCAAACTTCTTCCAAGAACAATTACTTTTCGAGCAGTGATTCCAAAGTTGAAAGGTCATCATATGACACTAATTCTACATTAGATACACTAAGGAAGAATGTAATCTACACAATGAAAAAACAAATATCACTATCTGTAGATAAAGCTATTATTTTTTTAAAAGCAGGGTTTGAATTTCACGATAATGAAAATTCATATGGTCTATTTCCACTTACTGGTTTTCACATACATAGCAATTAAACATCTGAAAACCAAAAAAAACCTGCCAGATTGTCTTTTTCAGCTGTGGATCCATATTTGTAAAGCACATGTCACTGAGTACTCAGTCTGGTAAGACAAATGCAATGATTGTGGGTGGGTTTGGGGGGGGACGGGGGACAAAGAAATGGATAAAAATCCTCTTCCTAACTGCCTGCCCAGTGCTATTTTGAGTGAAGAACTTCTCAGGGACAGCCAACCTACCACCTTGTGAGCAGACAGTATCCTCACTGGCCTTCAGAAGGAAAATCCCTACCTTACTGCAGAGTAGCCACTCATCTGAAACAGCTGCAATTCTCCAAGTCACTTTTTTTGATAGCTGATCAACTGAGTTGGAAAAATGATGCAAACTTGAAATATAGTAGGATATAAAAAATGCTGCAATTTGTTGTTGCATCCTGAGACTTTTCTTCCTGAACAATTCTTTACGTATACTAATAAACATAATTTTAAAGCAAGAATGTTTGCTAGTGTTTATGTTCAGGTGTACCTATTTCATCCTCTTTTGAATTAGGATGGCTCAAGAGACACATAATAAAACTCCACAATTTAGAGAAACATTTCTATTAATCAGCCAGAGGAAATACAAAGTGAAAGTAAGAACGTATTACTGAGTTCAACATATTAAAATAATCTCAGAAAAAAAGTCATTACACATAGTGAATTGGAAACTGTTGTTTTCCTGTATGACACAGACTCCCAGCTAGCCAAAAAATGTAAAGAGGCTTTTCATATTCTGTTCAGAAGCAACAATTACAGTAAACATACAGGAGACTTTTATATATGTTGACACAGTGAGGCATTCCAAGTACTGAGTTTTTCAAATTACCCGGAAAAAATTCTGAAAAATCTATTATTCTTGCAATATTCAATTCAGGCCCAAAGAACCCAAGTCACGATGAATTTTGATTGATGGATAACCAAATGATCAATGTTTACATTACGGCTTAAACAACATGTTTTACTTCGCAATTGGGATGGACTAAAAATACATCAAAGGATCAGTTATAGCATCAACTGTGATTGAGATAATTTAACCATGCTTCATTATCTGTCCACACTCCAGCTAGCTCATACTAAATCAACCTAAGCAGACTTAAAGTAAGCGGTATCTAACACTCAGATACATGTGGCCATCATCTTACCCTACTGGTAGCACCCATCAAGAGGCAGAGGATGACTGCATTTTTTCCCCACGTGAAAACTGTACATGCCACTGTTGAATAGCTGCAAGGATCTCATGAAAGAGAGTGGAAGGCAGAGTAACTGATCAGGCCACATTCACCACTCACTTTATTCAGGCCCATAGCTCCAAAACCTTTTAGTGTATTCTCAAAATGCAGTATAAAAGACTGAGGATAACCACAAGATACGAGAAAACTATCCCTGATGACAGAAGGAGATTTACATACATGCTCCAACTGATAAGTATAGACAACCCTTCAAATGGAAGTAGCACTCTAGCTAAAGAAATGCCTCTGGTTCCTTAGGCACAGAGTACGTAGACTTACATTTGTAAGCTTTTTTTTATATATAGCATATAGGGAACTTGTGGAATCAGAAGCATCCACAGGATCAAAAAGGCATTAGACAAGTAACTAGACCACAGGTCCAAAATAAATCCTAAAATAAGAATGGGTATGCCCTCTAAAATTCCTAATCAATGATTTGGATTAGGGGGGGACGGTATGGGAAATAAGCTCATAGCGGGGCCAGTCTTAAGTTGCCTCCTTAAACAGCTTCTCCTAACTACTGCTGCTGGAGGCAGGAGTACTTGGCTATGCAAACGGTTGGTCTGGCTCATGAAATTTTTGATGTGCTGAAGTCCTTATGTCCAAGACACAGATTGGTGCAGTATGGAGACCAGAAGAAAAATTAGGTGTAATGTTTTAAAATTTTAAAAAAAAACCAAACAAACATTTTAATTGTTCACCACCAGGGCTACAAATGCTATAGCCATTTCAACCCATTGCCTACATTCCTCTCTTAAGCAAAAGCAAGTGATGGCAACTGAGGAGAAAGGAAATAGAATTTCTACTGCAGGTATTTTGTTTTAAGTAGAAGAACGTCAGTAATGGCATGAGCATGTTATGTCCTTCATGAGGCAGGTGATTTTTCAAACTTTCTGCCTTGTACAGAAAGTACTTGCCTCAGGGGATCCAAATAAAAGAAACTGCCCAGTCCTGCACATATTTGCAGAAGGGATAACATATTTAGTTGCCTACAAGAAGCAAAGTTAATTGCACCATGAAGTTCCAGATCATTGGATTGGAAGAGTGATGAATGGACTTGATGTGAGATTATGGGGTTGAATTCAATTTACTAGGCTGCTCATTAGCTTTAGTTACCATATATAAAATGCATTCATTTAAGATATTAGTGCTCTTAAACCTAATGCATGTATTTTTAAATTAGAGGATCCAAGTACAAATTAGAACCATTTATGAATATGAATCTGATTAATGTAAAAAAGTATAATTCATAAAAACCATATGACTTAATAGCAAAGTCTTTGCTCTGGAAGTGATTTTCTTCTGCTATACTGTTCAACAAATGACCCAGGAAAACAGAAACTCTGATCACCTGAACTGCTTATCCAAAACCATTTTGGCAAAAAAATTTAATTATAGCACTATCTGAGAATTTTTCCAAATATGAAGTGTTTACAGATATTTTGTAAACATACAATATTTCATCACTGAATATGATGACATGGCAAGTTACAGGATGAAAACAGAAACATTAAACATATTTGTCTAGTTTATTAGGTCAATTGACAAAACCCTAAGAAGGGTTTCAGGTTTCCAAGCCTAATGATAAAGCACACAGACATCAGTACAAAGAGTTTCTATTCGCTTTTTATGGTTTTTAACTAGTACCTTATGCACAAAACATACACAAAAAGATTTTTAAGTTTGCAAAGCCAGACATTTTAAACTTCAGAAGTGCCAAAATTAAGGCTGCTCATGAAAGTTTTATCTGCTTTGCAGGACCATAATACTGGTAGTCGTTACACTTTTGAACCCACCATTACTCTGTGCCTGTGACTAAACGGTTTGTTTTCTCCTTGCTGTTCAGATACAGTATGGAGCAACTTATTTTAAGATGCTGATAATTTTTTTAAATAATGTTTGAATACTTTTTCTCAATTACTTATGTATGATACCCATTGCTATAGCATGTTAGCATTTCCAAAAATATTACTGTGACAACAGTCACGTGAAATAATATATATGATTAGGCCTGTTTGAATTATCAGTAACTTAGTCAAAGGAAGACTAAGTAGAAAGTAGTTGTCTCTGGCAGGTTTGATCTTACACATATCTGGGTGGGGTTTTTTCCCCCAAAATACTTCCCGTTACATGTGGCTGGTACGTATAATGCACAACCAGAAATGCAGGTGGCACATCCTCTGTGTCACAAAATACAAAGAAGAGCTGTGGTTGGAGCCATGACAGGAACAGCACTACGAGAGATAAGTGATAAGGATAATCATGAAGATAAAGCCACAATAGTTTCCTCCCTTTTGGTCCTTCCCTACACCCTAAGTAAATCTGTACTTGTTAACATGGTGTTCAGTTAATTCAGCACTCTGTAGTTGCAGCTACAAGCTCCTGCACTTCTGCAAGCCAGGTCTCACAGTTTGAGACTGGATACGCAGAAAGTGATGGTGCAGTATTAGAGAAAAGTTGCTTGACTTGCTCTACAAAGGAATTTAGCAGGAAGCATGGGGATGAATACAACCCCCAAAAATGGCATCAAACTTCATAAATGATGCCATTATCCCTTTTCTTTCTCCACTGTTTTTTCCTGCCTCATTCACCACGCACTCTTCAAAATTTGCAACAAATGAAGATGACACTGTTGGCAATGGCCTCCTTCACTATGCAGTCCCAGTTCAACCCCAGAGCTATAGCCCAAAAGTTCAAAGACATACATACTCCTCTGGGTGCATTCCAAGTTTTGTTTAGTTCAGTACGGAGGTATGTGATATTCCTCTTGCGACATTTCTGCTCATCTTCTGTTCATTAAAGAAATGGGAAATGCTTTCTTTACCAGTGGAACAGCTGGCACGGCCCTATCACTTTAGATCTACCAGATCTTCCCTACCTGAAGGTATTCGTGCAGTGAGCTGTACAAATGTGATTTCCTGCTCTACTATTGCAAATAAATTAGGACAGAGCATATAAGTGGTTCCAGATACAGAGGTTGTATAGGGAGCCAGATGTCGACAGTTTTACAGCTCCGCCCTAATTGTGTTTTCTGCTTTTGTAAAGGTCAATCTCAGGTTGTACATTTTATAGAACATTTCATCCTCAGATTAAAAAAAAGATATTTTTATAAAGATTAAAAATAAAAATGGTTGCCTACACTTCATGCTTGATTTCAGTCAGTAAATTCCACTACATTCTTGTTCCCTAGGTTTCCCTCAAAAAATCCTAGTCACTCATCAAATGCTGGGGAGGGTGAGGTTTCATTAGCAATGGAGCCAAGCTCTCTGAAAATTTGTTTTTTCATGGTTGTCTCTTACAGCTACACTAGCACATGCACTAATTAGTAAAAATTTACTCTCATATTACTTGTGTCTCCTAAAACTGATCATCTAAGAACTTCTACAGCCCTAACAGAACTCTTGGCTTCCTTGAAAAGAATCCTAACAGTAAAAGAATCAAAACCACCAGGTTCCCCAGGAAACAGATTCCTTTTGTGGATACACAATCTGAAGTGCCCTCAAGTGCTGGCTGACATTCAGGGAGCTATGCAAGAAGCATGCATGTGCAAACACGGCATATAGTTGATGGAAAAACAAACACACAATAGCCTAACATGGGACGTGTCTGTGAACTTGTTAATTTGCCACACAACTATTTCTCCAGGCTGGGAGATCAGATCTAAATGACCACTTCCATCCGGTCTCAAGTATTTATTTTATTGTTGCTTAACTTATTTTAAGGAATGCAGGAGACTCTCCTCATCCTGACAGAAATGCAGAAAATCTGTGCCAGTTGCAAACAGGAATAAGGAAGTTAGTTAGCTTGTTTATAATCAGTACAAGAATTGTTCTAAAAATAATTATATTCTTAAGACTTACAGTCAAACCACAGAAGAGTTTTTTAGCTTCAAACTCTAACCAAGGTAGAAGTTCAGCATTTTCTAAATCAGATTAAACCAAATTTGTTCTCTACGGAAAAATGCAGTCAAGGTTAAAACAGAACATAGATTCTGACCTAAAACTGTGCAGCCTTTTCTTGCACGGGTTTTAGTAACCTATCTCTGCACTTAATTATATCTTGTACATTCCATGAAACTTAATATTTACACTTATCTATGGGAGTAAATTACCTCCTCTTAACAACAAGAGTTGTAAATAAAAATATATCTGATATTGTTTTTTTAGACTCCTCGAGTTTTAAAGGTTTCTTGACCTAAACTGATTTAATAAGTTGAATCTTTAATTTTGTTGCAGAATTTTTCTTCTACATTGTAGTCTTTATGAAGAAGTGATGGTAGACAAACCAATACGCTCCAAAACTCTACACCTAAACTAGACCTTTATTTCTATAGTTAAAAAAATGCCCTTGTTCTCAGTTGTAAAAATAAATATTCCCAAAACATAAATGCATCCCCAGCTATTTTTTCCTCATCCAGCTACCTATTTTTTCCTCTAAGTTACCTATTCCAATTTTATCAGTCACTGCTTACTCAACTACTGATTTCTCCTTTCATGACAAGACAGCTTCTGCTTCACTATTACCCCAAGAAGGTCATGCAAATTGTAATTCTTTTTTTTAATTGGAGAGAGGAAAAAAAAAGGGTGCAATCAGAAGTGATTAGAACCCTAGTTCAGATTCCCTCCACATTTCACAAGACAAAGAAAGACCAAATTAGGTTTAGTGTATGATGAGCAAAAGCACTCCCTTTCAGCTGCTGCTCTTTTTCACAGGCATCCATGCATACTAATATCATAAAAACAAAATGCTAGAGTCAAAGACAACTTCAGAGTATCTGGTTTTTGTTCAAAAGACTTACCAATCTACGCACAAATAACAGGACAGAGTCCTAAATTTACATTCTACTGCTACATCATAAGGTGTCCAACATACTGAAACATGGACCAATTTGTCCTATTAAAGCACGGCAATTTTCTGCACATTTTTAGACTTGCCAATCAATTTAGATCAGAAGATACTGGAAAATCATTCCAGCTTGTTGCTTTCACTCAGGATTTTCCAACCTTTGAACAAGCAACCTAAAAATACTGAAAATTTAATTCTTAGTACTCAACTGAAATATAGTATCACTTCCAATGTGCAATATGTCTGTGTCTGCTGCTTCACTGCTAAACCTAACCCAACTAGCTTTATACTCCATAAATAGTCAAGCAAAAATCATGGCTGCACTTCTCTGAATCTTGTCCGATAGGAAAAAAGGAGACTACTTAGAATCACCAAGAGACGTATTTGACAATTTTAGGATGCAGATGTCAAGCTGCCTGAGTAGGCATTGTTCCACAACCATCCTGTTTACTTCATAGTTCCTACAGAGAAAATTACTGATGGATGTCATGGTTTAGATCCAACCAGCAACTGAGCATCACATGGCTGCTTGCTCACTCCTCACCCACCCCACTGGGATGAGGAAGAGAAACAGAAGAAAAAGGGAAAACTCATGGGCCAGGATGAGGACAGTTTACTGGGACAGCAAAGGGAGAGGAAAATAACAGCAACAATACTTATACAAGAATATAGAAAGCAGGTGATACACAATGCAATTTGCTCACTGGCTGGAGCCTGATGCCCAGCCTGTCCTGAAGCAACAACTCCTCCCTGGCCAGCTCCCCCCTTTATATACTGAGCATGACATCACATGGTATGGAATACCCCTTTGGCTAGTTTGGGTCAGCTGTCCTGGCTGTGTCCCCTCCCAGCTTCTTGTGAAAATCAACTCTGTCCCAGCCAAAAACCAGGACACTGTCCACCCCTTATTCTATATCATCTATGTCATGCCCAGGTTCTACACCTTCCATTTAGTCACCACCACTGTTCCTGTCTTTGAGATATATGTAAACATACAGGTATCACTCCCTTAGTCTACAAACCATCCCTCTAAACTGTCTGTTGAGTTCATTTAGTTCATGACTTTGGGCTCTGTCAAAAGTCTCTCAGGGCAGAAGCGACGACGGTGCATGATGTTGGATTGTTGCATGCTGCATGTGGAGTTCATGGCCCACATGCCCATAGTCTGCAAGTTGAAGATGTCGATTTAGAGGAAGTTAGTGTACGATGAGCAAAAGCACACCCCTTCAGCTCAATTCACCTTCTCCTTCAGCAGTTTCTGCAACTTGTCCTATAGGACTCCATACAGCAGCCTTCTACCTCCAATGCTTTCTCACAATGCGACAGGACCCATCATCAGTGAACAGGGCATATTGCTTCTCATTTTCTGGCAGCTTATTATACATCGGGGCCTCTTCAGCAGCATCTCCTCCTCCTGTGGCAACCTTTGCTTTCGGGAAAGTCCATGATCACTTCCAAGACTTCTGGGCAACTGGGCTTTCCTATTCAAGCCCACTGTATGAACAGTGTGACCCACTTACTCCACATAGCATCAGTTGCATGATGTGTAGAGGTGAACCTCCCTTTCAACACCCAGCCCAGCACCGGCAGTCAGGGTGCCAGGAGGAGCTGTGCTTCAGTACCAACCACTTCCAAAGCAGCTCAAACCCCTTCATATGCCACTAATATCTCTTCTTCAGTTGGAGTGTGATGGGCCTCAGATCTTCTGTATCCCCAACTCTAAAACTTCATGGGTTGACCTCAAGTCTCCCTTGGTGCTTTCTGTCAGAGACTCCAGGTAGGGCCATTCTCCCCAGCTGCAGCGTGAAGCACATTTTTAATATGTGGTCCTGCCTGGAGTGGTCCAAGGGCTACGGCATGAACTATTTCCTGTTTAATTTGTTCAAAGGCTCGTCATTTCTCAGACCCCACTTGACATTGTTGTTCTTACGGGTCACCTGATAGAGAGGTCTTACAATGAGACTGTAATTTGGAATACACATCCTAAAAAAACCCACAACACCTTGTTTGTGTTTCCCTTTTGCTAGTTGCTTGAGACATAGCTGCTATTTTGTTGATCACATCTACTGGGATCCAACACCTGTCTTGCCATTTTATTCCTAAAAACTGGATCTCCTGTGCAGGTCCCTTGACCTTACTTCATTTTGTGGCAAAACCAGCCTTCAGAAGGATTATTTTCTTCCCCTTCTGAGAGACAGCTTCTGCTGTGTTGCCCCATACGATGATGTCATTAATGTATTGCAAGTGCTCCAGAGCTGGTGCCGTCTGGATCAGTCCATGGCAAATGGTGGGGCTGTTTCCACCCCTGGGGCAGTTGATTCCAGGTGCGCTGGATGCCCCTTAAGTGAAAGCAAACTGTGGCCTGCACTCTGCTGCCAAAGAGATTGAGGAAAATGCATTAGCTATATCAATTGTGGTGTACCACTTGGCTGCCTTTGACTCCAGTTCGTATTGAAGTTCTAGCATATCCAGCACGGCAGCACTCAGTAGCAGCGTGACTTCATTCAGGCCACAACAGTCTACTGTCAGTCTCCACCCTTCATTAGACTTTCACATTGCCCATATGGGACTGTTAAAGGGTAAGCGAGTCTAGCTGACCACTCCTTGGCTCTCCAGTCAAGGAGACATCTTACAGATGGGTATCAGGGAGTCTCAGCTCATGCGATATTGCTGCCAGTGCACCATTGTGGTAGCAACTGGCACCTGTTGTTCTTCAGTCCTCAGCAACTCCACAACAGAAGGGTTCTCCAAGAGATTGGACAAGGCAGACAACTGCTTAATTTCCTCCATCTCCAAGGCAGCTATGCCAAAAGTCCACTGGTACCCTTTTGGATCCTTGAAATAATTCAAAATTCTCAAAAGGTGCTGTAAGCAGCCTGAAGGAAAAAGGGGAGGTGAAAGAATGGGAGAAAGTTTTCCCCCATCTTCCCCACAGATTGGGTGTAATTATTAATAAATTCCAAGAGACGTCATCTGAGTTACAGGCATGACAGCAATGCCACCTACAAATACAAGCTTAACCTCATGACCAGCGATGTTATCATATCATACATCGATATTACACAGCACAGCAAAGTGATAATCCTGATCCCTCTCCCAGAGGCATCACAGGGAATATATACAGCAAGTGAGGATTTACATAACACAACCATGTGAATACACAAAACACCACTGTGACCACCGACTATTTAATATAATAAATGCATATAAGAAATTTGTTTTAACATGCTCTGGTCAGATCTGTCGTTATCTCAACCTGTCGGGCCTCGTGTTGGGCACCAGAAAGGACTGTCATGGTTTAGCCTTAGCCAGCAGCTGAGCACCATGCTGCTGCTCACTTGCTGCCCCCACCTCAATTGGATGGGGACGAGAATCAGAATAAAAAGATAAAACTCGTGAGTCAGGATACGGACAGTTTACTGGGACAGCAAGCAAAAATGAAAACAGCAGCAACAAAACTTATACAAGAATATACAAAGGGGGTGATACACAATGCAATTTGCTCACCACCCAGAGCCTGATGCCTAGCGCGTCCTGGAGCAGTGACTCCTCCACAGCCAGCTCCCCCCTTACATACGGAGCATGACATCATATGGTACGGAACATCCCTTTGGCTAGTTTGGGTCAGTTGTCCTGGCTGTGTCCCCTCCCAGCTTCTTGTGAAAATTAACTCTATCTCAGCCAAAAACCAGGACAATGGATTAAAAGTTGTCACTCAAATGTCTTCATGTAGTCTTGAAACTGACAGGTTTGTAAAACTGATTTACACGTTTTGATTTTGGGGAGGAAGGATTACCTTTTCATTTTTATATATATGTATGGATTTCTGTTGATAAGTCCTAATTACATTAATCTACTAAGAAAAGATCTCTTTATAGAGTTTGTGCAAATTACCATTGCAAAAATAGGCAAAAATGGCATATTTTCATATTTGATTAATATACAAAAAATTATGCCAAATCTTAGTGAAAAAACTCTGTAAAGGCACAGATATCCCTCAAGGAAACTACAACTGATTTCCACATAATCCAGACAAGATAATCTACTATTTCAGATGGTCCATAACTTCACTCAAATCCATAATGCAAAACCAAGTAGTGGAAACTCATGTGGATAAATATAAAATTCATCACATTCATCTTTTCTTAACTTTTTTTTTAGGCTCTTTTATTGGTTAGGTAGGGTTGAAACACAGATTTTTTTATTATTATTATTTTTTGTAATAAAAGGGGTCAGCAAGGCTATCATGACACTTTTAAAAAAAGTAACATATATTTAGTAGTAAATATAATGCAAGATAAACTACTCATTTATTTCCTACTAGTAGCAAGCTGGTGCTTCCTGGTAAGAAAGGAAAATAATTTTCTAATCTTTAAGTGGGACCAAGAAAAGTGGAAAATGAGATAATTTCATTTTGAAAGTCATGATGCTACATAACTTTACAAACACTTTGACATTCATTATTTGAATTTAAAGACATTTTTGAATAACATAACTACACCCAAAATGCCTTCAGATTTATGAGTCACATTTGATTCACTTGTAGCAATCCACTTTAAAAATGAGTTGGAGAATGAATTGAGGAGCTGTAGGAACTTTTAACAAAATACAGCAGCGTACACACACCTTATGCTTTTTTACATACCATGAATTTACATGTTTGAATATTTTTCTCCTCTCTGGATAAAGTGATTACATGCAGATCACTCTTTCATTCCCCCAGAAACAGTCTGATTAATTTTTAAAGAACCATTTTGTCATTAGTTATGGATTTGACAGAAGCAAAGACAGCTGAGGCACATTAATGTTGTTTCAGAAAGCAGTGGGTGGAAGATAAACAGTGTCTGAAACTCTGGAACATAAGCGAGTCTGCACACAAGGAACCAGCAATGTGACAATAAATACAGGTAAAGCGGTGGAAAGAGATATCTACTTTTTTTACTTTTTTCTCTGGCAGAAAAGAACAAATATCCACAAAGACAAATAACCCCTTCCAAATCATGTTCTTGTTTCTATAGCTTCTAGCTGAAATTAGTCTTTGTAACAATAGTGGCTCACTTAACTGGCTGTACTACAAACTGGCACATAACAGAGCAAATATATGTATATATCACAAAGAACAAATGTGTCACACTTTTTTTTTTTTAAACAAAAATTAAACCAAGAAATCCAAAATACTTTTTTCCCCCTGAAGATTTACTTCCGTACATGTATTCATGGCTTTTTGTTTCCTTCTTGTATTTAACAAACATTATTAGTTGATCATTACCTAAAAACATGGACAATGGTTGCCAATATGCTGTTCACTTTTAGTAACACAGCTAGTCAGGGAAGTCTTCAACAACCATTTTTCTTACCATAGAATAATGGTTTGGGTTGAAAGGGACCTTAAAGACAATCTAGTTCCAACCCCCCTGCCATGGGCAGGGACACCCTCCACTACACCACATCGCTCAAAGCCCCATCCAACCTGGCCTTGAACACTTCCAGGGAGGGAGAATCTTAACTCCTCTGGGCAACCTGTTCCAGCGCCTCACCATCCACACAGTGAACAATTTTTTTTCCTCATATCTAATCTAAACCTACCCTAATGGAACTGCTGCCCAGAGCTCTCCTGGGCTGAATGCACCAGACTTCATTTGCACTTGGAAGCCCTGGACCTGGCTAGGACTTGATCACCACTCGGGAATCCTTGACATCACACATAACCCCAAATAACCAAAACTTAGTGAACATCAGACTATAGTTATCAGATACATTAGTAGGGAAAAAGAAGATAGAAGTAAGACTGTAACAACCAGGAATGTTGCCTAGAATATGTACACAAAGACAAGAAACCAGAGAAGGAACACCAAGTGAGGAACAGAACTTAAAGCTCTTTTTTGTTTTTCTGAAAATGGACACCTACGTTTCTGCAATCTTAACTTGGACTAAATCCTAACAAATGACACAACTTTAAGGAGAGCATTCTGTTCTGTGGTTAAAGTTGTGCATGTTGGGTTGGATCAAACAGACTGTTTATATTTTTATAAGTGACATTTAATGGGGCTTGTGCCTCTCTGTTATTATTCCTTGCATACTAGACCTTCAGTAAATCACTAAATTAAGTCTTTAGTAAATCACGTCCCCAGGTATGCATATGGAAACACTGTTAATAAAATTCAAAATTGTTTCTGCAAACATTAATAAGGAAATCAATTTTCTGATCAAAGTAGAACTTTCCTGATATAACCATTAAAAACCACTTACAAATGTTTACTGAAGTGCAACCACAGGTACAAGAAAAGGCATTGCCTTCAGCTATGTTTCTTTTGGTGAACTGATAATGTTATTGAGAGTCAAGACTACATGCTGAATATTTACTGTATTAATGAATCATCTAAAAATAATTTGATAAACTATTCTTTCTGTATCTTCAATTGCTATAATTAATTTCAGAATTATACTTTCAAATACTGCATGTACCACAAGAAAGTTCAAAAACTCTGCTGAAAGCTGCAAGAAGTTATTTTCCAGCTGTGTATCAGTGTACTATTCACAGAGCCAGTACTAAAAGCTGACTAAATATGCTGTGTTGGGTACAATAGCAGCATGGCCTTTCAGTAGCATGGTCCAGAATTCTTTTTTTGGTAATAATTTGAGAGGATTTAGAAAATGGTTGTAAGCTTTGCATAAATCACAGTACAAGAAGACAACCAAGTGCTAGTCCAAACATTTTTGATCCCCATGATAATAAATCAAATTAGTCCATTAAATTTGTGGATACCTGCCACAAATCGCTCACTGAAATCCTCCAAAAATTCTCTGGACAGGAGTCCAGACAAAATGGTTACATTTTCAGGAGTCTGTACTTCAACAATTGACAGTCCACTAGGATGGCAGAAGCCATGGTTTTCTATTCTATTCCTGTTCGCTACCTTTTTTCACAGAATGGTTGAAATTGGAAGATCCTCTGAAGGTCATCTGGTGCAACAACCCTGCTCAATCAGGGCCACCTAGAGCCAGCTGCCCAGGATCATGACCAGACAGCTTTTTAGCACCTCCAAGGAAGGAGACTACAACCTCTCTGCACAACCTGTGCCAGTGCTCAGTCACTCTCACAACAAATTAGTGTTTCCTGATGTTCAGACGGCACCTCCTGTGTTTCAGTTTGTGCCTATTGCCTCTGGTCCTGGCACTGAGCACCACTGAAAAGAGCCTGGCTCTGACTTCTTTACACCCTCCCTTCAGGTATTTATATCCTTTGATAATATCTCCCTGAGGCTCGTCTTCTCCAGGCTGAACAGACCGAGCTCTCTCAGCCTTTCCTCACAGGAGAGATGCTCCAGTCCCTTAATCATCTTAGCAGCCCTTCACTGGACTCTCTCCAGTAGTTCTATGTGTCTCTTGTACAGGGGAACCCAGAACTGGAGACAGTAGTCTAGACAACTGGTACTGTAGACACTACCAGTGATGAGTAGACAGGAAGGATCACCTCCATTGACCTGCTGGCAATGCTTTGTCTAATGGAGGTCAGTCTACCATTTCACCTCCATTGACCAGGGGCACACTGCTGGCTCATTTCTGTTTAAAAAAAACAAACAAAAAAACCCAAAAAACAAAACAAAAAAAAAAAGAGGAAGTAGTGACTAAAGACCACAGTAAAGATTAAAGACAGTAACATGTACAAAACATGCTTTATGAAATAGGATAGGGAGATGGCTACTCATAGGAACATTACAGGAGGAAAACAACTTGGACATCTCACGCAAAACAGCTTAAAGTATGGAGAATAAACCAGAAGACTTGGTTGTTCTAATGCATAATTAAGACTCAATTATCTGGTGAAATGGCTCATACGACTCTTAAAAATGAGCTGTATCAGTCTTCTAAATATCCAGCAGACTAATTCAAAGCACAGAACTTTAATTTCTTAGATGTTTAAAAATAGTACAGCAGGACACAGAGACATATCTAGGTTAGCGGCCTGGTCGCCTGAAGGGATTCTTTCAGGTGCAAGTGCACTCTGCATCCATTTACACAGTGAAATCCATCACTGGTGCATTCAGCACAGTTTCCCCTCCAGTGCAGCCAAAGTTGAAGTTGTGCACAGGAGCACTGCACGTGCAAGGCAGACAAAAGGGACCTACTATGCCAGAGAGAAAGTGAGTCTTCTCAAAGCTCCCCAAGTAGTATGCTCCCTGTGCACGTACACAAATCTGTACGGACGTCTGCTCTGCATCACTCACAGACGTGTGGCACACACCTAGGACCAACACCTGGTGCAAATTTCCCACAGATGATAAATGCACAATGTGAACATATGCTTCTAGACCTGTAACAGACTGCACAAATAAAATCCTGGTCCCTTTTTCTTTGCGTCTTACTAGCCAGAGGCACCAGATTGTCCTTCAAGTTCTTGGAAAGCATTGGTAAACATTATTAAAATATGAAAAAATTAGTAAAAGGCTCTTCAAATTCTGAATACAACCAATACAAAGGAAATGACTGAGAGTGAGAAGGTGAAAAGCACTTTGGCAAAGAGCAGTTGTAGCATAAATTCACATTCCTCAGAGTGTAGGAATGCGAAGAATAAAATGAAAGCAATCGTCTTGCAGTCCTCAATAAATTCAGAGGTGAGAAAGTCTTAGGAGGAACCCAAATCTGCAGTTCCATTAAAAAATTAAACCAACTGAAGAAAAAACAGTACACGTACTAAAAGACTGAACTAGGCAAATCACGTGGTTTTGATTGACCTCAAACATAAAAAGAAGAGACATTCAGAAAGTGGAAACTTAGTTTAATTAAAGAAGGTTGAGTACAAAACAACACTATAAATATTTAAGGCCAGGCAAAAAA
>VXBL01005515.1:770594-819352 GCA_013400195.1 Aramus guarauna | reverse complement strand
AAAAAAAAAAAAAGGCACAAGAGACTGCATTAGTAAAAAGCATCAGCAATAGGAAGTAATAATTTGACTACAGTTGTATATTCATAGACATATAACAAAAGTTTGCCTGCTACTCTGTGGAGAGATCAGTGATATCAAACAGGCTAAATTTTCAAATGTTTTTCTTCATCAAGCTTCCTTAAAAATATCACCAGAACAAAGATGACTAACCCAGGCTGGAGAAAAAGAAATCAGAGTACTCATGCCAAGTAGACGGTTTCAAAAAAGGATGACTCTCAAGAACTTCATCTAGCATTTTATAAAACAATTCAAAGCAATTTTAGTACCCTTGGCAATTGCATTTGAAAATTCATGGATGAATGCAGTAAGGTAGGACTTAATGAAAAACCATTAGATATAAAAATCAGGGGAAAAGAGAGGAATTGGGGAATTACAACTAGTCAGCTAAACTTTCATCCTAAAAGCACAGATTACTTATATGAACCTAAAAGACAGGAGTTAGATGGCAAACAATCTAAACATGGTAAGAACAATTATTGCAAACCAAACCTAACGTCTATGACAGGATAATGTGAGCTATAGAGTTAAAGGGGAACCAACAGAAGCCATGTATTTTAACTTTGACATGTCTTCGAATATTGTTTGACATGACTGTCATGGTTTAACCCCAGCCAGTAACTAAGCACCACACAGCTACTCGCTCACCCCTCATGGGGCTGAGAACGGAAAAAAACCTTGTGGGTTGAGATAAAGACAGTTTAATAGGATAACAAAGGAAAACAATAATAATATACAATATACATAAAACCAGTGATGCACAAATGCAATTGCTTACCACATGCAGAAGGAAAATAAAACAACTTGATGCCCAGTCTATTTCCAAGCAGCGATTTCACCTCCCAGCTAGTTTCCCCAGTTATACATGGCGTATGCTGTTCTGTGGTAGGGAATCTCCCTTTGGCCACCCTGGGTCAGCTGTCCTGGCTGTGCTCTCCCACCTTCTTGTGCACCTGGCAGGGCACGGGAAGCTGAAAAGTCCTTGACTTAGAGTAGACATCACAACTACCTAGCAACAACTAAATACGTCAGTGTGTTACCAACATTATTCTCATCCTAAATCCAACACACAGCACTATGCCAGCCACTAGAAAGAAAATTAACTTTATCTCAGCCGAAATCAGGACAATTGACATTCTTAGAGGCAAATTTGACATTATTTACCTGAAATAGTCTTAAAACAGACACAAAACTGATTGGATAACTAAACCCAGATGGAGTGCTTCGCACTGTCAGAAAGTAAGGACATGCTGAAGGTTAGGAAAGACAGGTTCCAAAGTGGAACCTGGTCTTGGTCCAGTTCTTTACAATGATTTCATTGACTATCTGGATGATGGGTTGGAAAAAATTCTGACCAAATTTCCATACTATATGAAACTGAAATGGACAGCAAGCACATTAAGAGACAAGATTAAAATTCAAAAACAAATGGAGAAGTGACTTGAAGAAAAGAGGATGAAGTTTTACAGGGACATGTTACTGGAGAAACAGTTTGAGAAAAGTAAGCATGGAGAACAACTAGTTAACTAGCACTTCTTCAGAGAAGGATTCAGGGGTTACATGCTGAATATGAATGAATACATAAATTTTAAAAAGATTGAGAATAATGGTAGGAAAACTGATTTTGCTTCTCTAAAAACCATTTCTTGATGTCTCCACCTCTAAAAGAATCATTAAAGAAATAGATGCAGGCTCATGTCTGGAGGGCAACTATTATGTTAGCTTATTCACACAGGCTTGTTTAACAAAGATCTTAATCCCGTACTCAACAGCAGACTGGCAAAACCAAATTACACATATGAAAATTTTACATAGAAACAGCTACCTTTAGAATCTATTAACTTCCTCTTAGTACCTGAAAGCATTATAATAAGTCAGTTGATTTCATTTCAGTCTTGGCCTGTGTTTCATTTACCTGCCAAGTATGCAGAGTTATTTGGTTAGTTCACAGATTGGGACTTGGAAGGGGGGAGGGTAGGGGAAGGACAGTATGGGAGGATGACAGGGAGGGTACCAACTCTGTAAAAATATTTGATTTATTCAATACATAGGCAAATTACACCTAGTTAGATTTTGCATGATCAAAGCTATTCCATCATGTAAAATAGTTCAATTTCATACAGCACTGTAAATCCCTCTGTAACCCTAGAAGAACCGTTCCACCTGACAGTTGCTACAGTGCAAATCAGTATATATCAGGTAGTCAAAAATATATCAATGTTTTTTAAAAAGGTATTTTCCTGAGCTCAAGTATAGTATGTCTCTAACCAAACCCTCTTCTCATCACAGACATATTTCCTTGTGATTGTCCAAGTATTAGGAACAAATTATTCCTAGAAGTCAAGTTTTAGGTTGTTGGGGTTTTTTGTGGTTTTGTTTTTTTTCTTTTAAGAAAAACAATCCCCCAAGAAAATTCTAGTTTCATGTATTCTATCAATTGTTTAAGCCTACATCTTACAAGACATTTTTCTTGGTGTCTAGCTTATCATCTGTTACCTCATGAAAGAGCAGATACAATCCATTTGGTCAGTGTCTTCAACTAGTAATCATAAAAATTTTACATCAAAAGATGGTATCTCAGCTAAAAAAACACATCCGTGTCCAACCTCAATGATTCTGTATGATTCTGCAATATCTGCTTAAAATAAAATATACAGGAAAATAAAAAAAAAAAATATTTTTCTTTAAAAACTTTAAAAAACATCTTTGGTACCAACAGAAATGAAACTGTACTATCAAAAACACATAAGCTAAGCAACTAGGTGGAACTGCTACCTGCAACTCGGTTTAGTTGTAGTTCTCTCATTAGGCTAAAACTGGCTTCTATTTGTGGTGTAAACAGACTTGTAAAAATGAAATGTATGTCGTTACTTAAAATTCTATTTTTAAAAACATCCACGAGCAACAAAAAACCAGGACAGAAATATGGTTGTGCTTATTTTTCTTTATCAAATAAAGTTTCTCAAAAAGATCTTTAAATTTTTTCTTTGACCATAAAAATTGCTTCTGCTGGATCTTCTGTATTATTATGGATATTACAGTGAAAATTGTAACAAGTGAAATGTGCATTGCAAAAGAAAGCAAAGCAACTTCATTCTTCCTGCTCTCTGAATGAGATACCCCAAATTCATTGTCTCAGTGCCATCAGTCACTTTTTCATTGAGTTGCATTAGTCTACGTAAGAGATATCATGTTCAAGACATATTGTTGGGCAGGTGTGCTCTTTATCAATCAGGTATTAATATAATGTATTTGCTTATCTATATTTATGCAATTTTTTATCTCATTCAAATTGTTTTAGAGAGTATTGTTATTAGTCATTTTGATTGATTTCTTGGAAAAGTTACACTAACTTTAAAAAAATATGTGAAAGTCATCTTTAAGAACCCAAATTTTCCTGTTTCATTAAAAATATAAGTGGTTTGTATTATTTTATATTAATGACAATTCAGGTAAAAGAATAGGTCCAGCATATGCTTCAGGCTATGTTTTTGTTATTAGAAGGATTCCAAACAAAAATATATAGATAACTTTTATAGCTGTTTTTCATTAGGTGCCCTTCATTTATTGTCCAGCTTTCCCAACCCAAGTCACTGCATGAGAGCCTTCAGCATTCATTTTCTACAGGAACATTTACTTGTAGAATTTTGCCTTCACCTCTTCATTGTTGTACGATTTTAAAAAAACACAAGCTGTCACCGTGTCTTGACATGAAACAAAGAACAGAAATCAGACCTTTCATTACAAATACTCTTTTGTCTGAAGAAGTGTTCTGTAAAATATTTGCGGTTCTATTTTCTGCATACAGCCCTGTATCTGCCTACATTCAAAAAAAATCCTAGTTTAAAAATTTCATTTCAAAAGCAGTTGCCTTAACTTCTTGGAAAAAATATAGAATCCACCTGGTCAACGTTTACAAATTTGATAGTTTTCCTCTGAATTTCAGCATGTTTAGGGGGTTCTTTTGCAAAATATCCACAGTAGTCCAAATGTATAATGCAATCACATAAATATTTGTACAGAGTTGTCCTCATATATAAGCAACACTGCACAAAATACAAAACTATCCCTTTACTACACAGCATAAGAGAATTAAAAATGAAAGCAGAGAACTCTATTCTTGTTTAACTAAGCTATCCACACATTATATTCCAAAATTAACAAAGCATTAATTACTATCACTATAATTTACCAAAATGATCATATTAAAAACCTCCTACTAGAAAAGTGTACAGACATATTGTCAAATGAGTTGTAATCCAATCTAACCACAGTTTGCTGGAGCAGGTGAGATTGTGTATATACATGCAGAAATAAATAATTATTATAAAGTGTCTTTAAAGTGTCACAGACTTTTTTTTCCTGTAAATTCATTTAGATGCACCTCTATCCTTTATATAATATCTTCATTCAAATTTGCCATTATTAATCTCAAAGACAACAGTACTTTGTAGCAGAATTTAAAGGGGTCTGTTCTTTTGAGGTTTTGTTGTTGTTTTGGGGGACTTCTTAAAATAAAAAAAGAAAAAGAGAGAGAGAGAGAGAGAGAGAGAGAAGAGACCAAAAATTGTGCTCACTTAAATCTGCGTCTTGGAACAATACAAGAAGATGCCAACACATTGATCTGCCATGAAAAGGGACAAGAAAAGTGATCATGCTCATGTAAGAAAGATGCTCTGCTTGTAAGTGTCATAGCCCAGATCCTGAGATGCTAGGAGAGACAGTGTGATGAAAGTCATTTAGAGTAAATAATTAATTTAAGAAAGCTCATTAATATTCTATCAATATTTAAGANGGGGGGGTGGAGGGGGAGAGGAGTGGGGGGCAGAACTGACAGAAAAAGGAGTATGACAGAACATCGAATGTGTAGCCTTAGACTTAGAAACCCAAGATCTAGTTTCTTTCAGTAGTGTCCACTCCACTCTCCTGTCATTTGTGCCCATTCCCTCGCTGGCCTTTCAGAGCAGCTGTGCAGTAAACTGGATCAGATAACCGATAGAGAAAAAGTTAAATGCATGCTTAAGTGCTACGTACGTAATACTCAGTTCAAAAGAAAGAAATAAGAGNGAGAATTAAAAATGAAAGCAGAGAACTCTATTCTTGTTTAACTAAGCTATCCACACATTATATTCCAAAATTAACAAAGCATTAATTACTATCACTATAATTTACCAAAATGATCATATTAAAAACCTCCTACTAGAAAAGTGTACAGACATATTGTCAAATGAGTTGTAATCCAATCTAACCACAGTTTGCTGGAGCAGGTGAGATTGTGTATATACATGCAGAAATAAATAATTATTATAAAGTGTCTTTAAAGTGTCACAGACTTTTTTTTCCTGTAAATTCATTTAGATGCACCTCTATCCTTTATATAATATCTTCATTCAAATTTGCCATTATTAATCTCAAAGACAACAGTACTTTGTAGCAGAATTTAAAGGGGTCTGTTCTTTTGAGGTTTTGTTGTTGTTTTGGGGGACTTCTTAAAATAAAAAAAGAAAAAGAGAGAGAGAGAGAGAGAGAGAGAGAAGAGACCACAAATTGTGCTCACTTTAAACTGCGTCTTGGAACAATACAAGAAGATGCCAACACATTGATCTGCCATGAGAAGGGACAAGAAAAGTGATCTTGCTCATGTAAGAAAGATGCTCTGCTTGTAAGTGTCATAGCCCAGATCCTGAGATGCTAGGAGAGACAGTGTGATGAAAGTCATTTAGAGTAAATAATTAATTTAAGAAAGCTCATTAATATTCTATCAATATTTAAGAATTTACATGTAACTAGGGAACCTAGAAACAGCTCCTTTAATTTTGTCTGCTGAGGCAAATTAGAAGGCAAAAGAGAATCTAAGGATGCACAATAATTTGCATCCATTGAACCTAGTAATAATAAAGCTTGATTCCCAATGGATTTGTCTCATGATTGTTTGTAAATTCTGATGTAAAATTTTCTATGCTTAAGTCAGTTGAAACGTCTGTCTCCCATATGAATTCTTGGCAACCTAATAAGCCTGAGCTCCAGGGCAGCCGACCTTCAGCCAGATTACTTGGCTCCTTGATCTACCCAGATGTTGGTGTCTCTGAAAAAACAGAAGAACTAAATTCTCTTTGATATTTCNAAGTTAAATGCATGCTTAAGTGCTACATACGTAATACTCAGTTCAAAAGAAAGAACTAAGTGTTCTGAAAACTCAAATGTTTACATACTGAGCAATTATCCTAATCACTATTATATGAAATAATGGAAGAACTGAATTATGTTTGAAATGGATTAAAAGACTGTCCATATTAAATAGTTCCATATACAGTATATATATAGTTAAACAGAAGCTTTGACTTACTGAACTGAAAAGCTTTTGCTGTGGTATTTTTAAATAGCAAGAAAAACTGTAAGCAGCAGAGAACACTAAAGTAATTGCAGGGAATGGAATTATCTTTACAGATAAAAAAGAGAAATTATCATCTTTTGTTAACTTTTTTTTTCCTCCTTCTCTATCTTTATAGGAAATCCAAGCATAAAGATACAAATAACTTCCCTAACAATTTTATTTCTAGTCTTTCCCTGGAGGTTTAAAGATATTTTTAAAATAAATAAATACATTTTAAAATATAAATCTAAAAAATGCTATGGAAAAATAGTATTTTACTTCCAAAAAGAAAAATAAAAATTAAATGGCATAATAAAGCATACAAGGGAAGCTGCAACTATTTGCAACTTAATGGAAATTCAACGTAAGATAGATAAAACAGATTCCAATATGAATCTGCAAACTGTGGTCCCCAATATTACCACCTAAGAAATTGAGTAAAGGAGTAAATTTAGACTATTTTATTGCGCAAAACCACAGACTGCAATGCAGAAAATGTAAAATGTTACTTAATATGAAGAGAGCTTTTTTGCAATTTTTATCCCTTAGAACTGCAGAATCAGTCAGGTTGGAAGAGACCTGGGGGAAGTCACCCAGTCCAACCTGCTGTTTAAAGTAGGGTCAACACTGATTTCAGATGAATTAGAAAGCTCTAAATTAGAAAACTAAAGGTACACAGCTCCAAAAAGCTGAGTCAACCACAACAGTAAGAGTTTACAGCAGCATCTTTCTGATGACTATGACAACTGTATGCCCCCTTTCTGATAATAATGGGCTGCTAAAAATAATTTTCCAGTTAGGTTTTAGCTGCTATATGTACTTCCGTACTTACACATCAGTTGAAGTCACAAGAAATGCGAACCTGCAACAGAAGGGTTTTGCCCAACCTTTCTTATTTCACTGGCAATGTGATAGCATCACAAATCATTATTTCTACTCTTCTTTTCCCATCTTGCTTACTTAGGGGAAGACATAGCAAACTCCCTGTTTCAATGAGCAAAACAACCGCCGCAACATAAAGTCTTCAACAAAACATTCCCTGTCGTACACTTCAAAACAGAACATTTTGCAGAACAAAGATCAAAAAGAAGAGAGGTCACCTATCCTTACTGTGCTGACATTTCTGTCTTTTTCAATATAAAAACTTCAGTGACAGTTTACTCTGATAATGAGAGCTATTTCTGGCTCCTTTAAAATCAGAAAACTATAGAAATTTCCAGGGCATCAACAGCTGAAGCAGACTCTTAAAATAAATAAATAATTCTTCCCTTAAAATTAGGAATTAATTTGAAGGATTTTTTTTAAACAAAGAAAAAAGAAGGGAAAAAATATTTTTCTACATAAACATAAAAAGTAAAATTTGACTAAGTGTTAAAATGTTTCAAAAAAATGCAAACAAAACTACATGAAAGCACCTTGATTTTTCCTGCAAACTGACATATTTTCATGCTGAGAAACACCTGAAACAATTTGTATATCCATATTCTGATATAGCTACCACAGGAAGAAAGAAAAAAGCTTTCAAAAATGTCTAGTGACACTGTCATTTCAGAGGCTCCATACATAAAAAAAATTATCAATATAAGAAATTATTCATCTTTTCTTTTCTTGAAAGGGGTAAGATATACTTTGTTGAGATGATGGGGCTTTGAGCATCCTGGTCTAGTGAAGGGTGTCCCTGCCCATAGCAGGGGGGTTGGAACTAGATGATCTTTGAGGTCCTTTCTAACCCAAACCATTCTATGATTCTATGACATTTGCTTTCCATTGAGATTTTAGTTACATTTTTCTTGTCTGCATAAGTAGTCCCTTCCACATTATATCACTGTGAAAATTTCTGAAGAAGAATACTAAGAAATTACAAATCAGAAATATTTAACAATGTATTAGAATGAAGGGCAACTTCTTTGTACCAGAAAAAAATATAAGAAATACAGACCCAAGTGTAGAATTAGCACACAAAATTTGAATATTCAAATCAAGAATTCATTCACAGAATTCTCATAAGACTTTCATGGTCAGAAAGATACCTAGAAGCATATTTTACACTTCACACAAATTTCTCACACAATTTAAAAATCAATCCTCAATATACGCTGTAGTTTATGCTACTATAATTCATTGTAATCCTTTTTAATGGTTATTTTCAACTAGCAAGTATCTATATACTAATAATCATTATATCCTAACACTAACATTTTAGAAACATTCTAAGGATATATTACATAAATTTTCATCAGTCTTTCAGGTTTATATCCATGTTTTTCTACTGTAAATTCTAAGATTCATCAAAAATCACTTCATATATGAACTTCTACATATGAAATTCTTAGATATTTTACACAGAGTAAACAATTCTGTCACGATTACTTATAGTCAAAATCCTGCTTTATTCATAATTAGTCCTTCTCAGTATCAATATGCCATTCAGAAAGGGAAACGAATACGTTAGGGAAGGAAGCGACTTGTTCAGTGGCATCCATGGCCAGCAGGAGTCAGAGAAATGATCAGATACAGAAAATACTGAGTCTGGGAAATGCGTATCCCTTAACACCAAAGTCTGTAAAGCCAGCATAGCAATGCATTTCAATATACCTGAAGGTGTAAACTTCAAAACATTAATACTAGTGCTTACATTTGTAATTCTAATACAAAAGATTATTTCCTCAATACAGACAAAATAACATGTGTGTAAAGAAAAGTTCTCTCATAATGCTACATTCACATACATAAGCAATTCTTTATACATCTAGAGAAAGAATAAAAATACAGAATATTCTAATTTAAAGCTTCACCTGTTTTCAAATTGTTGCAGAACTGATTGATCAACTAATTCACAAGGATCTGAATGCAAATTTTGGAATCAAGTAATAGCATCTGTCTTGGATTAAAGAAAATGGAATAGTTACTAATTTTATAAATATATTTGTAATTGTCATGAGGTTCGGTCTCTAACTTTTTTTAACCTCTTGTCATGTTGTTTATCTGTACTCACATAAGCATGATATCAACATGGCAATGACATTCAACATTCATTTTGGATTGAAACATGTTGGGAAAAGAAGGGGGTTAACAATGAAGCCACACTAGTGAAAGAAGTTTACGCACTCCTATTCAAAAGACGGAAATGAAACTTTGACTTGCCCTTTGCGAAGCCTCTTTCTTGCTATATAATGATTTTTGCTGTGTCCAGAACCTCCCTCTTGTAGGGCTAAATAGAGGGGGAAAAATGGCGACATGATTACTCAAAAATTGATTTCTTACCAGAAAAAAAAAAAAAAAAGCTTCCTAAATTAAAGGTAAACAATGCGGCTTCACTCATCAGCAATGGATGAGATACACCCAGTGTTTTAGGCAGACCCGTGAAGGGTTGGGTTGGGTTTTTTTTTCCCTTCAGATCTTTTCCTGCGGCATCTCCATATACATTCTAACAAGTTTTTACCTCCAAATATGCAAGCAGACATTTGCTGACCTTTTAAACTGACTATATGAAGTTTTTTGTGCTTAGGCCACCTTTGAACAAACAGGTCTCACTTTCAGTAGCTTTAGAAGTTTAGAAATTCTTCTTTCGCACTTCAGTCTTCAAAAGGGATTCCATCCTTATTCTCTTATCTACATTATACCCAAAAAAGTTAAACTTGCCAAACTGTCAGTAAAACTGCCACAAATTTGTTTTTCTTTTGTTACAGCATAAAGCACTTACCTCTGGATAAACCAAGATATTTACCAAAATTATGTGGCCACAGTATGAAACAGGACTTCGAATGTTACCAAAACATCAGTAACATTCTTAAATTTAAACATACAATTGCACATGCAATTATGTGCCATCTGTGAATGCATAACACGTTAAGATACCTTGAACAATCAGCAGCCAAATTTTAGCTTAGACTGTATGCCCTTAGTTTACTCAATGGCTGTGCATCAGCCCAGGATATTAACTTTATATGCCTAAATTACAGCGTCTGACCATTTGACGAGCCTGTTCAGAAGCACAGGAAAAATGAGCAAACACGGAGGAGAAGGAAAAACAAGAATACAACAAACACTTAACTTTAGCTTTGCCATCACCTTGGCCTTCCTTCTAAGCCCTAAGAGCAAGGTGGGGTCTAAATAATGCATCTTTTTTCCTGTGGAACATCTCTAACATGCACACATCCTCCCTGCGAGGACAGATCAATCAACCATGTCCTCATCAGTTCACTTCGCAAGCGGTATATTGTCTTCCTTCCCTGAAAAATTACACATTGTTCCACTTAAAGCAATCTTTGCAGCAGATGGGTGTATTACTTCATTTTATCATTCCTTCCTTTCATCTCTGCACAGGCCAACCCTTCACCATTCCACAAGGATAGATAACTCAGCAGGTCCCTCCCTTGTGAAACACTTTTTTTTTTTTTTTTAATTTCTAATCCCCAAGATTTGAGGTCTTTATGTCATACTGAAAAGACTAGCGGTTTTTGCTAACCATTCTTGCTAACCACAGGTTTCCATGAGGAACTTCTGTGCTTTTTCCCCCAACCTAAAATGGATTTCTCATAGGGTTTTCTTCAAAGATACTGCTGATAAACTGATAGTTTTAATGCTGAGATATCATTCCATGCCATTTAAGATGCGATGTAATAACCAGCTGTCCAGTATACCTTGACTGCAAAGTACTGAAGGAAGGGACTTCTCCCCTGTACACAATATAGCATGTAATAAGGCTCTATCATAGTACAGGCTGCTTAATATCTATTTGGTATTAATGCAACAAATGTACACATACAAACAAAGATTCAAAAGCACCAACAGAAATAGTATTTTTCAGCTGTTTTCTACCTCCTCTTTAGTAGGTATACTTAACTAACAGACATAACTTTTAATTTTTATCAGATATAACTTTTCAATATTCAAATCAGAAAATCAAATACAAAGAAGAGACTACACATATAACACAAAGCACAAAGGAAAAAAACAGAGAATTATTAAAGCCATATATAAGCTGTGCCGACTGCTGAACAAGTTTTAGCTGTGTCTGATAGGGGAATGCCACTACATTAACCTGAATATTAGTTTAATTATTGACCATGGTGAACTGCATATTCTGAGAATCACAGAAACATCAGAACCTCTGGAAGCTATCTCAACACAAGGTTTCGTCTACCCATGTCCAAAAACAAAGGATGAAGTTTTCACGACCTTTCTGGGTACCTGCACTACTCTCCTAGCAAAGAAGAGGTTTTCCCTAGTGTCCAACCTGAATCTCTTTCAAACCATAATTTGCAGCCGTTACTCTTTGTTTCAGTCTCTGTCACTAGCTAGATGAATTTAGCTTGATCACCTTTGTAACTCCTCTTAAAGTACGTACTTAGTTCACATCAAGAACTAATTCAGCACCAGAATACAGCTCAGAACCTCCTCGGTTCTGTGGGTCACCAAATAGAAGAAATCAAACAGAAGGAAGAAGAGGAGGTTTACACTGGATGATCGTTTAACCCAGATTAACAACACAAAGGCAAGACACTGGCATTTGTTTGCAGATGTGTCATTCTCTGGCTCAAGTTCACGTGGCATGAAAACAAAAAGCATGATCATAAACGTGGATTGAAGATATACTAGAGATATGTTTCTAGATGTAGGACACAAGTATTTATTTTCCAAATTGTTTGATTTTACTTTCTGCCCAACAATCTGTTATCTGGTTGCCTGAACTCTTTCCGCTACAATGATTTATCAAGCTTCTTATGACAAACAGGACAGCAGACGTACTGTTATATGAGAAGGATAACATAGAAACAGCAAAGTTTAATTCTTCTTGGGAAATGAGGATTAAAAACATGTAGTCTAGAACCAAGAGATCCTCTCCCCTCATCTAATCACACCACCTTCACACAAGCACACATGCAGACTCTTACCAGATTGTTTCAATTTTCACTCCACTTTTTTTTTTTTTTCTAATTTTTTTTTTTGTGTAGGACAGCCAACTCTTTGGGAAAAAAATGCAGTGAAAACTATGTGGGTTTGGAACTGGACAGATTCCTACTCATATTCTACATATTTTGCTGCATCTCTTCTTTTTAGAGGTAGGTATAATGTAATAAATGTAATAATAATAAATTATTACTTATTAATAATAATAATAAATGTACTGGAACAAATCCATAATTTCGCACATATTGCAAATACCTGAGAGGCATTATTGCGTTTCATTATTTTAGTGTACGGTTTTCACATTTTCCTGGATGTAGTTGATTTTGGGTAGCAATATGAAATCCTCAGACAGATGAAATCAGCACTTACAACATTAGATAGCATGGTCTCTAGCACACCTAGAGTCACGTCATGTAAACAGACAGCAAACCTGTAGTGCAACCCTTTAAAGCTGATGCAGAGGGGGACCGAACTACAGAGCAAAAAATGACGGTTATTACAGCTAGACTGAAAACAATGTGGGTAACTCATACTGTCCTCCTTATCACTGGGGTTTCCTTAACCCTCATCCCATGGATCAAAGCCACAATTCAGAAAGTTTAAATCACATAAACGACCCTTTGTGGCCCAAGGATCTATGGGGCCTTTGGACCTGTTTCAGTCTGAATCCAGACCATAGCTGAGCATCCATAAATTACCTAAGGACACATGGGTGCTGCAAAGAGGAGACCACGGTATACTTTACCACTACGGTTCACATACAAGAGTGATTTCTATTTTTATATAAAAGGATTTCTTAGGTGGTAGGAACAAGATAAGTCAATATGAAAGTTGCTGGTTTTAAGGATAAGCATCTTTCAGGCAAGTTGCCTCATAGCCAGAATGTTGCTCCCGGTCCCAGCTGTGCCTTGTCTGCGCTTTTGCAACTGACAAGTTGCTAACAAAAACTATTTCTAACACTTGAAGGAAAAAAAAAAATCTCAAGGTTAACTCTCTTTTTTAATATAACTTTAAGAGAGAAGAAACAACATGCTTTCAGACTGCACAGGACATGTTCAGATACAGTTCTTTAAAGCACACAAGATAGAGGTTCAGAGCTGACAACCATGGTCATGGTTTGCAGCTTCTCCTTGTATACCTTGTGATTAAAATTACATTGGATTGATGTTTTTGTGTCAGCCACCAATAAAAGCCTCTAAATGCCTCTCCTCTTCTCTTAGGAAACAACCAAGATCCAGATTAGATGAAGTACGTTCACATTTCTTACTTTTTTAAAAAAGAATACAATTTGATATTTGATAAGTTTTGATCAAAATAACCAGCTATGTTTTAGTTTTAATATCGTAACACTGTTTCTGAGCTGACTCTGACTGCTGAAGAGGCACACACAGCAGACTCTGGCTAAGAGAGACAATCACAATACCAATACACATTTTGCATGGTGGGAGAAGTGAAAGCTTACCTCTTGACCAAGTTTTCCACAGCTCAAGAAGAAAACAGAATTACAAGGAACATGCAAAAGGAACCCACAAATACATGGAGGAAGAGAAAGTGCAAGACAGTGATATACATTGAAATTTATTTCTATGCATATACTGTACTATGTCCACACACTATAATGTCACGCTACAATGTAGTGTGACACACTACACTACCTTTCTAGTCTCTGCATGTTGTTCCAGCAGATAAAACTAGAAGAGGATTCAAAAAGCAAAAATCTGCTTCATGAATTCACTCACTTGGAAGTGCACACTTCAAGGTTTTATACTTTAAAGGTTCAAAGACAGATATGTGTAAGTTATTTTAATCTTATACACAGTTTCTGAGTGACATCAAGTCTGTCATCATCTTAGACTGTTAGCATGGACAGAAATACTTAAAAGGAAAAAAATCCCAGAAGCAAGAGATCGTTTAGCAGTACTATAAGTCTTGTATGAAGAAGAAAGTTGAAAGCCTGTGAAAGAAATCTGATTTGGTCTGCAAAAATCCTGGACATTCACAGGGATGCCACAAGCCAGAAGAATGTAAACAAAGGTGATGCCGGACAGAGGACTGAAAAGTTCATGCTGGCCCCACCAGCCAAGCATGGAAAGGCATTGCATCAAAAGTCTCCTCTCACAAAATGGTAAAGCACAGTGAACATAGCATGTATGGAAAGATAATCACTGTCAAAGATGAGGTAAAAGATACCTTAATGAAATGGGGAAGTATTTTTTTTTATTCTCACATAAGATCACATTCTTTTGGAATCAATGAGACATGATAACAAAATTCAGGTAGCCTTTCTAGCAGAACCTCTACAATCAACCCTATGTAAAAGACAGGAAAGTCTGACATTGAAAAAAATGAAAGAAGTATTTCACTGGAACACACCCTCAAGCAGTTTTCAAATCTATCCCAAACCTGACAATCTGACATTACACAAGAAGCATATAGTAACTCTAGAAGACAGTTTGAAAGAGAAGTCCTCCTCCAAGTGATAAAAGCCAAATAGAAGTCAATTGCTAGCACTGACTAAAGACACATCTACAGCTACACTGTTGTATGGGGAGGATTAATCAAATATTTTTAGATAATAGATCAACCTGTGGCACAGGCTTCTGTATATAGAGGCAGAAACAAAACATTTCCCAACAGCGGCAGAGCTTTTAGAAGTCTGCACTGGCTAGCTAAAATTAATTCACCTACACTTTGGATAAACACTTGGCAGAGAGATTTTATTTATATATCTTAATTGTACCTGTATAACTGCAGCCATATTACATAATGTCAACACAAACCTGTCTGATGTCAACCAGAGGGCAAAGTCAAGAAGTTGGCCCTGTAGCACTATACAAATGTAATTTAAAAAAGCCTACAAACAATGCATGTGCTTATCGCAGGTTGCTTCAGATAGACAACGCTGTAATTTTTAATTTTACATAGCCATATCTTAAAAGTTCCACAGATGTCCTTGAAACAATTGCTACCATACAGTCACTAAACAAAACATATATTTGGCAAGAGTTTTCAACTGAAATACTTTCATATATAAACGACAGTAAAAATAAGAAAACAAAGGTAACAACACGCAGACTTAAAAGAACAGTGCTTGTTCCTTGCAGGTAGCCACAGTATAACACACATGGTAACCATGCAGCCAGATTTCTCCAAACACATTAAAAAAAACATCCAGCTAAGAAGAACAAATAGTTTTAGAAGTTTGTGAGGGATTTCCAGAAATCATGGGAAAGCACCTGTGGACAAAGTCTGCACAATTCCGTAAGGGATTTCACACACACCCGGTGTATCACACATAATCCACAGCACAGATCACATAACCCATGGCACCTTCAAGATGCACTGGGCTTACTGTGCGTTCTCAGGTCATCCGTGTGGTTTATGCCCAGTAAGTCTTGCATCGGACAGACAGTCAGACCTCAGGTATTTCAAATTCACTGAGTATGTCATATGATGTCCACATATACGCTTCTGTCTGGGAAATGTTGCAACTTTATTAATAAATTCCATCCTTTCTCTGGCAATAGAGCTTCATCCCATCGGCAATGAGAGAAGCATCTCATATGCTTATTCATGTTCTACTTTTTTAAAATCATTATGGAAATTATATATTTCCTGGGGGCTATCATCAGTAGGACTAACAAAAGATCAACACAAGGCTTCTTTCATAATTCCTTTAAAAATTAAAATTTAGACTGCTTAGGTCACAAGCCTGTCCTCTATCCAAAGCTCCATCTTATTTCTTATTCTGTGAGAATTCATTTGATAGCCTCTAATCTTTGGCAAGGAATTTCTCAAATGCTCTAGATAAGTTTGTGGCATTAGACCAATTTTCCTCATCTGGATCACTGCCAGGATAAGAAATGCTAACTTTATCTAACACTCCCTCCAGTTTTTTTAAACTAACTCAGAATGACTCCCTTTCATCAAAGCTATGCTTTTCCTAATATGTTCTCACACATGCTCCATAAGTAATTTTAACTGATCTACAAACTACTGTTACATACACTGACTTACAGTTTCCAGGGTGGAGAATAATAAATGTAAAGTCAATAAAAGATTAAACAGTAAATATCAAAAGTCTCACTTGAGTTTATAGGACTGAGATTATTAGAAAAGTACTTTCACTTTGGAATATGTTTATATGCATTAATGACAAGGCACCTGACATTCCTCAAATGAAATTTTATAACTTGGTGTTTTCACAACACAGACAGAAGGAAGCATTCCATGCAGAGAAAGACTCACTTTAGGGAAGAAAGTTTAACATTTTGTTACCACTGTACACCAATTAAAGACTCCATGAGAACATAACTATAACAGATAAACAGTACACCTGTACTGACTTTTCCAGAACATATGAAGACTGTGGCTATAGCCAAAAATGTAGTGAGCATACAAAATACCTACATCTGTGCACTTGTGTACAAGTTTTGATCAGCATGGTAAAAACCTGTTACAGGTTCTCTGTTTAACCTAAGGCTAAAAATCCTTCTTTCTAGTATACTATTTATCCTGAGTCCCTATCCCACTCCAAAGGAAATGATTTCATTACTACCAGGCTCTTGTTTATTTTAGAAGAGTTTGTAGATCTGGGGGGGGTTGGAGAAGGGAGAAATACATCATCCATATAAACAAACCCCATATGTTTTCCATGCCTGCTTGAAACCCTTGCAGAAAAGGTTAAGCATATTTTCATGTCAACCTTTAGAAAAGTGCCTTTCTTCGCTCAGACCACAAGTTTAGAGAATTAGGCCTGAGAAAACAAAATTAAGCTTATTTTTGTTTTCCTATTTTATTTATTTAAGAGTAAGTTAGAATTCCCTTACCAAGGACAGCCAGAAGCACAAGTGGATACATACCTGTTCCTGAACGTGTTTGGTTTGATTCTCAGGAACACTTTCAAAAGCTTCTTGGTTTGATTTGTGACAATTCTCCTAATTTAACACTGAATACCTTCCACAAAGGTGAACGTGGGCACAGTATTCCACTTGCAGTATGCCACATGAACCACTTCTTTATTACTTTTCTTTTTTGTCCTTTCTCCTTCCCAAAATGGCCTACTTTGTTTATTACTTTTTCTTTTCTCTGACTGTGACATTTCAGAATTATCCAAACCAGTGAACCAGCTACAATACTACTTTTATAAATCAGTCTGAACTACACAGGGCCTATGCAGATCAAATTCTGTTTCCTCTGTTTCAGATCAAATTTTGTTTCTTACATTTGTTGTCTGTGTTTCCTACTCCTCGCAACTTCTCTGCCTTCAAATACTGAAGGCGTAGCCAACTTCTGATCTTAATGTCTGACCTAAGGACTATTTTATAAAGCCCACATTCTCAAGTCAAATAATGTTGCATCATATATTTACTTAAGAACTCACAGTTTTCAAAACTTGGCAACGCCACTGCAGTAGCCCAACACATCGTATGTGAGGTATAATGATGGCAAAGTATTTCAACAAACAGAAAATAAAACTAGTTTCCCCTTTGAATTAAAATGGTACAAATTTGTATAAAAAGTTGTATAAAGACTCCTTCCTTTGTCTTTTGCTAGTAAAAAGTATTTGGTAACATGATCATTCCAGACAATTAAAAATATGCCACACCTCTACTTAATGCGCTTTGCATTACACTTTTGCCCTGGAGAAGTGGTTCTATTGTGTGCAGCTAACCCAAAAAGGGCAATAATTCAAACTATTTATCTTCAGAAAACAAAGACTGTATTTTACAATATCCTCCCACTGTTCTTGTGGGGGAGTCAGCCTAGAAGTCAAACACTGGCACACATTTTGCAGTTGGTCCTCATTTCTTGTCAACTACATCATCATTTAAATGCTAAAAATTCCATTTCAAGTGAAGGGAAAAAAAACCCAAAAAACTAACCCCGCATGAACAAGTCTCAAAGTTTTCATGTCACTGGTTCCAAGAAAGACAAATAGGCCACACAAACTGAAAGGAATCAAATTTAGTTGTCTTCAGAACAGTTCTTAACAGATTTAAACGTGTTTGAATTTATGCCTGAAACTGGTATGGTACCATTTTACCTTCAGAGTTGTTAAGAAAGTTTCTATCTCAGGATGATACTCCTGAAAGAATGCCTCTCATGGACAATGGAGAAAAAGGCACACTTTGCTTTCCATTTTTCACATCATATACATTATATTATTAATGTAATTATCCTTTCTACTAAAATTAGAAAACCTAACCTTTGCCCTTCAGATGCTGTTTGAAGTCCACTAGTGTAACTATATGCAAATACATGTTTATATCTAAATATAAACTTCTAAATTATACATAGCAGTAACAGTTTTATATATATGCATGCACATGTATATTATATTATTTATATACAAAGCCACCACGTAAAGATACAGAGATATGGTGGTTTTATCCATATACACATATGTATACATAAACACATATACACACACATCCCCTCTACATTAACAACCTACTCAGGCCTATATATGTTCCACTTTGCACCCTTTGAGAAGCTTAGTTCAATTTAACATAAATTTTGAGCAGCACTAAATTAAGTTGGTGTACAAATCTGTGCCGAATAAGGGTCATAAATATCTTGACTCAGGTATACCCACATTACCATGGAAGAGGCCCTCTATAAACAGATCATCAGACACTGATACGTGAAGAGAATTTGGCACAACCCTAAAAATAAAGTTGTGTACAAGAGGACTGCTTAAATATTTAACAGCACACCAGAGACAGAGTTGATTTTAGCAGTCTAACATGACAGCCAAAGCAAAAACAAAGTCACATTTCCTTACCTTTATATACTGCTTAAACAATCCAGACCAAACAGAGACTTTGGGACAAAATTGTTACCTGGTAGACCACTACTTTATAGACTCAAAGAAACTTGAAACTAGTGTGAGGTATCAATAAAATATTCTTTCAATATAGTCTCCTGCTTGATTGTGATAAGCAAATACATCTTTCTTATAAAACCAAGACTAAGCAATGCTTCAAATCATTTCAGGAAAAGATAAAATTATGACTTTACACCACATAAAAAGTTACCTCACAACAGTTCTAGATGCCACATAATTTTTTTTAAAAGAGGGCCTCTGCCAGTATGCCGAGTAACTTTGTATATGCAAACCAATCCGACGTGTTTAGTAAAACAGCATGTGTTAGGGAAGTCATGTATACAGACACACTTGCAGGTTTAAGCTTAAAACAAAGATTCTGAGAACTAAATAGCATACAAATTAATGTGCAGAGTAGAGGAGGTAGAGGCCACCAACGTAAAAAAAAAAAAAAAAGCGCCTATCTTTCTTGCAGTTTTCCCTTTATTTGAGCCACTTCCTTCTCAACAGCCTTGGAAAAGCAGACATTTCGGCTCCGAAAAACTGTGACTAAAAGAAAGTTCCTTGTTCAAGTGTGCTCTGTAGAGAAGCAGCTAAATGATGCTCCCTTATGTAGTCCGGAAACTGCAACAAATTAAAGTGTTGAAAATGTCTATGTCAGAACTTACTCCAGTAAGTCTGACTCTTTGAGCACAAGCCAATGCATTTAGTTTTCTTCAGACAATGGTATATTATTAGGAAATTAGGATTAGACAAGTTTATAGTAAACCCATAATAAACTACTCAAGCACAAAAATATAAACAACGCATGCAACAATGTTAATGTTTCCATTATTGCTAGCACAATAACTTATGAATGGTGAAATATTAAGAGTGTTTAAGTTGTTTCTGACATATGTGGCCAAGTAACACGTTTTGGCCTACCTTTGAAAGCAAGCATGGTAATGTTAAACAAAAGGGTACATCTGTCTTCAGAACTAAATTTAATAAAGCAGGTAAGCATTTCTTAAACTAAGAAAAAAATACCAAATTCAGAAATGCATATTTTATACTTTGTGGAAAACACTTCATTAGTTGCTCTTCAAAAAAAAGGAAATTGCGCTATTTAGTGAAGTTCAGACTAATGGGATCTACAAACAGATGTAAGGCAAAGCTATCAACTTAAAAAATATATATGTATATATACATCCCTGCCTGAAATTATTTTACCTCAGTAAAAACAAGGGGGGGAAACCCCAACTTTTCCTATCATGACCATCCTGAATATTCAGCCTTTTTTTGTTTTTCCAACCCTTTGCAATCACTACGATACTCTTATGTCGGTCTTTCACACAAACACTGACAAAGTAGAACTTTATTGTAGTATACCACATGGTTGTTAGAACACAGAAATCGGAAGAGGCAAAGGCGAGTGGAGGTTCAGACACAAGCCAGGTGGGTTTTATCGTGTTGGGCGAATTCTACCAGACTCCGGTTAACCGTGCCTAGCGATGCTACGGTTCCAGAGGAGCGGCGGCGAGTGCCACCCCCGCAGGCGCGGCCACCTTTGTTCCCCAGGGCTACCGCAGCAGACGGCCGGCGCTCCCCGCTTTCCCGCCGAGCAGCCCACCGCCGCCTGCAGCGGCTGCCAGCGAGGGCTGGCTCAGTCGTCGGCCCCCCTCACCCCGGCGCCGCGGCCACCTGCCAGCTCCCGGAGCTGGCACCCAGCGCCGGCCTGCACCGCAAACCCCTCTCCCCTCCGGCGCAGCGCCCACCCCCGCGGCCTGGCAGCGTCCCACGGGCGGGCAGGACCGGCGGCGTTGCGGTGACCCCCCGGCTCACAGCTCCGGCAGGCTGCCCTGCACGTAGAAAGGAGTGAGAAGCGCTGCACGCCGCTTTGAATCCTGGGCTCTCAGGGTTGGTTTTTCCTTGTTGCTGTTTGCTTTCTTTTTTTTTTTAAAGTGGAAAGTTTCCTCTCGCAGCAGAGGCCGGGACAACGCGCAAACTGCCCCAGGGCGCCGCGCTGCCATCACAGCTGACAGGTTTCTGCCTCCCCCCTCCTTCCGCAACATTAAAAAGCGGGCAGATAGATCCGGCTGGGGTTTGTTTTTAATAACAGCTATTAATGCAGCTAATTGCAGCCCTTGCCAACAAAATAAAAGTCAAGCTCGCATGCGAGCATCCCGCACGGAGCCTCCTCGGCACTGGGGCCAGGGGGGCGGCAGAGGAAGAGCGGGGGGCCGGGGTCAGGGAAGCGGGGCCGGGGGCAGTGGAGAGGCGCAGGAAAGTTGCGATCGGTCTCGTTAGCCCCGGAGCCGNCTCGCAAAGTTTCAGGGAAGTCCCGCCGAGCTCCTCCCGGGTGAAAATGGCGAGGGGAGGGGGGGCGGAGGACCGGAGAGGATGCAGACAGGAAAAGGCGGTGAGAGAAACGCGAAGGGGGAGCCCGGCCCAGCACCGCCGAGGTGGTGCCGCCGCTCCGGCTGTTGGCGCTGTGCTCGGCGCGGGGGCGGGACGGGCCGCGCCCTCCGCCGGGACGGGCCCGCCGCCCAGCTGGGTCGGGCCGGGCTGGGCCGAGCCAAGCTGAGCTGGGCCGCTCCGTTCCGCCACCAAACGGCAGCCGCGTCTCGACAGGCGGCAGGGGCTGATCCCGGCGCCGCGGTCCCCGGGCCGCCCAGCTTCGCCTCAGCCGCTTCTGGTCCCCCCACCTGGCCCAGTCAGCGGGCTGCGGTGCTGAGGAGGGGAGGCTCTCCCCTCTCCTTCCCCCGTCACCCCTATTGGGTAGCACCTCAAAGCCGCCTTCATCCCATCTCGCCCGGTCCTCTGCGCCCTCTCGGACCGCAGGTGGAGGCAAATCCTGAGGAGAGCGGGGGTTTTGCCTAGCCGGCAGGCAGCACGGTGGCCTCTCCTGGGCAGGGGGGCGGCAGCTGCCCCGAGGACGGAAAGAAGCGCCAGGGCAGCGGGAGCTCCGGCCTGGCCCCGGCTCTTCTGCCTGGCCTGGGCCGGCCGCTCCGGTCAGCACTGTGCCGCCTCCTTCAGCAGCCCCCGTAGATTTTGGGGAAGAAACAAGGGACAGCTCTTACCCATCTCTTCTCTAAACCAGCTTCCAGTTTCAGGTAGGGTCTGTGCTAAGGAGGAGCTCCCTGCCATCTGAAACCAGGATGAGTTACTCTTCCCAGCTGTCGGGATCGGTGCGAGCCCCATCCGTTTGCACAAACAGGACTGATGGTAGGCAACGTTTAGTCTAAAAAGCCCATTCTCCACTTGGAAATCTGTGGAGGCAATGGAAACGTGACCTGTAAATGTTTTAGGTATCAACAAAGAAACTCTTAGCTATATATGGCACCTGTAAGGATGGCAGTGCTAAATGTATGTTTGTAAGTACTGTGGTTGATCAAATTTACAACCTGTGTCTTTTCAAATTGCTTTTTTGACCAAATGTGCAGCTGTAGTGTTTCATTTTGATCAACTGTCCTATTAGGACCCATTTCACTATTGTAATCTCGTTTCCCACCTGAGATTTGCACACACACAGTACCTTACTGTCTATATAATTTTTGAATGTGTTTGGTCTTTGGTGAATTTTCTTCTGAAATTGTTGCATTTTAATCTGCATCTTCTACAGACTACCAAATCTGTTGAAAATGTGAGCACTCTAGAATGAGATGAATACTAGTCCCACTTAGTAGACTTTTTCTTATGATGTGAGAAGTAATAAACATTTTCAACCATATTCTTTGGCTTTGGTGTTGAAAATCGTACTACATTTTGCTGTTGTCTGCAGTATTTCCTTAGGAATGAATCGGTTTCAGTACAGTAGTCTACCTTGGCTATGTTGTTTAGGGGTGTGACAGGCTGGTGCTTGGATATTTTGGAGTATGTATGTTTATACTCCCAGGTCAAAGCCTGCTGAGGCATTATAACTCCTGCAAGCTTCCTGTGATCCTGTGGCCCAAACAGCTATTCTATATAGGATCCAGCACAGGGAGACTGTGAGGTCCATGTGTGAATCTGATGCAGCTTCCTGCATGTGAGGCAGGAATGCCTGCATGTGAGGTCCAGGTGCCATCCTTAATGGCTATCACAAATTCAAATGCAAATGCAAGGCCAGAGACACATCAGGTAGCCGGTGGTAGTTTTTTTCTGAGCACTGCAGTTCCTACTTCTCCCCTGTTGAAAAAAGCATACTAGAAGATCCTGCAGCCTCACTTCATTGTTCAGATGATCCTCAAATGCACTAAAGTGTTGGAAGTGTCATCAACTACTCTGAGTGCCTCTTCCTTACAGCTCACTGTGGCAAAGGCAGATCTGGCTCTGATGGCAGTAGGCGTGGTGAGTCGTCCACCTCTCTCCTGCCCTTGCCATATTTAATTATAGGGTCACATAATTGAGCATTTCACAACATGAGTCACATGATGGCATTTGCTTTCAAGGGAAAGAGTGGAAAAATGACAACTGTATACGACCCGAGCTACTATACACTGTGTTACAGCTCTTCTGCAACTCTTAAAATAACCAAAGAGGAGAGGTAGCAGTAGCAATGCTGAGAATTGTATACCTTTGGTTTTCTCATCTATGTGAAATCTAGCGATATAGCTCATAGGTTGTGACTCGCCCACAGATCCACATCCTCTGTGCAGACATAGACACAAGTTTTTCTTCAAAAAGAAAGATTACAGTATTTTTAAAAACTTGTAGGTTGCTGAGTCATTTCATTAGTGCATCAGCCATGTTGAATACACCTTTGTTATTGGAATAGATGAGGACAGGACTTCCTCAGTACTGTGTCAGCCAGTCATATACAAATACTATTTATAAAAGCATTCAGTGAAATCACATGATGTGATCCTGAGTACAACCTGGCCTGTTGTACTGACTGAAATGTCATGTATTTCGTGATCCTTCCAGATGGGAGAATTATTGTGCTGATGCCAGGGAGGGGAAAAGATTGTCCACAGCAGTCTGTTCGCTTTCATGTGACCTGATACACTGTCAGCATGCCTGGTTAAGCCAATCTATACATGCATAGTTGGAAAAACCTCTGGAAGTTTAGATTTCACTGCACCTGTACAGATCAGTTAAGCAGTACATGAACTGCAACATGAACTTGCAGGGGGAAAAATGAGTTTGCTGCACCTGGCTACACTGTTAACGCACCTACCTACGTCCAGGAAGAGGGCAAAGGATGTCACTTTAACATCACATTGTGAAAACCTCTCCCAGCTGCCCCCAAAGTACAATTGTATTGTTGTTTCTAATTACTCTGTATCACTGCAGTATGAAGGGTGAATAGTAGTGTGTGTGTGGTCTCATGTATTGTATACTTGACCCTCCACTGAAACTGTTACCTTCTTTTCTTTCAGCTTACTACATTGTATAGATGGAATTCTGTTCTATTCATTGGGAATAAGAATCATCCGTTTCATGAAGTTTTTATTGCTTTCTGCTTTTCTCCATCTGTGATTTAACTGGTCCTTTTTGAACAGCCAGCTACCCATTTATCTTTCTGCTCTTTAACACAAGCAATTACATGGTGCATATGTTTTAATTTAAAAAATGTAATATCAAACACTTAGGAAATAATAATGCAGGATATGCCTAAACAATGGACAGTGTTCTATGAGGCAGTTTCTTTGACATAGATGGTGTTAGTTTTTAGGTCAAAGTTTTGGACCTAAAATTTGGTTCTGATATGTTTATGTAGAGAGTGGAACACAGGTGATTACTACTGGTTTTGTGAGACAGACAGTAGAATATCATATCCAGGTCTGGGATCAGTATTTTCAAAAATAGGTTGCTTGGCAGTATAATCAATAGTATAGCATATCTTGGCAAGGACAAAATAATAGGAATGAAGCAGAGAAAGAAGTGAGAAGCAGCAATCTCTGGAAGCTGGGTGGAAAGTGAGACTGGAAATAAAGCTCAAATTTTAACCATGAGAATTAGTCCTTAGAATGAATAAGCAAAGAAAGTGACAGATAAACTTTTGTAATGTTTTCAAATTCAAACTGAGAGTTTACTCACACACAAGCTTTTGAGCTCACTACAGTGCTAACTTCTTTGTTTCCCAAGGTCAAAGTGGAAGATAATGGATTTTGTCTGTTAGTTATGTTCTTAATGAGATCCAGCACACACAAATTCAGAGATGTAAAGATGGTCATCTTTCTTTCTTCCTTCAAAGAAGTGTATCTTTTCTACCTCAGAAGGAAGGCATCATCTGTCCAGGAAGAAAGTGGGGTGGCATAAACCCTTTGTTCCTTAGGTCACTTCCACTTGTTTGCCTCTGCAGGACTCCATAAACTGTTCCACACAGAGCAGGAGCCTATGGAAGAAGGTCTTCTCCAAGCCACTGCTGAAAATAACAACAGCTTTTCATACTTGAAAATTTACTTCTTCAATCTGCAACAACAGATCAAATGTAAAAGTAGGCAAAGACACTGTTGCTGAATCAGCCCAATATCCACTTCTGTGTTCTACCACTAGAATTTTTCTGTTTCCCTTGTTTCACACATTCCTGAGCCACACACACCTCCAGGCTTACTGCTTTGATTAGGCACCCCAATGCCATTTTTTAAACACTCCAGCTTCTTGGCATATTGTCTTGCATCCAGAGTACGGTCCACTATAAGCCCCAGATCTCTTCCTGCTAAGTAATTATTTTGTTTGTAATTCTGTATGTCTGAAGTTGATTATTCCTGCATAAGTATCCTTCATTACATGTATCTGTATAGAAACCCTTCCTACTTTTCCAGGCCGTTACACCAATTTGTTCAAATTATTTGAGTTTGAATCACAAGTGCTTCCATGGCATTTGCAGGCCATCTCCTTTTTGTATAATTGTCATGATTTAGCCCTGGCTGGCACCTAAGTACTGTACAGCCACTCGCTCGCTCCCCCCTGGTGGGACAGGGGAGAGAATCAGAAGAGTGAAAGTGAGAGAGAGGGTTGAGATAAAAACAGTTTAATAGGACAAACACAAAAAGGAAAATAATAATAATTATATATACAAAACAAGTGATGAACAGCACAATTTTTTATCACCTGAAGTCAACGCTGTGCAAGGCCCCCAGCTGCCCAGCCTCTAAGCCCACATGCACAAGCAAAATGAGACAAGGAATTCATTCACCACCTCCCATTGGCAGGCAGGTGTTCAGCCATCTCCAGGAAAGCAGGGCTCCATCACACATAGCCCTTACTTGTGAAGACAAACACCATCATTCTGAACACCCCTGCGCAAGACCCCTGGCTGCCATGCCAGGCCCCCCGGTGACACAACTCTCCGCTCCCCCCCCCCCCCCCNCCTGGCTGCCGCATAAGACCCTGAACTACTACACCAGGCCTCCAGCTGCCAACAGGACATGACGTCACATGGTATGGAATATCCCTTTGGCCAGTTCACGTCAGCTGCCCTGGCTGTGTCCCCTCCCAGCTTCTTGGCACCCCTCACCTTCTTGTTGGCAGGGCAGTATGAGAAGCTGAAAAGTCCTTGACTGCTTGGCAACAACTGAAAACATCAGTGTGTTATCAACATTATTCTCATCCTAAATCCAAAACACAGCACTACACCAGCTGCCAGAAAGAAAGTTAACTCTATCCCTGCTGAAACCAGGACAATAATCCACAAGTTTAAATGTACAGTTATCATGCAGGTTATTAGTAAAGGATTGAATTAAAAGGTATTAAGTACAGACTCACGTGGAATTCCATCACACCCATACTCTTTAGGTGTTTTTACCCCACTAGTTTTGTGTCGCTTTATAATATTTTCTTCCCAACTTGATTTTCTCTGTTTGCTCAGAAGAATGGTTTATGAGACTGTATCAAAAACCTCATCAGTCAAAATACATCACACCTATTGCTTATGCTCTGTAATAGGAGGAAACTTGATTAGTTTGGCATGGTTTGTCTTTTACAACAAATCAGTGCTGGCCTGATACTGATTTCATTGTTACCTTCCAGTGTTTACATTTTTTAATTGTTCTAGACTACTGTCACTCATCAGTAATGCCCTAAATACTTTTCTTCTACTTTGAATCTTCCAGTATCTCACCTGTCCACTAATCTTCAAAGGTAAGTATTTATCATTTTGTGATTGCTTCAGCAAGGTATTGAAATAACCTGATATTCTAGGTTAATCAGAAACTGCTTGAAAAGTTATCTAAATACTCTGTAACTTCTTTTACCCCCTACTGGGTTTATTTTTTTATTGTGATTAACAATGTTACTGCGCCAGCCACTTGCTTGAAAAAAAGGCATTATGGATGACAGCGTTATCCAGCATGTCTTTTCTGTTGGCAGTGGATCAATATTTCCAGAAGTTACTTTTCATTATATTATGATCTGCAAAATGCAGATAATGTATTGTCTATTCCAACTAACAAACTTGAGCAGAAACCTCACATTTTACAAGGAGTAGCTCTCATGCCTGGATGTGGTTTACATATTCTTTATATACACTTTGATTTTGACACTGAACTTTCAGCCAAATCTGTTTATGTTAAGAATATGTGAACTTTTCTTATTCCTACAGTTAAATACAGACTGTGGTATGTGCATTCTTACTAAGCAGCAAAACATGCTTTATTAAAGACAGGTCTACATAAGTAAAACCATTTTTTCTTTCCGCTGTTTTCAGATGCTGAATTGATGTTTAAAGTGGACTGCATGCTCCCATAGCTTTTCTCCTGAAGCAGGCACCATTGGGGAGGAAGCTCTTTGGTTCAAAAGCAGAGCATTGAAAAAAAAAATTAGCCAAAGAAGAGAGAGGGAAAACAGACTGGTAAATACAATGGAATGAAATTTGGGAAGAAATGTGGAGTCTGTGATGGAAAATGAAAGAACAGAGTCGGAAATGCAAATGTTGCTGGATCTGGGATCAGTATTGTGTTAGATGCTGAACTGGTAAGTTAAATGGAACTGATATCTGAAATACTGGCAAAATAGTTTTACAGATAAGCTCCTGGGTATTTATTTGGAGAGAAGCAGCAGATGTTAGCCGGAGAACTGGTTAGGGATTTTCTTATGAGCTACTTATTTCCATGGGAAAGTTACAACAGTTTAAGATCTAAATGGTTGATGTGAATACTATCAGCAGATCTCCCAAATTGTTTTGTTTGTTGTTTTGTTTTTGTTGTGTTGGGGTTTTTTAATGTTTCCAATTGTTGAAATTGCTTCAGCATTTATGAAAGGAAAGTTTTGGACGTTTCCATGACTTTCTGCTAAATATTTTAAATAATTAGGACAAAACATTTAAAAACATTAAACTTAAAAATTCAAAGCTCAAGTTTAAAAATCTGAGACCTCAATGTAGAATTTTTTATAAAAAAATCAGGTTTTTTTTTAAAGTTTTTTTAATATCTTGGGAATGGAAGTTAATCTCTGAGTTAGGCTGGCAAAGCTGTTTTCTGCCTCTGTAAGCCTATCTCTGGGCAAACTGACTATGGAAATAAAAGGTAATTTAACATTAAAACAGAATTTGAAAGATTGCAAGATAAAGCTTTCTTATGACAAACATCTGCATATTCTGTTTCATTTCTTTGAGCAAAAAGTATGCTGATTTGGGAGGAAAGACCTTTTTTTTGGTGTTTTTTTTCTCTGTGCTCCAAACTGACCTCACTATATTTGAAAAATTCTGGGATAGGACAGGCTCCATTTATCCAAAGTATGCTTTGAGGATGTTTGTTATGGCTTGACAATAGAATAACTGATGCATTCAGATAAGCATGAGTATCTTGGCATTGCTTGTGCATATTTGTGCAAATCGTCCTCAGTAGCTCTCTAGCTCTTAGGAGCACAGTCCTTCTGGAGCAAGGTGGTCATTGCTGCTTAGAACTGCTATCTGAGAGACATGCTTCCCATTCTGAAGATACTGGAATTGACGTAGTCACTGTACCTTAAAGGAAGATACAGCACAGCTTTTATTCAGAAATTTCATAATGCTACTTCTTAGATGATATCTGAATAGTCTGTTCTGTGTGAAGGACACTTTTTTATCGCTTACATAGCACCATTTCACTAAACAGTCTCCTGTCACTGCCATCAATTCTACAGAATTCTAGGCTGTAGTGACCTGAAATTTCTAGGTCTGAGAGTCAGACATTGTAATAGTATATAACAGCTGTTTCCTCTTCAGAAATGATTACACGATTTTCATGATTTAGCTGGGGATAATTTTTAACAAGCAGCTAGTATGTTTCCTATATTTTGGTAATTTTCTTGAAAATAGTTTGATAATTCAGTTAGTAAAATATGTATGCTACTGAAAATCAGTTATGCTGTATTTTAGTTAAATCTGTTTTTTATTATAGCAAAGTTCTTGAAGTACTGTTCACTTATTAATACATACGAGCATAACTGATTTACAAACTATGTTCCTTTACACATCAGGAACCTGTTATATTGTTACTTAACACTAATATTTTTGTGGCTGCTGTCCAGGCCTCCATGTCATTTCCACTGAAATTCTTTGGCAGTTCAAAAAATAATCCAGGTCCTGGGAATGAGAGTACTGCCCATGCAGAATCAGATCCGTATGTTGTAATTTATGCATGAATTTGACCTGTTGGAATGGGTGTCATACTATTTCTGTGAGCGGATATAGCCTAAAGAAAGAGGTATAAGCTGTTAACTATCCATCAACAGTTGTCTCTAAAGCTTATGGGACACGTCAAAGTAGAGAATGTTCAGAGTGGCCAAGGGTAAGCTAAGGATGGCAGTCTTATTTGTGATCTAAGCAATGTCTGATAGTATGGAAAGGATACAGGTTTACAGGCACGTTTCAAACTGAGCTAGAAATTTATCTAGCAGCTAGATATTTCTGAAATGACTACTGACTTTTCTGCTTTGGTATTTAAAAGGATGCAAACTGATCTTGTCAGACTGGTTAGTCCCACGACGACTAGTTTTACCATACTTTTATGTGGTTTGATATTTTATCCTCAAAATTTGGTGTACAATATAATTTGAATAAATTAAATTATGGCTAACCTAAATTATTTATGATTGCTACATGAATACTAAGACCACATACAAGCCCAGGTAAAATTTAGGTGGGGTTATTGAGACAATAGATATAAGACAATCGATAAACACCACTCCTCTATTCTTTTGTGTAAGTTTCCTTACTTATAATGATTTAATGAGTTAAGAGAGACTGCCCATAGGAACAGAAAATCAATAGATTTCTTACCTAAATTGTCATTGATCTTTTAATGTTTATTGGAGTTGATTACTGCTGCTGCTTTGGTTTCACCGCATGAAACTGAAAAGCCAGAGCTAAGAATAACATTATGGGGAGCGTAGTATTTTACACAGGAGGGGAGAGATGAAGGAATAGAATGGTGCAGGGGATCCCAAGGAACCTGCAAGAGAGAGAAAGGTAAAAATGGAAAGAGGGAAGATTCACAGGAAAGGAATTTATTGCAAGGAGTACTACAACTGTGCATCACAGCTTCTTACTTGAAAATGTTTGGATTTAAAAATTTAACCTTAAAATCCAGCAGGCTGGGTTTTAAAGTAATTAGAACTATATTTTCCTTTCATTTATAGTCACTGTCTTGCAATCTTAACTTCATCTTATAGCTTTTCAGTTTGGAATTCAAATTAAGAAACATTTAATTTAATTTTTATATGTAACAAATAAAAAACTGGTAAACCATGTAATCACATGCTACATACTAAAAGTTGTTCCATTGTGGTGGGTTGACTCTGACTGGATGCCAGGTGCCCACCAAAGCAGCTCTATCACTCCCCTCCTCAGCAGGACAGCGGGGCAGAAAAATAAGACAGACAAAACTCATGGGTCAAAATAAAGGCAGTTTAATAAAGCAAAGGCAAAGCTCGCACATGGAAGCAAAGGAAAACAAAAGATTTATTCTCTACTTCCCATTGGCAGGCGATGTCCAGCCATTTCCTGGGAAGCAGGGCTTCAGTACGCCTAGCAGTTGCTCTGGAAGACAAACATCATAAATAACAAATGCCCTCTCTTTCTTCCTCCTTTCTCTCAGCTTTTATTGCTGAGCAGACATCATACGGTATGGAATATCCCTTTAGTCAGTTGGGGTCAGCTGTCCTGGCTGTGTCCCCTCCCAAGATCTTGCCCGCCCCCAGCCTACTGGTGAGGGGGGAAGCGAGAGGTTCTTGGTGCTGCGTCAACACGGCTCAGCAGGAGCCAGAACCCTGGTTAACAATACCTGGTTACCAACACCTTGCTCACTACCAGTAGACAGCACAACACTGTGAGAGCTGCTATAGGGAAAATTAACTCCATCTCAGCCAGACCCAATACCTCCATACAAACCTTGTAAATAACTTCATGAAAGTTCACTCTTACACCAATTGAATCATACGTTTATTTAGAATAACCTCATAGAACTAAATACACACAGGAAACAAAACCTCTGTTCCTGTGCCTTACTCCAAGATAGGAAAAATAACTGCACATAAAAAAGACTTATTTGCTGAATACTTCCTTAAGTAGTAAAAGAAAATGCCCTTTCATTTAAACCACAATTTAGGCTTAATCACAGGGGGAAAAAAGTGTATCTTTTCCTGTCATAGTAGACAAACACCTCAACATGAAGCCCTATACAATGCTGCAGCATTGTCATCCTGGGTTATATAAACAAGCAAATCATAAGATAGAGGAGGAAGACATTTCAAACACATCAACTGTACTTGATTATGCTTAGATTTAATGGATCTTGACACAATGAAGCATGTGAAGAGAATCTTAAAAATAACTTGATTAGTGTATTTCAGGCATATAAGAGAATATAACAATGTGAAATTAGATAGAAATATAGGTAGGCAAACAGGAGAATATAAAAATAAACATAATTAAACTGATCTTGATCGTGCTAAATATTATCAAGAATAAAAGATTATTTAGAAAAAAGATTAAAAAACATTAAAAAAACTCTGAAAGTTGAAATCAGACTTATAGAAATAAGTCACATTTTTTCATCTTTTCCTTGGAGTCTCTCGAAGAAAGTGGAGAAATTCATACATGGGTATCTTCCAAACATGAGTGGGTGATTTTCTAAAAGATGTACATTTTGTACAACGCATTATTAGGTTCAACAAGAAAGTATCAGGCTAACATTCTGGGTTTATGTTGTAAAGAAATGATAATATATTTGCCTCTGAAATCTCTCTTCTAGAGGTCTAAGGCAGATTTGTTTCTCATTTCACAAGAACTTGTTATCAACAATCTTCTGCTAACTCCAGAACAAGGAGAGAAAAATAGACAACTTAAGACAGTCTTCTTTCTAAGTATTAAGCTCTTGGATGTGTATATCTATCTAACCACCTATAACTCATTTTGTCTTTTAAATACACACCCCAAATATTTTTATATTCTAAGTATAGAACCCAGTCCTCTAATAGATTTTGCATAGGGAGCAAGACTAGCAAAGAGCTTCACTGGATTCTTTGTGAGCACAAAGATCCAATTGTAGACATGAAAATGCTTTGAGGATCACATCTTCTAGAGAAGGAATCATAGAGAATTTTCCATGCAATCTTAAACTGAGACAGAGTAACAAACTTAATCTGAATTTATGATTCTGAGAGGTGCTTTTTAGTTGTCACCTGAAGCAAGAACTTTGCACCAGGCACCTACATGTCAAGAAGTGTTTTAAGATGGCTTTTTCAGACAGAGATAGTGCTGGACTAGCAACCAGTATCATCAGATCCTGAGATGGCATTGACCAGCTGCAGCATGCATTGATGACAAGCATCATGCACAGCCATGTGCCTGATGTGTTCATGTCCCTCAAACCTCTGGTGTTCATCAGTGACCAATTCTGGCTGTGTACTGCATTCACTCCCCTACATTCCTTTCCTTCATTTTTGTCCTGATAGCTGTACCATTTGTGAATGGGTAATAGGACTATCTGCAGCTCTGCACCACAGAGACAGAGAAAGGCAGAATAAGACTGGCCATTACTAGGATATAAAATATGTTCTGAGCTACAGAGAGGCCTTTGCCTGCACCAACCCCTGTTTGGTATGGAGATAGGTACTTGGCTTTAAAGATACAGTTACACGGAATTCTATCCCCATTTGGTTTTGAGATAGGTAGTTGGCCTTAAAGATAAACTTACAGGGAATCTTTTCCTTCTGTCTCGAACGAATCAAGTAAAAAATACCGTTTTGAGTATAGTGTTTATCCTCAAGGGGAAATTTGCTCTATATCATTCTCTGTACGACAGTTACTGGAGCACCTCCAATCTTCACCTGGAAGCTCAGCCAATAAGGCAAAGAATAGGCCTTCGTTGATGAAATTCTTCTGTGGGGTACCAGGGCACATATGTACAGAAAGAACAATGACAAAACTTTATCTCCTGATACAGGTTGCTCTACTCCTTCTTTTAGTAGGTATCCCACTGATTCAGGCAGTTTCCTTTCTGTAGGTTGTAGGAGCTGGAACTGGTGTGTAAATGTCTATGGACAATCAGAAAATCTGGTCTTCAGGGTACCACCAGTGTCACTATACCTTGATAGTTTCAGCACAGCTGTGTAGTAAAACATTAGAGGTGAAGAAAAGGTTGCTAAATATTTCACTTTAGGATCTCAAATTTTGTTCTGTTCAATTTTTAACCTGACTCTGAATAACTTCTGTCTAAAATAATTCTTAGTCACTTAAAAAATGGAAAGAAAACCCCAGTTAAAATCTAATAATGCACCTGAGTCAAGAAGTGTACATCTATAAAGATGTATCCCTCATACCAAAACCATAGTGATGGAATGCTGCACTTGCAGAGAAATGATGCAACAGTGTCGGTTGCACTGGCACAAGAAAATATTATTTATTTGTTAAAGATTATCTGTTTCAATGAGAAAACTATAGACAACTTTTCAGGATACAGCACGAAGATGGATTTAGCTTTTTCCTGTATTACTGATCATGACTAACAACAGTCTTCAATAACCTTTGTGATATTAGCGTAAGATTTCATGCATTATGAAAGCAAAACACAAGACAGCTTCAGGAAGCTGCTCCAAAACTTCTAAAGAAAAGCCAATTCCTATTTTGGTTTAATTCAGCAACTGTGCGATTATTTGAACTGTACAGCTGGAAATGGATTTTGCTTTCCGAAGGACTGATAGTGGGATGATCGGAATATATGGATTCAAGTTTTTCTGTGATGTGGGCAGATAACATATCTTTGTGATTTAATTCAGCCTATGTGCTATACATTTTTTAAAATATATACAATTTTTTAAGATACTGTTTGTCCCGTTGCAACCACATTATTTTCATACTGTAGTTATGGGTCAGGGTAAAGACTAATTTTTAGTATTTCTAAAAGTAAGAAAAAAGATCATTTTTCTTCGTGCTTTTCTACTTTGTAGAAGAATCTTTGCTAAGGACACAAATAATGGATTTCCACTGGCTACCTGCGGGTATTAGAGCAGCAATATATTTTAGAATTTTTTTAAGTGTTCACCCCATGCTATCTGAATACCTCAGTGGTTTTGAAGTATATTTTTACAGCAGCTTTGCAAAACAGAACTCTCATTTCCGTATTGAGTGTCATGGAATAAATCACATTTGTAATTCATGATACTTTGTGAAAACAAAGACATGCAGTCTTACTTTAAAATAGTACACATATAAGCTTTATACTTTGCAGTTAGCCAGCTACAGGGACACAATTTATTTAAAGCTTAATTTCATACCAGTGCACTGTACTTTACAGCTGAGACAGTTGCTCATAAATTACGGACCACATTGGTCTGTGATAGAGCAGGGAATTGAATTCAAGTGTCACTAATATCAAACTAGCTCAATAACCACTTGTCCCCCCACCTGCTTCCTGCCAAGGAAGAAGAAACATGCTCTCCTCTGAGGAGGAGACTCTGCATGCACCTACGTTGGTGCAAACCTCCCACTGCTTCTTTCAGTTCAGACTTGAGCACACAGCATTGCGGAGAGCACTTTATAAATATCCCGATAAATGTGGTACAAGTTTTTAATAAACCTCATTTATTTGAAGAAATTTGATGAAGTAATAGTTTTAGGTAACTTTATATCTTCTTTCTTTAAGACCCTGAGATGTGGGAGTCCTCACAGATGTAGCAAAGAGCAGCATTTGTTTAGAGCTTGACGCATTAAAATCCTAGGTGGTCCTCTTTGGCTGGTCCATATTAATTGCAGCAATGACAGTTGGGGTCAGGGGATCATGGAACAGCCGGTCTGTATTACTTTGACCTAATCTCAGGTGATGTGGTCTAGGAAATAGGTAATTATATTTATCAGCACTCCACTGACTCATATCTTTAATATTAGGGTGATTGATCTTTATGCTTTGTAGGCCCCTGCAGCTGTTCGTAAGCTTCTTTCTCTGTATTCGCCAGAATAGTCAAATACATTCAGTTAAGTTTCATAAATTGTGTGATTCTTTAACCAGCAATGCAGTATCATGAAGTAAGCAAATAAAAATCTTACTGGTACAAAGCTGTGCTGGAAACTCTTTAGGAACTGTGGAGGGAAGAGAGGAACAAGTGATCGGGAAACACTTTTCTCATTTCAACCAATTTCCACCTCCCCCAGGCGTTTCAGTTAAAGTTTCAAATATGTTACCTCTTTAGACATTTTGCAATAGACAAAACATACAAACCATGAACTGAAAAAAAACAGCTATTAATATATTTAAAGATTTGAAGTACGTTTAAAATACAGCACTTCATTAAACTGAGTCAGTAGTTGGTAGATTACATACGTGCTTTCCAATGAAAAATCATCTGTTTTACCAAAAGCCAAAACAATTCAGTGTGGAATGCCAAATATTATATTCATTGCAAATATTTATGTTAATTCAAGAGGATGCAAACAGTGTGCAGAAGTCGGGAAATTGAATTTTATGTTTTTCACAGCAACTGTCACTTAACTGCATTGCAGCCACAGCAGCGTATAGTCACAGCATTGTTCTAATAAAATTTTACATCTCTACAAAAGGGCTCAATGCCAACCACTGTGAGAACCTGCATTTTGAATTTCCTGCGTCTGGCATATTTAAATTTTCATCTATAACACTAGATTAAATTAAATCTTTATGTTGAATATATGGCAAGAAGCTGGATTAAGCTCTGAATTCTGTAGTTAGCACTCACAAAGTGCTTCTTGAAATAAGATCACTTGGATCATTTATCCTGTATACCGTTCATGAAGATAGATGTTCAACATTTCCGCCAGAACTCTTCGTCAAAAGTTTATTCTGCCTGGGATAAAGTTCAGCTGTTGTAACTGAAGTGTTTCATGGCAAAGGTCTGAGCCTGCTTCCCTTATTCCTTTCAGGGATACCATAAAACATATTTGGAGGGATAGGAATCCCATGATGTTCATGAACATTATGCCACAGATTGCTATTTGCAGAAGAGAGACAGGGGTTTATGAACATTTTGAAGATGTATTTTCGAAGCATTAGCTGGGTCTATAGAATTATTTTTTCTTTTTGCATTCAGTGACTCTGTTTTTAAGTCTCGCTTCATTTTATTAGAACTTTGAAAGCTCTACATAAATATTTGACAGGGATTTCAAAAATATTTCTTAAATACATTTTAAACTTTAAATAAACAATTTTTCACTCATATGCATGCATATTCTGTTCCTTTTCCACAGCGCTATGTATTTTTAATGACAAAAATGTTAACAGAAAATCAATAAACTTCAACAATCACAACCATATATGCATGTAACATAAATTACAATAAATTAATCCTGTTAGGGTTTACCTCAGGTATCACACTTAAGCAAGAAATTTGGACAGCAAATTTTAATATCTGTTCATGATAAACAGTAGTTTAAAAAAGTAGTTTGAAAAGAATCATTAAGTGATCTTGGCTGAAGAATGGGTTGGACTTAACTGTAATCTGCTTAAAGACATTTCCACAGACAGAAAGCTTTCTGTAAAAGAAAAAAAAAGAATAATGTCATAAATTTCAGCATATGTTTCTGAATGCATCTTAACTAAGGGCTTTGAGATCTTGTAAATATTCTACATTTGAAAACAATTTTTATACCAATGTGATTCTTCTCTAATGAGTTTCTGGTATTTGTGAATATTGTACAGTTTTGCTTTTGATATTAAAAAGTTCTAAAACATTCTTTCTGGATGCAATTGACCTTTTTTCTAATTCAAATATACATAGTGCAAAGAACAGCCTACTTAGGGTAGCATTTGTCTGGCAATTTGTCCTCCTTTAAATTTACTGCTTAATTTGCAGTGAATTAAATCACAGAGACATAGAATAAGAGGAAGATCCACCATGTTTCCTGAACAAAGTTTGATAAATGGGTTGCTTTGCATGAAAAATCTTTATAATACAGGTGTAGTTCTGCCCTGGGGAAAACAGTGGTTAGGAATAAGAAGACATGATAATGAAGGCCAGTCAGTCATCTGTTTTGCAACACTCAGCTCTTTATTGCATGCAGTTCTTAGTTAACAGACTAGGGACTTTTTAATTCTTTCTGACTACAGCCTGAGCGAACCAGAATATACAAATTGTGATCTGGCCAGTTCTGAAACATAATAAAATTTTCAGCATTGAAACATATGGCCTGACAAATCATTGTATTAGAAATATTCAACTATGTCACATACCAGTCTCTGACACCGAGACTCTATAATAGACACAGGAGAATTTGTTAGCGTGCTTCGCTCCAAGAATTGCCTTAATGTAAGACAAGGCATGGCAGCTGGATATAACTATCCTGGACAAATTCAGAATTAAATTAGCCACTATGAGGTGAAGACAAATTTAACAGGTTAGTTTATGTGCAAAACCTGCAGATTCCAGGTTTATGTCAGAGTGCTATAACCTACAGACAATTTATTGGACTCTAGTGTAAGAAGAGAAATAGTTACATTTGCTTTATTTTACAAGCAATGAATTCAAAATTAAAACTATTATTTTCTCTTCCTTCTGCTGCACGCCTTCTTACCAGGATCACCTCCCTAGTTAGAGTAGTTCTAGTCAGTACTGAGGAAACAGTTAAGACAATGTATGTTCCACAACAGTAAAGGATCCATGGTGATGTGATGATTAAGGCAAGTAAGCTTTCCATTGTCAAAAGAATAAATGCATGGCCAGGATCCTCTTTGATCATCATCACTTCAAATGTACACTCCTTTCTTCATTCTGTTGTCATTCTTTCATATGAAAAAACCATTGAAACCTTTCAACAGGACTGAGAATGTTTGTTCTTGTTTGATGCTCACATTTAAAATTCCAGTCTTTTTAATATAAAGAAAATTATTATTTTTCTTTTCTTTCCTCCCTTTTAAAATTGCCTCCATTCTGAAAAAGTTTGACAGTGACTTCAGGAACAGTTTGATTAATAAGGTTCTCAGATATCTACGTCCGTGCACATTAAGCTAGTTTGTCTTTAACTTTTTGCTTCAGTGTTCCTTCTCTGTTCCAGTCCTATCGAAAAGTCATCCCAAACCCTGTATCTGGTCCATGCTAATGCTGAATGACTTTACAGCCTGCCCCCTGAATGTTTTGTACTCTTGAAACTAGAGGTTGTCTTGTCCATTAGTTCAGATGAATCCCATGGTTCTTAAAGCACTCAGCAGAGGCTCCTATAAATTAATTATCTGAAGTTCCTCAGTCAGTCAGTGGTGAGAGATACACATCTCTGTGTGTTTTATGGACTGACTCACCCCCTGGAGCTGCTTGTCTCTCTCCATTGTCTACAGAGGGACACTGAAGCAAACATGTTCTCCAGTCCTGTGTTCAGCTATCGTTACTCGGGGAATGTGCCAGCATTCATGCTTTTAAAAAGTTATGATAGTGTGTTCAAAATGGTGCTGTTAGTCTGGTCACACTCTCAATTTCAAAGAAAACTAGCTGCTGTATTTCAAATAATGATTTTAAAAATTCCAGTAAACATCTACTTCAAACTTTTTTCCGTCATAGTTCAATGACTTAATTTCCTAAGACTAATGGCTCCCACTTCCACGCATGCGTTCGTGATTAGATTTTTGGCCTAAGCCTCTAAAGAACAGGAAACTTGCTTTTGACATCTACAAGTAAACAAGAAGCCCTGGGCTGCTTTAGAGCTCTGGCCGGGCAGAGCCTCCAGAGGTGGTGATGCTCTCTGCTTGCGGTTGTCACTGAGCAAGGAGGAAAACAAGGACAGGCCTTTTTTCCACTGCGTGTGTATAGCAGCTTGGAACATTTCAGTTAAAGCAGATCTCATCTGGAGAGAAAAAAAGTAGTATCTCTGCTGACAGAGCAGGTGACAAAAGAATGAACTGAATGTGCCAGGGGAAAGGAGGATTGTACAACCGCGCAGCTCTTCAGTAAAATGACTCAAAATACTGACAACCAGGATTTGTGGGGGATTTTGCTTTTAGTTTTTGGATCTGGTTTTTGGGGGTTTTTTGCTGTTTGGGGTTTTGTTCCTAGACAACTAGTAACACCAGGCAGTTTCCCAGTCCAGTTTATTGAAGCTACACAAACAAGATAATTTCTGGTTAGGGTTTTTTTGTTTGTTTTTCAGTTTTCAGGAACTTGGTATTACTAGAACCATATTAAAATAATTACATCTGATAATATTTACTGATAATTCAACATAGCAGGATATTTCCATTGCATTTCAAGTACACAGGCTATTCCATAAATTAATTTGAATTCAGATATCCCTGTTAATCTCTTTTGTGTTAGTCTTTGTCATGTGTTACTATGTCTGTTTGGGGGGGTTTGCTGCTTTATATACTGGTGGCATATTGAATATTTGCATGATAGGAAAATCCTCCTGCAATTTTCTGTGTTGTGGTCCTGCTGAGTGGTAATGTAAAAAAGAATACAAACCTGTGATGGAAATTAATTCCTCAGGAATACTCCACAGCTGATTGTGGCAAACAAAGGAGAAGCGTTCAGGATACATTCACTGCTACCATGCTGCAAGAGAAGTGTAAAAAAAGTTATTGTTATATAGTGTTATCCCTAAATACACATTCGGGGCTTTAGTTCTAGATCTGTTTGACATATTTGGAGCATGTGATGAGATCTTCAGAAATTTTCCACTTTCTCAACTAGCCTTCAACACTTGTGAAATAAACTGACTACAGAGTGCCATGTTAAAACTCCACTCTCTCATCCTTGTCTTTTTTTTAACAGTAATACATTCACAGGGAGTAGATTTGAGACTCTGGACTGAATCAGGCTGACAAAGTCTTGCAATATTATTAAGTAGTGAACGTTGTTTGTTTTGGCCTACTTCCTGAATTCTTTTATTCTTTTGTTGCTTACCTTTTTTTCTATATTCTCAGGGAAAGATTATCTTTCCCACGTGAAAGAAGTGACCAAAAATACGGAAGATGGCTGAGGTTAATAGTGCTACTCAGTTCTAATGGAAAATCATATTATTTCATCACCCATAGGCATCTTTATTATCCAGAAAGATAATTGTCCTTTTCACATTTGTATGGTGTCATTTTGTTATCTGGCATAGTATGTGTGTATGTAACATATATATGCAGTTGTCCATTTAAATGAAACCTGATTAGCTAGAATTTATAATGATTTGTGCAAATTCAATTTTTTAATCTAAAGAAGTTCCACTTTTAAAAAGCCCTAAATATTAGTGACACAGTTCTTGTAAAAGTGGCTACTGACTGAAGACTTAAACAGTTCAGGCTGATCTATAATTAGTGTCTATATATTTATTATGTTTATAATTAGAGATAACCTCTTGATGTTTTTTTAAAAAATGTGTCTGAAAGTGGATGAATGCAGAGATTGTACTGGATGTTACATCTCTGTGTGTGAGAGGGGTACCACAAAGTAGCAAAAATTCACAAAGAATGAAATGCTACAGAATTCCAAAGAAATGCCAGGAGCCTGATCCTCAAAAAAAAAAAACCAAAAAACCAAAAACCAAACCAAACAAACAAAAAAACCAAACCAAAACAAAAACAACAACAACAACAAAAAAAACAACCACACAACCAAAACCCAAACAAACTTGGGAGCAGCTTTTTGTTCTGATTACTAACAGAGAGGTGACAACATACACAAAGATAGTATCTCCTCTTTTATTTCTTCTGTATACAAAACAGAGATTTTTGTACTTTTCTGATAAATAAATAAGATTTTATTAAAGACATAGTTGGCTTCACTAGAAATTCCTCTTCTACTCAACCCAAACCAACTCTTGTGATCCAAACTATGACTTCAGCGCAATGACCAAAGCAGGCAATAGGCAGAGTGCAGATGAAACAGTGGGAAAGTTATGAGCAGTGCTTTCTTCTGTATGGCTATTGCTACCACATGTGCTTTGTATGAACACATAGTAAATGCAGAGCTGATATCATCACCTGTTGTTAAAGTTTCCTGCTTTTTATTAAAGTTACTTTTCTATTCTCTGTTGCATGCAACTTTTTTGAATTTATCCATTTTGCTGAAATCTTTCATGTTTGGCACCTGCACGAGAATTTATTTTGGTTTATTTTTTAATTCAGCCAAAACTAATTTATGGCTTCCAAGAATGAAGCTGAGGGAAATAAATTAGCATGTAAAAAGACTTGCTTGCTCTTTTCCTTGAAAAACTCTACAATTCACATATGTAGAAGTAGAAAAAGGAGATTTGGCAGCTTTTTATTCATATGGAAGTCTTTCCATTTCCTTAAAATGCCAAAATTTGTTCAGGTAACAAGCTTTTAGGAAACTGCAGTTTGTACATGCTCAGTAGATGCTTCATAACGTTCAGTGTTGATTCCATCATTGCTTGCATCCCTCACACCTCTTATTACTGACAAGATTGGACTTTTGCCATCTTCACAGTGGGACCGAGCAGGCTAACTTTAGAGTACGTGACAAAAGCCAGGCTTCCTTGCACAAGCTTCTCCGTTTAGGGAAAGAGTAAATATTAGGCACTGGACTGAAAAGCATAATAGATGTTGGTGTGTTCACGATCATATGTTATTAGGATTATTCATGATATGACATAATACCTTGTTTTGTGATTTCCAGACTACAGAAAAAAAGGAAAACATTTCATTCAAGGCTGGCGTCTTAGAACTGGGGTGAAGGGACTCGTAGCATCTGAGTGTAGGAGAAATAATGAAGACAGAAGGGAGTCGGGTGTCTAAACTCTGAAACATTGAAGGTGGGCAATGAATTGCCGTTAAAACAAAACCAAAACCAATTGTGTAGGAAGAGTGAAACAAGATATCAGCATATTGTTTTCAGGGGAAGTTGGAGGAGGGATAGGAACTACAGAGGAAAATTTGACCTGACTTGGAATGTGGAAGAAGTGAAATAGTCTGGCAGGTATATGGACATAAGAAGCCAGGGAGAGGGTTGGATGGAAAGAAAACAAAAAGGAAAACCAATGAATGCCAATATTGGTTAGAGGACAGAAGGGTTAACTAAGGACAAAGATAAACCATCTGGCATTTAATGAGAGGTGGTTGGGGGATATGAGCTGCAAGACAGGAAATAAGCAGAATAATTAATATTCATATATTAAGTTTGAGCAGAGAAACCAAGAACATTAAACACACTTGTGGGATGACTCCACACGCTTCTTTCAATGCTGTGTGACCAAACAGCGGATGTCTGGGGAAACCAGCTAGAAAGCAGGTGCTATTCTGTTTTGTGCAGAAGCTGGAATACAGCGTGGAATAGAAAGAACACAAGATATGGTTTCATGATGAAGATGGGGAAACCTGCCTGGAAAATTGTGTTTAGATTGTGATTTTAATGGCAGGTTGTATGTGATGTTAGTATTTCCTTTAAACCACAGATCTCAGAAATTGTTGCTAAGTGTGCCATTTGTCTCTTTTTGCACTCATGACTGAAATGCATAAAATTTGTTTTTAACGTATTTGTATTGCTGTGACACTTAACATGCACCAGCACCAGCACCACCCCAAAAACCATCGGACAATTCAGTGAACATTTGCAAATACTTTTGACCTTAATCTCAAAACATCTCAGTTTTCCCCTTTCTAAAACAGCAGTGATATCGGAAAGTCAACTCACCAAACCTTGGTCGAGATAAAGTGGCATTTGTGACCTTATGAAACTGATGAGCACACAAAAAAAGCACTTACAGAGATTAATAAGATCGGCTTCAGAGTAGTTTGAAGTTGTAGCAATGTGCAGTGAACAAGGCATGGGGTCACATACTGAACAATGGAAAGAAAATGAAAGGCTTTGTCCCTAATCTGTAAGAGAACATTAGCTGTCCTGTGCTCTGAGAGAAGGGGCACTCCTCTGATGCAAGTAGGATTTTATTACTCAATCTTGCCATAAAAAAAAAAAAATTAAAGTCATAATTTCTTGTGTATGTTGAGCTTGGTTTAGCTGACAACGTTATTGCTGGAACCTCTGAATTTGCAAACGCTTGACTGTCAGTTCATGGTTCTTAATTTTTCAGTAACACATAACAGAAAATTGAAAGTTCCTTCATGGAACAAAATATAGCCATTGCCTTAAAACCAGGCAGATTTATGAGAAAGAGAAATAAATACTAAATTTCTTATTACAAGTTCGTATTTTAAGATTGCCTGTTGTGGATTTTATTTTATTGTGAATATTATTCTGAGCATTCTGGTTCTCTGTGAGTGGTGTTCAGTGTGTTCTTTCTATTTTTATTACTTTATAATTTGCTTTTAGTATTTAATATGTTTGTATGAAACATCCCTTTTCTTATTGATATATCTGCCATAAAGATATTAAATATAAAAATATGTGTATATGGAAAGACTATTGTATTATAAGCAAAATTTCCCAGATAATAGCATCTTATTGTTTTAAAAAATTAAGAAAAGAGTTTTGTTGAGTTTTTAAAAGTTTGTAGTACTATACCTGCCATCTACTGGAAGTACAAGGATGATGCATTCAAGTTGTATTATGTTAACTGTTCAGCCAATATCATTTATCATCCTACTACTTTATTATTTTACTTTTTCCAGTAAAAAAAAAAAAGGGGTGTGTGTGTGAACTTTAACTTGCATTATTTTATTTATTACTATATTAAAAATAGCAGTCCTAAAATTTAACTCAAGTTTTCATCTCCTCAACTTTAATAGATTTTTAATTAACCCACAGGAAAATCTAAACAAGTATTAAGAATTGTTAGAAATATATTTGCCTTGTTCTTCTGCCCTGTTCTACATGACCGTTCATTTTTATGGATCTGTACAACTTGCAAGTGGAGTGGGGCTGAACTGTACATAGAAAAATCAGTTTTCAGATACTTATTTATGTATTTCTTTAGAAAAGAATAGTTACAGTGTTTTAAAATAACACCTTACATAAGCAAGTGGTTTTGTTGTTGGGTTTTTTGTTGTTTCTTTTTAACGTGGGGCACATTTTTAAGGGACTGGTAAATTATGTTAGGTCCATTTTCATCTCTTCATGACTCAGTTCTGGTCCCATAAACCACAGTAATTTCATTCCAGCATGGTCACTTGGGCTGATTAAAAACCAGACAAAGTCATTCAAAGGTGAAGAAGTCCATTAGTCTTAGGTTGCCACTAGATTTGGAACAGCCTGACTTAAATATAGTTTGATTTGCTTTAGTAATCCAAAAGTACTTGGCAACAGAAAGAAAAAAAAAATAATGATTTGTTATGGCTGCCATGACATATGAATGCCAAAGGTTGCATACGATCCAATAGAATCAATTTTGGTATGAGAACCAGTCTTTTGTCTGTATATTAACAGCAAAGGCTAATGCAGATGCTTTGGTAAGCTACGTTTCCATCAGATCAAACTGTGAAAAGGAAGAGAAATAATTAAGTGTGTATTTACCTTTGTAAAGCCTATTGTTAACCAAACCAAGACAGGCCTCAAAGGAAAACAAAGTCACCGGTTGTGATCAAGGAAGTATTGCTGAATTCCTAAGAGTTTATTGTGGAAATAAACCTCTTCAGGCCTGGGAAAGTTTTTTTACAAGACTATAACACTGGATAATATTTAATTTTGGTTACTACTCAGCATCTTTTTTGTTGTCCACTATCAGAATATAACAATCTGAGTAATTTGTGGCTAAAATTGTTATCCTTTTCTAGAAGTGTTGCTAAGCAAGAAATTAGATATTTATTCTTCTCTGTTTGCTTTCTTTTAGTTTATTAATATCTATTAGTACATATTTTGTCACTTTACTCGAGAATGATTAAGCAGTTCAATTAATCTTTACTCTCTTTAAAACTGAATTTCTTCTTCTCACACTGAGCAAGGAATCATTGGAAATCTGTGTGCCAAAACCAGACAACCTTGGACTATAGTTACTTTCAGCAGAAAATATAAATGCTTTAGGCAAAGAAGATCTTGAACTTTTGCCTTCTGTTTGAACTGTATATATGCTAGTTTAATTGTGGAAGAGTACACAGTGTCTGGATTCTATACTCTTTAATTTAGAATTTATTTGCTATGGTAGGTCTATTATATTGGCATTTTCCCATATTTCTAGCTAATCAAATGCCAAGTCTAAAACCATAAAATTTCTGGAATCTTTTGAAAGCAGGATAAGAAAAAGAGATAATACCTTTTTTTTCCCCCCAAATGGAATTTTATTGAACGCTTTCAATATAGGAATAGTTATTTGCTTATTAAAATAAACTTATTATGAATGATACACATATTTTATTAATGGAATTTATTAATAAAATATCTAAACCCACTTTTGAATAATGGCAAATTCACTTAATCTGAGAGATGGAGTTAGGCTCCGTGCTGAGGCTGGGATTCCTCTGTGCAAAGTCACATACACCCAAAAAAAACCATCTGAAAACCCAAGGCATGTAGGATACCTTTTTCATAAATGCTTTGTCTGTGCTCCCCTGACAACCTCTAGCTCAACTCAAACTCCATTGTAAGGTATTCCTGTTTTCCATACATTTTCATACAGGTAACCTGAAGGCTGCTGGGCTTTTCAGCATGAGCTATAAACTTTTTAGCTTCTTTCTCTGCACATTCTGGGGAAAAAAATATTTCACATAAGCAACCTTCATATTTTCCAGAGTTATTTTTTTCTCTCTCTTTGACTTTAGAGAAGAAGGAATTGAAGGGAGGTAGAGGGGGTTTGTTTATGGATTTCTTTTCCCAGATCTGCATAGCTCTAGGCCAGACTTGGTTAACTATTAACAGTTTAAATTAAACACTTCACATGCATAATAAAAAAACAGGTCTCTTGTGTTGCTGCTGAAGCAGAACGGCTCTTTTTATTCAATATATGCTTTGATGGTATTCCAAATTCATCTTTTTGCATTTAGACAGGTTAAGTGGTGCCTGAAGGATGATTCGCAAATTATTACAAACAGTGGAGCAGATAGTCCACAGCAAAAGAGGAAATATTAAAAGCGGTTTTCCTTTTTTAAGGAAAATGTCATCCAAAGTTTAATATCCATGTGGAGCAGACATATGCTCATTCTATATTTCCCCATCAGAACTGCTCTTTTTACTTTATGTCAGGCAAATTTCTGTGCTGTTGCCTTCCCCACAGATGTTCATCTCCTGCCACCTCAAAGAAAAAAAATCTCGCCACTATCTACCCAATTGATTGCCCCCAAATGTTTCTTTAAGGTTCTGTAATCTCTTTGTTCTATAAATCTCTGAGGTCACTTTTTCAACATGGAGATCTACTATGTGAGATTTTCCCAAGCACACAAGAGTCTTACCAGTTAGATTTGTTAAAATTAGAGGAGAAGCAAAACAAAATTCTTCCATTGCTTAATGCATGCAAATTTTTATGTCTTCTGAACTAAACTAAACTAAACTAAACTGAACTAATTTAAACTGTATAAGCCTCTTTTCATGGAGTGAGTGCTTCCTTTCCTTTCCTTTCCTTTCCTTTCCTTTCCTTTCCTTTCCTTTCCTTTCCTTTCCTTTCCTTTCCTTTCCTTTCCTTTCCTTTCCTTTCCTTTCCTTTCCTTTCCTTTCCTTTCCTTTCCGTATCCCACGTTGTCTTCTTCGGTAACTTTGGACTTGGATTTTAGGAAAAAAATCACTAAGACAATGCAGTCTTGTTTTTATATTTTCTCCCTTTAACACTGTGATTCTGTCAGTGGGGTTTGCCAAGTTACTCTACCTCTGACTTTAAAAGAAAAATATGATTTCTTGAGGTTGCTTTTGTCATAGATGAACTTTTTTTTAGATTTCTTTCTATTTTGGATAGTTGTCTAACAGCACTTACTAAATTAATGTGGTGATTGCTTAATGTAACTAATAACACAGCACAGAGTTTTTGAATGCTAAACTTGTTTTGTTGAGAAAGAATTTGGGGCAGTGTAACAGGACTTTCCCTTAATCATTTCAATTAGTGAAAATCCAATTCTGGTTATTTTTGCAGATTTTCTGCATTAAATCTTTGCAGGATAGAAGTAGAAGCTATTTGGTTACTGTGGTTTTTAATAGAGGAAGTTAAAAATTGAAATTTGATTTACTCATCAAGGTTTTCTACTAGAAGGAACTATGTGTTTGCTGGATTGTATGATCCCACTATTTTTATAAACTGGGATGCTTGGAGAAGGTTTAAGAGCTCACTGCTGAGATCTCTGATACCTGCACTGCATGACTCCTTTCCTCATCTTTGACTGAGAGTCTGAAGACTTCTCTAAAAATTAAGAAAATACAAAAAGATACTTAAAACTAAGATTGGTCAAATAAAAAAAATTAAAAAATTTAACAAAGAAGGAAATGCTATTTTTAAAGTATTCCCTGAAGAACTGGATTAGCATTCAAAAAGTCGTAAATTGCTGAGAAATTTGTAGGTAACAGAAGTGAGAAATAGAGAAATAGATTAAAGGAGTCTGTAATATCTTAAATCAGACTTTGGCCTTTTCGCTATGCCTAAAGAATAAGCACTCTGGACTGACTGTACAGAAAAGACTTTTTCCTGAAGTGCCCAGCAGAACCCGATCAGCCTTTTCTTTGACAAAATAGTATTATTTCCCCTGTTGAGGCCGTTCAGAACCAGATGCTGAGGACTGCACTTCTTTCTGGTATGTGCCATCTATAAGATGATAAAAAGGGTGAAATCATGCTAATTCCATGTACACATTTCACCAAGTTGACTGGGTGATAAAGGATCGGAGACAATTAATGACATGCTAAATGATTTTTGGAACTAGCAATGGCATGCTGGAACAGCTGCATTTACCTGGTTAATAAAAGAGCGTAAGTGGAGGGCAGATAGTTATGTTTTGATTACAGCATGAAGCCTATATGCCCAAACTGAATTTCCCAATCTCCCACACTTGTTTGACTTTGAACATGTCAGTTAATCTTTCATACGTTCCTGCTTTGTACCATCAGTGATGATGGTATTTTTCCTATATCCCCAGAGTTTCTGGGGGAACTTTGTGATAAGAAGGTCTATCTAGCAATGACAAACCAGAATTTGAAGATGGCTTTGTGGTTTTAGCCAAGTAAGAAGTAGTGCACTTTTATCACATACATTTCATTTCAGTCTAAAGTATTTTTAAAAGATTAGGCATAAAAATACCACCTGGATAACCTTGTTTTGAATAAATCATTTATTTGTCTATACTTTTATTAATCACCACCTTCATTGCTAGTCAAAATTTCTGTTTCATTTAAGTTGATTATTCATTTAAAGTATCTAGTAATTTGGGTCACATACTA
>VXBL01005515.1:741978-770554 GCA_013400195.1 Aramus guarauna | reverse complement strand
AAAAAAAAAAGGCATAAAAAAGGAACCTACTGTTTTTCTCCAAGTTGTATCTGGTCTCCTAGAAAACCATTTCCTTTTTAGAAGAGCTTTTATACAGAAATAAGATTTCTTTCAGCATTAGTGTATCTAGAATAAATGACACTTTCCACCTCTGTATTTTGTTGGGTGCCTAGGAATAATGTAGACAGCCAGCATCTGTGCTACACATGAGCTCTTACAGAGAATCTCCCAAACAGAGTGAAAAGATCATTAACAGCCCAGATTTCAATCTTCTTTATGTAGCTCAGGTATCAAATGAGTAATTTGCTGTCCGTAGCTTCGAGAAGCTCAAATATAAAAGCTACAAGAGACAGGATAATGGTATCTTTGTGATTACACTCTTTTTCTAACTGCTTCCAAGGCTTTTGCTTTCAGTTCTGCCTTAACAAAAAGATAAGCCTGAAAATGAGCCAGGTCCTTATTAAAAACATAGCATATGTCTGGGAAAAAAAGGTCTTGCTGTTCAGATTTATGTTTTTTGGCAGATTTATAAGGTGTTTATGTATAGTAGATTTGATCCCATGGACAAGTGCTGAAGGCTTTGCTTAATTTCCTGAGTGTTTAGAAATTCTGATTAAAAGAAGTTCTTGGTAATAAGATTTAATTCTTACTAACGACACTTTTCAGGACCAAAGAAGGTGGTGCTTTTACCTGATTATAATAAGCATGTTTCACTACCACAGTTGGAAGGGCCAACCAGTCAAGAAAGGACGACTTACACGCTGCATCTGTCCAAACTTTGATATACTATTGCTCTAGCGAACATATAATTTATCATGATTTTTTATTCAGACATATGCTCAGTAGGCAGTGGGATAAGATCATGAATTCCAGACATGTAGCTCTTACAACTAGCTTTGTTATAGGCAGGGATTTACCAGTCTCTGCCAAAATGTTTTTAGGTCAGTCTAATTAAACCCGAATCAACTATAAACATTTCCTCCAGATACTTTTAGCTAAGAAGAACAATACTTCAGGGACTTACATTCAAAGTATACATAATCAAGATATCAGAAAGTACATGCACGTTTAAATGAAGTGATTCAGAAAGGGAGAACATGTGAAATGTATTAATCCTGGGATGTACTGCTTTTGCTTGTTTGCCATAGGGAACTGTTTTACTAGTATCTCTAGTAAAGGTTGTGGAAACAGAGGCTTAATTACACAATTAAATATTTGCTTATGGCAAAGGATATTCAAAATGACATGTTAAGAAGGATACAGCGTATCTTGCACTGAAGGTCTGCTACAGCTCTGAATTGCAGGTTTAATATTTTTCAGCAAACCAGAGACTGTTTTATAGATTACTTTTTATCATGTAAAGACCAAAGAAAAAATGCTTTTAGATATTACTGTTCTCACATTGCTACCCAAGTCACTACTTTTTGTTCATTTGGTAAACTTGTAGATGGATTGTAGCACTGCAAATAATGGGGATGTTTCAAATGAAATGTAGAATACCCCCTGGAATACCTAATTATTTTAAAAAGGTCATATATGAACCTGATTTTTCAGATGTGGATTTTTTTCCTGCTGTCTGTGTTTTACAGTATTTCTTTGTTCTTATTGTTCTCTATATGTCTACAAATAATGGCGTAAGCCTTGAACATCTTCGGTATGCAATTTTTCATTCTTAATAGTTCTAGCACCACTTAGAAAAAGAATATGTGGAAAAAAAACATTAAAATGCCTTTTGTTGTAAGACAGTTCCAATATTTCAAATAAAATTCATGGAGAAATGCACAATAGAGGCGGCCACTAAGGCGAAATAATTTCACCACAATGTTATTCCATTACATTTTTTGTCAAAAGCTAGTGTTCTTTATCATGCTACTGGAGAAAACAAATCAAGACCCTCTTGCTGTATATATTTAAATGTTTGTAGAGCATTTAAACATTTAAAGCATTTCTTTTTCCGTTTTATTTTATCAATAAAACCCAAATAGCTACATAAGGAATGGATGACAGAAAGGGTGCTGGCTACCAATCATTTTTAAGACCAGGACAATGCTAGCTTCGGAAATCTTTCTTTTAGAGTTTTTCTTGAACAAATTTTCTGATACCATTAAGTTATATCTAAGACGGTGTAAATTGTTCTGTATTTCTCCCTCCCTCTGCTAACCCTGGACTTCTCTATATTTAGTCCACGTGGTTGGCAGAACGGCGCTCCTACTCCTCTCTCCTCAGCCACCGTTCCTTGTCGTTCATCACCCATTTATGCACTCTGTTGGTAATGGTTTCAGCTTACAAGTCAGTGCTCCAGTGTGATAGGAATCTGCAGAAAGCCCGAAGTCTTGCTAACAAAAGCCATGTAATATCTCAGCTTAATCTAGTGCTCCATGTATGATTTCCCTGGTGTGATGCTGCGGATGTCTCTACCAGTTTCTCAGCCAAGCAGGTTGTTCGTTTAGAAGCAACTGAAAATGTGCTCTGTTGAGAGAACTAGATATCTCTCTGCTATTCTAAGCAATCTTATAATTTTTTAATTTTATTTTCTCTGTTTATGGTTCCCTAAAAGTTGTCTCTAGACTGTTAATGCAGTTGTGTGGAGAAGTAGGAAGAGAACACTAGTTCTCATCTCAGTGAAGTCGATGGGAATTTGGAGGTTCTGAGGAAATGCAGATTATTATGTTCAGCAAAAAAAGGTACTTTTATGGAGGGAAGAACATTCATTGATGGTTGCTTAGTTACAAACTATGGGCCTGAGAAGGCAAAGGTACAGTCAAGGTAAATAAAGCTGTGTAGTTAATTAAAAGTGTACTCAGCAATCATAAATCACAGTCCTACTTTCACAGGTGCTACTACTTGTATCAGAAATCAGGTATAAGAAATCAAATATAAAGAAAAGGATGAACCAGAGAGACAGACATCAAAAAAGCTGCTAACTGCTCTTCCTGTATTTTAAATGTGAAGGGCACATAACATATACAAATGAGTGTTCCAGTTTATTCTCCTGAAGGGAAGGATGCTACCCCAAATAAAACTAAAAGTGAAGTGTCATGTTTCTGATAGATAATCTGTAGTACAGGCTTATTTTTGCACTGCTTTTTTTCAAAATCATGTCAAAGATCGATAGCTTTAAAAAATAAAATAGAAAATACTTTAATTTGGTAGGGCCCTAATTTAATATGAAATAAACTTACATATAGCAATAAAATTACTATGATTCACTATAGAATCTTCTGAAGAAGTTTAAATCTCTTGAAAAGTCTGATGTTTTAAAGGTGGCACATTTCTTCTTATTACCTGATTATCTGATTAACTTTAAAACCTTTGCGATCTTTTCTAAATTGATATAATTTTAAAGAGAGATTTTTGTACTTGTGCATTACATTTATAAAGCTTAAGAAATGACAAGGCTCATAATAAACACAGACTTTGAATCTAGGTTTATAGATCTAGATACATTCGCCGTAAACTCAGTCCAGCTGGGAATTTAGCACGGGTCCAAAAATTGAATATTCATCCAGTTTTCTTATAAACTCTACTGAGTAACAGATGAACAAAACCTCAGGGACTAAAGTGAGTTTATTTCAGCTGTGTTGTTGATGGTACCAGTAACAGCATTTATTAAAACAATTGTCAATTGATTATAAAAATACTCAGCAAAATTCACCAGGCTAATATGTCACCAGTGCCTAATATTGTAAAACTTAGTAATAATTGTACAGTCATACTGAAATTTAATCTTAGTCTTTAAATATCTATAAATATTTTGTCATAAACACTTCAAGTTTCAGCTAAAGCAATGTGCTATTTCTTTTTCAAGCAGTGCAAGTCACAAAATTTACTGTGCGTGTTCAGCATTGAGTGCAAACAGTTGGATTCACAATGAGACATACACGCTGGAGTTTGCAAATGAATTCCCGGAGATGTGAAGTCTTTTATCTGTGGTGAACTAGGTCCCAACCTCTGGGTCAAATGTCATGGTGAATTATAATAATTGCAATTTATGGTAAAGACTAGAGGAAGGTTTGAAACCTGTCAGTACATATCACGAAGTAGAAATAAATTACAGCTTGTCATAAATGACAGATTTCTGTTAGGTGCTTTCTTTCACTTTGACTGCATCAGACCTTTATCCACCCAGCAATTAACTTTATTCACATTAATATTCAGCAGTGTTGACAAGACTGACACAGTAAAACTCGGTTTGTATAAAAGTAAAGACAGTTTGATGTAGATTATTATATTGTCTCATAATTCACTGTTGAGAGGTAGATCTTGATAAATGAAGAACAAAGCTATTGACTCGGGTGTTGACTTACTGTGCCAAAAAGGACTCTGATTTTCTGTTTTTCAAGGTACACAATTTTTTGTTTGGAAATAAACAGTAATTTTATCTAAAGCACTACTAAAAGTAATATTAACACACTGGTATCATCCTGTTTATTGTTTCCATATATTCACTGGTTCCCCAGGTCTTTTTTGAATATTTAGAATAATTATGATTATGTATGATGTTTAATAAGGCTAATCATATATTTAAAGCATGGTTTTAACTTCTCTGGGAAAGAAAAATGTGTGTACTACTGCTACCCCTGCTAAGGCTGTGACCACACAAAAGGAAAAAAAAACTTTTCAACTAGAGTGGAAAGGAAACAACTACTGAAAGCAAAAAAGTCCACAACAGTTGGCATATCCATCCTATATAATATTACCCAACAAGAAGTGAAGTTAATCATGAGAGAGAGCAGGTTTCCCAATGTTTAAAAGAAGTGTTACAGATGTTGTGGAGAGATTTAACAGCTGCTCTTTTTAGGTTTATAACGTTTACTCAAACTGCATTTACAAAATTGCTGATGCACAGTCGAAGCCATTACGCAGACACAAACTTTAAATTAAAGTACAGCTATGAGCTTTCTTCTGGTACCGTTTTACTTTCATAATGTCTTTTATGGAAGAATCATAAAGCCCTTAATTAATCAAGCCTTATCTCAGGCACGCCGTTTGAGTTAGAGAAATAAGATAGCACATTACAGTAGCTGACAAAGAGACCTCTGTACAGCTTCTCGCTGAATGTGGCAATTTCACAGCACCTTTCTCAACAGGGGCTCTGAATGGGATGGAAACAATAATGATTCATATCAGCATCGGTGGTAAGTTTAGTCTCTTTTCTTTTCTATTCTTTCCCGTTGGATCTGTAGATTTAGGTAGAGGAAATGTACATAAAAGAAGTCTGAGTCTCTGTTGCACAATGGCCTTCTAGTGCTACTTCAATACAGTGAGGGATATACAGGTAAAACAAGGACATGTTTGAGAGAACGCGAGAATCCTCCATGATGTATTTTACTGTGTACTAAACAAAAAGGAGGTAAATGTCATGGCAGAACGACTAAAACCTAGCTTATTGTTATTTCTTGGTGCCAAAGGGTTTCCTGCAGCAAGGCCAGCTGAGAGCAACTTGGAGCTGCCTTCTAAACTGTCGTAATGTACACCAACAGCTCTGTCTCCTGACAATAAGAGAATTAAGGTTGTTTAAAAACTGCATTGTTCCTCTGTTCTATTTCTCACTGTAGGCTTATTAAACTAGGAACTGAGTTTACTTTCTGTATCTTTTAAGAGACCTAAGTAAGTTTTTTCATCCCTTTAGAGTTAATTTGGCTGTTGAATCTAGGAGTTGCTGGTTGTCCAAACATGTGATCCTCTTAGCCAAGTGTGGTGGTGCTTTTCAGCCTGGACCACCCACCCTAGATGAAGGCATAAACAGGAATTTGATACTGAGGGGAGAGGGCTCACAGTGTCATTTTTACCTCCAGCACCCCAGGATAAACGTGAATTCTTTGCTCAAAAGAAATTTTTCCCTTTGTTTACCACATTTCAAGCTGTTAGGTAAAAGAAATACATCATGACTCCACATCAGTCTTGTGAGTCTAAGGTGAAATTTTATTTTGGCTAATCTGTTTGATAAATTTATCAATAGCTTTATGATTAATTATATGAATGAATGATTAACTATATTTTTCAGCTAAGCCCTTTACTACAAATGCTCACCAACCTGTATTATAAATTCTGCCTGAGGCTGCTATGATTTTATTCCGTGGACAGAAATAATTTTCTTGCTACTTTTTAATCTCTCATGTCTTTGGCATTATATCACATTTACTTATTCGCATTTCTCCTGCTGAGTTTAATCATAATTTTCACCAGTGCTGAACACTTTCAGAACCCACTAGAACTTGCTTGGAGATGTAGGCTGTGAAAATGAGACTTAGAGTTGCACTAGTGAGGGACTCACATAGGCAATTTCAGCCTTTAGTTCTCAGTTGAGTTCAGCATACAAGTAATCAATGTGGTACATATTTGAACTGGATTCACAAGAGGCCATGAGCCAACTGGGGCATTAACTTGGCTACTTTGGAGACATTATGAGCCATACTGGATCTAGATATTTATCTCCACAAGAGTTCTGGTCTGGTGTGAGGTGATTAGATTTGATCGATTCTTTATTAAATGAGGAGAGGTGAACTGCAATGATGTATTATTACCAGTGATGCTTTCAGAGGTAGGCCACTTGTTTTTAGATCTCCATTCTGCCTGCTTTGGAGGAATACTTTGAATACAGGTTTCTGCAACATGGACCAGTTGTGAGGCTCCGGGGCACTCTTAGATGAAGCGCTCTCAGTCATTCTCTTTTTCTCTTTTTTTTGCTCTAATATGGATATATGTTCACACCTGACTTTCCATGGTACTGTGAACACTTCTGATCATTAGATGATAGATTTAACCTTCTGATTTTTCTCTTCTTGGTCCAGAAATCACAAAACTATTGATCCACATGAAAGTTTGACCCAGAATGCCTTATAATCTCTGTGCATGTTCTCTATGTGGACAGAATAACAGAAAAGAGAGCGGGCTGCTTGGATGCAGGACTGATCTCACAGGTCTTCTGTCTGCTAAACTGAAGTCCTAACCACATACTGAACAAAACAGGACAACCTCATTACCTTCACAGGTCTTGTCTTTGGGTTTGAAGGTTCCCTTTTCTGTCTACATTTTACAAATGTCCTTAATTGTCACTTTAATTGTGGAGTTCCACTTTGTATCCAACATTTGTGTGTCTTTCTCAGATTAACAGGAACAGGAAGAGAGAAATATTAAGCACTGGACAAATGCACAACTACAAAAAACTCCAGGAGATGGATTGATTGGACTAAACTACTTTCAATTTCTTCATAATTTATTGGCTATTAGAGCAATCCTTTTAAACTTCACACAGTCTATCTCATAAATCTTTTTATAATGTTTAAGACCAATGTGTGGGAAAATAGCTATGAAGGAAGAGCACTTTCATTTGGATTTTTCTCTATTAGCAAAGTTATCATGATTAAGTTTCTGCGAGTATAACCCTCATACTTTCTAATTGTTATCCAGCTATTATGACAACAGCATTGCCCAGATTATAATCTGAAAAGCATTGCTGGTATTCTGTAATAGTGTAAACATTAGAGTATACAGTATAGTTCTTCAAGAGTATCATCAGGAGTCATTCAGTTTTCCATGAGTTCATTAACATTAAACTTTCATTTACATATTTATATCTCTGTTGATTCTAAAAACTTAGACTTTTTCACTTTTTCTCAGGTTTCCAGCACCAATATAATGCCTTCTTGTCTTTCAAGATGAGAATTATTTTCCATAGCTTTCGAAATGTATTGATTCCTTTAACTACAGGGCAAGCTATAGAGCATACCTGCATGAGCATTTTCTGCCTTGCTGCTTTCTTTTCCATATTGAGGTAACTGTGAATCATCAGCATGACAGACCTCTTTGAGACTTTTTGTGCCTGATGGTTGATGTTATGCAACTCTCTGTTCACCTAGAGAATAGTAGAGTTCTTATTTTTGTGATTCCCTGCTTGTCAATGGCTGGGTATGGCTGTTGTGAAAAACTATCAGTAAGATCTTCTTACCCAGTCCTCATGCTCTTCCTTTATCATCAGGATATTGTTGGCTAGAATTTGTTTTTTTAGTGGCAAACTGATTAAGCTGTAGCTTAGTTAAATTTCATAAACCACAAACTGGCTGCAAGCCTGGAAACACTGAAACTTTTGCCTAATTGGAATCAATTGCTTCTCTATTTATACTGGATTACAATGTTATTGGCTCAATTTAGTTTGTGGGAAATAAATTGTTGACGGTTTGGCTGAGCAGCTGTAACAATGAAAAACTGGAAAAAAAAAAGATGTGAAGATAACAGGCACAGCCTGTTTAGCATTGCTAAAGCCATTGACATTATCATGGAGAAATGGCTTCAAGCCAAGAGAAGCTCATTTGGACAAGATGGAAGAGAAGAATTGTGGAATGTTACTGAACGTTGCAGACTCAAAAGATATGTTTATACTGTCACATTGGCCCACTCCCTATTTAATGCCAGGGTCCTAATCCACTATTGTTCATGTTGCATAGATGTTAATGTGCACAGAAGCTTCATTCTGGGATGAACTAAATATTTCTCTTGAGGGAAAACTCTACCCATATGATCTCTGTAGCCATAAAGGATAGAGTATGCTGGTTTCTTAACCCCACAATATGCGCTAAGAACATAAGACATGCTAGCTACCCATAAAGAACCTCTTCTTATAACTTCAGAGAGATCTCACCATCTTTCTAAGAGTATTAATCCCATATGCCCCTTCCCTGTATAATATTATAAGAATAAAACTCCAGCAGCACTGGAAAGGAAGAACTTTTAGCAGCTTCCTAAAGGACACAGGTTGGCTTCTTCTTTCCATCTTCATCTCATCAGTACTCACTAGAACTCTCTTTTCCTGCAGTCCAGCAGAGCTCTGCAGAAAAATGCACACTGATCTCAAGGCTCTGCCTTCTAACTTAAGTCTGTGCACACTTGCCAGTAGCTGCTCTGTCATCTTGGACCACTTTAGTAATTCTTCTCAAAGGCTGCAAATCAATAGATGTATCTGGGCCTAGGCAGCCACTTAGACATTTGTGAGTTTACTCAGGGTTGGGTACGGGGCATCTGCTGCATGTCACACACATTGCTTTCTGAACAGCAGTGCAGTGCATCGTGTGTTAACAGGCATATCATGTGTCACCAAACACTACCAAGAATCGGTGTACCTGTTTGTTTTAATTCTGCTTACTGATAGTGGAGAGACTTGATCTCTGACTGTTTTAAGACTAACTTTTATAGTAAAATGCAGGATTTTGCATTAGTAGGATGCTCACTGTAAGACCTGGTGATGTTACAAGGGAAGAGCAAGAGAAACCTTTCTCACCCAGGCTAGGAAGGACTCGGGTGATAGAGATAGATGCGGAGAGACATCTGCAGAGTGCAGAAAAAATAAGTTACCTACGTGAAGGTGGCCTGGAAGGCAGTGGGATTATGTGTCTACACATGGTATGAAAGGTTTCTTGAGGCAAACTCTGGAGAGCACAGCAGGCCAAGCAATAGGAATGACTTTGAGTACAACAGTGCCAAAGCCATCCCTGAGGTCCTGCCTTCCTTCTGTTAATGGAGTGCAGACCTGCCTCTGATGGAAAATGCCAGTGTTTTGGAAAAATAGGAGTGTTATATATCTGACATGAATGTCATAAACCATGAGTTTTGGACTATTACAGATTGTAAACAAAACAAAACAAAACCAACCTACATCTCTGTCTTCAGCTTTCAGCTGGAAAAAAATCAGAAACCCATCCTACAGGACATACATGCTGCTTTGCTTTGCTTCAGTGCTGATGCAATGGTATACTCAGATTTCATAGGGTTTAACCTTAACCTTAAAAAGAAACCCAAGCTGTTGAGGTTCTTTCAAAACAAAACATAAAGCAATGCAAACTGTGTTTGCAGACAGACTTAAACTATGAGTGCAATGTATGAGCATTTCCCATCTGTCATTAATCTCATTGTGATACTTAGCTCTAAATCCTGATGATGTTCTGTTAGCAACCATATTCACTGGTTTAGGAACAATTATTTTAGTCTACGTATTGCAGACGGAAAGGAGGTGAAACTGTTGGGAGATACTAAGACTTTTTTCATTCAATAAAATATAGAGGGAAGGGCTGAATTAGGACGGAAAAAAACATGAAAGAAGTGAGAAAAGATAATGGAAGGAAAAGGAAAAATAGAAAAAAATGTAACTCTTAAAAGGAATCCTTTTCTCACAGGGTTTTTGCACGTGATATAAAGGCACTGAATGATGGTAACAACAAAAACTCAAAGTCTGATATATTCCTTAATCACTAGGCTTGTCACTGATATCAGAAAGCATCTCACTAAGAATTGAGAGCAAGCCTGAATTCATGCCCAGCTGACAGGAAACTCAACTATCCCCTTAGAAAAACTTCAACATTCTTGTCCTAGTCTATCTGAAACAATAGCACTGCAAGAAGTCTTATGTTTCCCCCATACAATTAATGTGGTCTTCTGTGAACTCTGATAATGACTCCTTAGTATGAATACTATTCATTGCTTCTATGCTGAAAGGTGCAGCAGATGTATTCATCAGATGTTTTTATCCTGCACATCTGGACAGACCTGCCACATCTTGGAATTCCACTCACCTGAGCAGATGTTGTAGAGAAACACATGGCCACTTTATTTAAACAACACTGAAGAAAGCTTAAAAAGTGAGGGGGAAGTGCTTCCTTTTTGCTCTCTGCAGCTTCCTGAGGAGGGGAAGAGGAGAGGGAGGTGCTGAGCTCTTCTCCCTGGGATCCAGTGACAGGACACGTGGGAATGGTTCAAAGCTGCACTAGGGGAGGTTTAGACTGGACATGAGGGTGGTCAAAGTACAACAGAGAACAAAATCCTTTCTCAAGCTGGCATTCATAGGAATACCTGCTAGCTTGCAGGATGAGAATTGCAAGTAATGTTACCACTAATTTTTTTTTTCCCTGCAGAATGAAGACAAATAAAGTTCAAGTTCCTTTATTGTTCCTGTCCAGTTTAACTTCTTCCCTTATTGCAATTTCCCCTTGCTGCCCTTTTCCTTTATTTACAGTTATTCCACAAAATCTTAATCTACAAAGTGCACCAAAAACTAGAGGCTTTTGAGGTTGTCTGAGGTATTTCTTTCCAGCCAAAGCATTATTTTCCCTTAAGCCACTGAGAGACAGCGCTCCATTAAAACAGCCCCAGTTCATGGAATCGTAGAGTCATAGAATAGTACGGGTTGGAAGGGACCTTTAAAGATCGTGTAGTTCCAACCCCCCTGCATCAGAGCCCCATCCAACCTGACCTTGAAAGTTTCCAGGGATGGGGCATCTACCACCCCTCTGGGCAAGCTGTGCCAGTGTTTCACCACCCCCATTGTAAAAAAATTCTTCCTTATATCTAGTCTAATTCTACCCTCTTTTACTTTAAAACCATTGCCCCTGCCCTTGTCAACAGTCCCGCTCCAGCTTTCTTGTAGGCCCCCTTCAGGTTCTGGAAGGCCTCAATAAGGTCTCCCCAGAGTCTTCTCTTCTCCAGACTGAACAACTCCAACTCGCCCAGCCTGTCTTCATATAAGTGGTGTTCCATCCCTCTGGTCATTTCTGTTGCCCTCCTCTGGACCTGCTCCACCAGGTCCATGTTTTTTCTGTGCTGAGGACCCCAGAGCTGGATGCAGTATTCCAGGTGAGGTCTCATGAAAGCAGAGCAGAGGGGCAGAATCACCTCCCTCAACCTGCTGGCCACGCGTCTTTTGATGCAGCCCAGGATACAGTTGGCTTTTTTTTCTGCACATTGCTGGCTCATGTCCAGGTTTTCATCCACCAGTACCTCCAAGTCCTTCTCCATAGGTCTGATCTCATTCCCTTCACCCCCCAAGTTGCTTAGTTTGACCCTGGATGGGAACACTAAATATTGGGTGCTGGCTCGGGAAGTCATTTAAAGGGGTGCAAGCAATAGGCCTTTGTAATTTTTGCCCATTATGCAAAACAGATGACAACTCACTATCTGCCTCTTATGTTGTCTTTTAGTGTTTCATATGTGTTACAGAAGAGTAATTAAGTAGATTTTCAGAGAAGAATACAAAAAGTGGTACAAAGTCTTGCTACATAATTTGAATGTTCTGATATATTGAAAGTATCTGATGTATCTGTGAATAAGAAGACTTAAGGTCTAGTAAATCGTGTTCACTCTGCAACCAACCTCTACAGGTGCTTGCTTTATCTGAAAGATTTTTTAAGTAAAGCTTTCCACAAAGCAGTAAAAAATATAATTTTGGTACATTGTATTCATAAATTTAAGAAAAATGATAAAATCTTAGGACATTAGAATTTTTGTAGCAAAATGTTATTATGCTGCAGTTAGGGCTTGCTGGTGGGAAATTTTTTTTTTTTTTTTTGAGTGCTCTTCTGTAACCATGCACCAAGCACAATAAAATTACCTCTATTCAATTGAATATTTGCTCTTGTCAAAGGTTAATAGAGTAGGTTCAAATTCAATCAGTGTAAGAAGCTTTAGCTTTGATGGGTTTCAAGGATACTTTCAGCTTGTCAATGGAAAAGTGTGAATCTAACTTTGGCCTTGAAGGAGCATTAGGAAGTTTTTGTTCAAACTTTTGTGCTTAATAAAGTTCTTTGCATTCAAAATGTCACAGCTTGACTTCTGTTCCTCCTCCTTTTGTGTCACCTATTTTTTTCTCCTCTGCAAGGCACACACAATGGGAAGAATAGTTGGAACATCAGAAAATTTTAGCTAGGGTTTCAAAATTATGGGACCAAAGTGCATCGGTCATAACAAAAGATTTGAGACCAAACTAAATGCATTGCAAGCTTGATAATGAGTACATGCTGTTATGAATAACTACTGTGAATTCTCTGAAGCTGTACAGAATAGGTGTTTCATATTTGCTACTGTTAGGAGTCATGGATAACAACAGGACCTCTGACCATTGCATTAAGCTGACGTATTTCTTAAGCTATTGTTTTACCAACTGTCCTCCATATCACAGCAAATATGAACCCAGCATGCTCGTGCATAATTGTGTGCAGTAATATGCTATATTTGCATTTGAATCCTGCACAGACTTTTTTGAATCTTTAATAGATTAAGTATTGTTTGTTATTGTTGTTATTATTGTTGTTATATGTGTTTTCAGAGTATGAGTATGAGAATTGTTTATTTGATTGAGCATCTATAGCTGAACATCTTTAGAGAATTTTTGGCTGGATTCATTCTATTTAAATTTAATTTACAGTTCTGAATCACAAAGACTTCTTTTTAATAGGGCTGTAAAGCAGATAAAAAATGAGAGCAACCAGGGTTGAAATGGAAATGCGTCAGAGCATAAATAATCTGCTTTTCTGAGTAAACTGAGCGATGGCAATTTTTCTGCATCGATTTCTGTAGGGAGATATTTAGTTAGGTGAAAACGACAAAATGACACAAAATGTTGCAAATTTGGTAATAGATTAATTCACTGTAAAGAAACAGCATTGAAAAGAATAAAAGGAATAAAAGCTCAAGTGCTTAACCGAGTTCTGAATCAACTGTAAGCACTTGGGAAAAGTTTGGATATCATGACAGGCATCGAAGTGAAAATCTTTTCTTGCATAATGTTTTTGTGTCATGTATAAATGGTCAAAAAAAAAAGAAAAATGCTGGGAATATTTGAAAGGTCTTATGGATAGGCATCTAATTTTCTGTTTCACCTCAACTAGTCCCTTTATTTTAAGATGCTATTGAGATTTTACCTATCACTAGAAAGACCACTCATGATACATCTGTGTTTGTGTGGGTGGATTTCTTGGCATAGCTGGCTTTACATGGTTATAAATCTTATCTTCGTTTAGCTGTTGTTTCATGCATCAGTAATCTGATGATTTTTAGGAGGAGCTTTTAGCTCCTTTGAATACATAGGAGTGTACCTTCAGAACAATCTTCTAAGTGATGCTGAATGAGGACACCAAATGTGGTAAGAACTGGAATTTATGGTGTACCTGTAGATAAAGGATGATGTTCTCAACTGTAGAAGACATAGGGAAGAAAATGAACCTCCAGTAAGGATTCCTTGCTATCCAGAAGTCACAGAGCTGAAGACACTGTACCTACAGGAGATAACTTCACTCAGTGTTTGCTATCCAGTAACTACAGAGTGCTTTGTTAATGTTGTGTGTTGTGTTTTGACACAAATGCTCAGAGAGCTCTAAATATCTGAATTGCCTGTGTTAGCACTATTAACACAGGGTATTTTAAAGCTGTGACACTTTCTATCAGAATGAAATCTTGCAGAACTGAAAATGGGAAACTACAGAATCTCAGACTTGTCTTTTAGGCTTCCTGCTGTCTTTCTAAATATATGGAAGTATGACAAATTAGACACTTGCAAATAAATAAAGCATTTTTTAAGCATTTACTCGCATTCTGTGGGGAGACTCCTCTTTATTGCAAAAGGGAAGATTTTTTTTTCTTTCTTTCTTGTTTTAGATTAATCATACCCAAAGGGCAAAATTGATGCATGTGTGAAACAGACTTATGTGAATATCACTATTATTCTGTTTTATGGATTGCAGACAATTGCAATAAGATTATAAGGGCAGCCTCATTTTCTTATTTGGCAATGTAGACTATATTTAAGGTTCATTTTAATGATTAGCTGAAATATAAAAACAACCAAGTATAGGAAGTATTGGCAAGCCGCCTTAGAGAAGGGCATATGTGCTAGAGAAGCTTGAAATCACTGGTGAATAGTCCTCTGCATGCAACCTGTTACATTTCTATTTAATTGTAGAATGGTTTCAGACCATCATAAAACCTTTCCAGACTAATTCCTACTTGATCCTAATCTATGAATCAAGATACCCTCTTGCAAATCTTTTAAAATGGCATGCTGTTTATCAGTTTAATTATTCTTTCCTATGACATCATTTCATTTTATTTTATCCTATCCTAGAACTTGATGAAAGCTGCATTTTAATATTACAGATCTTTGATTTTTGCTGACTTTTTTAAAAGCTAGGACTTTTTATCACTAATAAAAGTTTACTAGACTAGTGTGGATAAAATCTGACTCAAGAAACATAAATATTTGAATAACTCAAGGAAAGCAAAACCAGATATACAAAATCAGAGAGTTTTTTTAATACCTGCAGCATTATTTTACATACAACTACAACTCAGCCCCATCAGAAGGCAAGGTTAGGTTCTAGAAAATGAACTACATATGTAATCATTTCACCAATTCCAGAAACAAGTGTAATTGGAATCTAAAACCAGCAAGGGACAAAAGAGCGGTTTATTAGAGATTCACTGACCGAAAAAGGCAAATAAAAACCTTTTGTCTGGTACAGATGTACCTCCCAAGCACTATCAGTGAACAACAGGCAACATGCTAATCACAAGGAAGAGGTGTTTGCATTATTAGACTTATAAAACATGGCCATAGTCACCACAAGCTTTGAAGGCACAGATCATCAATTATTGCCCTAATTGTTTGTTCTGTTTGTGTCTCAGGCTAAAAGGAAAGAGTCACTGAAGCAAAAATGAGACACACAGAATTGCTACCTCAGTGACAGTTCAGTTCCAGCATCTCATTATTCATTATTTGTTTTGTTGTGCATATGTGACTTTAAGTTGGATGTACTCATGTGTACTCCAAGATGCATACTGTGCAACGCTTGTGAAATCATTATGCACGTTACTCTGCAACTCCAGGCATGAAAGCTGCTTCTTAAAGTTCTGCCAGCTTCTTTCTTAGTTTTTGTTTCCAACCCAAGGAAGAAGTACCAAACCCACCCATTTTAGGATTTGGATATCTCTATTTCTATTTTAAATCCAGGTGTTACCAAGCACATCTCTAGGAGGAAAACACTTCCATCTGAACAAGTGCACCTTTTGATACATCTTAGAAAACAGATTTTATTTTTTTTTTAAGCCTTAACTCATTCATCTTTATATTTCTCTTCTGAAAAGGACCCAGCTGCAAGACCTGAACTGTAGTATTGTCCAAATAATAAAATAGGGATCTTAGAAAGTTCAAAAAGCACATACCGTCGATAGCAGAAACTTCCTTGATTATTACTACTCAGAATGAACCAAGAAATATAGTATGCAGACATTAAATGTAACAGTCATATAATATACTTAACCTTTTTTCTAAGGTTATATAAATTATCTTTCACAATATAATGTATTATAAACATTATAATATATACTAAATATATAGCAAAGCAGTGATAGGGCTCTGGTAGCAGATGTACCTTTGCTATCTTATAGTTAGAGAACTATGGTCCTTCAAGGCAGCACATCATACTGTCTCTTAGCTTGTAGCATTTTCTTTAAAGTTATACTAAATTTCAATCCTACATTTTTTTTTTTCTTTCCAAAAAATGGGTCAAATAGATAAAGCCTAAGAAGAAAGTATACATACCTAACTCTCAGATACGCTTTCAATGGTATGTTGTAGACCAAGGAGTTTATGGGAACTTGTATGCAAGACACCCTCCCCCCTCAAAAATTATATTTTTTTAAAAAATAAGGACTCTTCTTGCCTACTTTTATTAGATGAAGGAATGCCTGATTTTGAACAATGGGTAGTGATATCTCTGTTTATAGGACTTTTTACCTGTCCTGTTCCAGCACTAACAATTCTTGCTTGAAGAAAAATACAACTCCTATCATATTCAAACTGTATTAAGGCCCCAAAGTCTGAAGAAAATATTTTCTTGCCTCTAAGTTCCTTTTTTTTCCTTGTAGAAATTTCTTTACAATTAATTTGCAATTTAAAGAAAAGATACAGTGTTGCAAACATGCAAAAGTGTTACATTCATTTGGTTTTCATTTCATATTCGGCAACTATATCAAAGTTCTAAATGTTTAATTCTTTAAAATTTTATGTTCAATGTTTGTAATTAAATTGTCATTGTATGGATTACATAAATCTTTTTATTTATAATTTACCTTCAAATATTCCAAATAACGCAGACATCCTGGTGATCTACATCTGTGTAGTTAAATAGAGATAAGTATTACATTCAAAAATAGCCTTACATTTTATCATCTATAGTGATTCAATAATATCAAAGATATTACACATAGCAGTTAAATGTTCAGAAAGAATTCACAGTTTGAAGAGGTATCAAAATTAGCTCATACTTTTTATGACAGTAAGTTGAACTTTTTGACAATGTACTTACATTTCGGTAGTGAATTGGAAAACAATCCTACAATTATTTGAAAGACTATTACTCTTTAATATTCTAAAGTATACCTTTAAAGATGACCTCCTAATATGAATGAATATTCTATGTGAAGTATGAATCTTCTTAGAAATCAGATTTCCTTCCACTTTGTCTCATTTGAGATCTATGCTCAGGTGTATCAGGTGATTATTTTTTTTCTCCCATATGCTTTTTGAGACAAAAGGTCCATTTATTTTTTTTTTTTAATTAAATGCACAGAACAAATTGACATAGTTCAAAACCCTATTGAAAGAGCAGTCATACTGATTCAGATCAAGGTTCCATCTAGCCCTCTTTACCTGCTTCTCCTGGACCTGCACAGCAACTGGGATTTGAGGCAGAGCCAGCCTGCTTCTGAGTCCGGGCCAGGCAGAAGGATCTCAGGCACTTATCACAAGCTGTGACCAGTCAATATCGACTGTTAGAAGAAAGACTGAGCTGGTGAGCTGCTCCTCCAGGAGCAGGGTAGGAGTCTTTAGACCCAGGGTCACCTGTCAGGTGCTAGCAGAGGCTCACTGGTCTGAAGGGGGAAAAAAAGGACTGGCTATAAATGGATGTCTGGGGGAAAAAACCAGGGCAAGTGGGTATCCTCATAATTCCCTTATACTTTCCCAGGCTGAAAATCCTTCCCGTTTAGGAGATTTCCTGAGCGTTATGCAGTTTGTCACTGTGTTGTGCTTTATCATTCACAGAAGTGTGAACTTCCCGATAACAGAAAGTTTGTAGAGATGCTTGTAACAGCGTAACTGGATCAAAGAACCCTGGAAAACAGAGCGCAATGCAAAAAGAGGAAAAATCTCTTTATGTTTATAAGTTGGAAGTTCCAGGGGAAAACACTTCATTGGTAATGGATCACACTTCATTTTGAAGTCATTCTACTCCTGTAGGTTTGGACTAACTTAACAAAATATCATAAATAATCCTTAAATGTGATATATTACAATGTAATTTAGATTCTTCTCTGAGTAAACTAAGTTTAAAGGTTCATCTACTCTATGTATATCAAAGTAGTAGTAATTCAAGGCATAGTTTATCAGCATCAACTTAAAGCCTTTTTCTACTGTATATTTGGGGGGGGGGAAGAGCATACAATAGTAGTATAGGATGTGCAGGTGTTTACCTTTCCAATGAAATGCCACATTTTAATGTTTTTTCTAAATTAGCCATACAGTGACCCTGGGTAAGGTTTGAAAAAGTAACATTTAAAGAAGATGGTTTTGTTCATCTCTTAAACATAATTTTCTGAGAAATTCTAGCTCCTCACAGTTTTGCTATATGTACTTGTAGTTTTGTGGTGAGAGTGTGTAGTAAAAGGTATGTGACTTTCACCATCTATATATAAAGGTACTCAAATCCAGTCAGTGGCTAAATCTGTGAAAAAATCTCAGTTCATAGAAATTCTGCAGAGAAAAGTTCTTAAAGTTAGTCTGTACAAGGAGAACCTTTGTATTCACTTTCTAAATGGACAGTTTCATGACGGTCTTGGGGATAAATCTAAAGTCATGACAGGAAAAGAAAAATTGACAAAACAAACCCAGAAAAGAACTAGGGGTTTTGCTGGTAAACAGGAAGCTGCCTTTGTGCAGCTTTCATACAAAATTACTGTTCTCCCTTGTTTACCTTTAAGCACATAATCAATGCATCTCGGTACACTAGGTTAGACATGAAAGACTAGTCACGCTCTGCAGCCAAAACTTTCAGCAGTGTTTGGGACTGAGATGGTTGTTTGCAGCAGCTAAAAGTGAGATATCTGAGTTTTGACTGTGACAGCTTTTTTTCATTACACTAACAGTCACAAAGGGACCCAAGTTTCCAAATAGGGAATGGGAAATAATTGTGAGAAAGACAAATATGCTGTTCCTCATTTATAAAGACACAAAAATGAGAACAAAACCATGGTGATAAGGGGTTGTAGACAAGAAAATTCAACTGGTGCAAGATCAAAAATTATTTAAAAGCAGAAAGACTCTCTGTGGTCCTATGGCTAGCTGTTTCACTAGCCAAACTATTCAACTTCTCTTCATTAAATAGTTGCTAAATTCCCCGAAAACTTTTTCCATATAGAAATGGGCAAGTACTATGATTTGGAGCAGATTTGTAATAGCATACTTGGGCACTGATAATGCCTTCCTACTCTGAGTGAACCTTGTGGAGAGCATCACTTATCATTTTGCTGAAGAGTTGCTTCTGAAGCATTTTAATAACATTTTACCATATTTCAGAATTCCTTTCCAGCATGCAATATAATGAAAACATAAAAAAAGTAGTGAAAAAGAGCAGGTAGGAAATGTAAAGAAGAAAACCAGAATATATTGAATTTCTTTTATTGTTTAGGATTCTACGCTACTTAATTTTGCTCAGTCTATTTTGTGCTTTGTCTTATATAGCTGGTTGACTTTAATCGTCTAGCCAGCAAGTTGACAAATAAAATATTTTGTGTCAGAGCTCTATAGATAAATACTTATTCTTGGTTTGCAACAAAATTTTAAAAAAATCCATATATAACCTGAGAATCACAGAATGGTTGAGGTTGGAAGGGTCCTCTGGAGGTCATCTTGTCCAACCTCCTGTGTTCAAGCAGAAGTCTGGAAGAAGTGTGTTCTGCTGTCCCCTTATAAACATGTTCAAACCCATTTTACTGACTTACTAGAACAGTCCTGTAATCAGCTAGGTTTGATTTAGCGGTACTACCAGTGTCTCTTACGGACTGAGTGATCTTTTCACCGCTCTTAAAATTTGTTGAGCTATTCAGTATAATGATTAAGGCAGCGAACCTGGGATGTTCCTAGTATGTCAAATGTCTTCATTTGAATTCCCTTTCTCTAACTCATTAAATAATTAAGTAGTACCTGCAAGATAGAGCAAATAGGTCAGCATGAGCAAATGAGATGAACATGTCCTTACAGTACAGTATAGTGGACAGAACATATTAATTAAGACTCAGAAACCCTCACGAAGAGCCTGTGGTTTTCCATGGTGCATGTAAGAGATCTAATCATTGGATGGTTAAATAAATGACAAACTATCATCAATAAAATAAATCTATTATGTATTATTTATTGCACTCTGAAAATGACATGTTCAGAAAGTTCTTTTGCTCAAGTTTCAAATTTAAGTGCTGTGTCACTTCTGTTTCCTCTGAACTTGACCAGTAAATTTGAATTGAATTTGCTGAATAACTTCATTGCCTTGATTGTGTGTTGAAGCGGAAGAATATTTTACTCAGAAGCTATGTTCTTCTCTAATGAAAAAGTTTATTCATGTATTTTTTAAATTATGTGCTATTGCTACCATAGTAATTTATTGTTATAATTTATAATTTATTGTTACCCGCATTATTTTTTTATTACTTTTAGAGATATGATTTCAAGTGTACAGGGCTAAGCTAAAGGACAGCCTCTGCTATGTTCTTATTAGGCCTGACTAGCTTCACAGGTTCGGTTGTTATTCCTTAAGAACAGCATCACTCACAGTGATAAAAATAATAGTGCAGATAAAATTCTAGAAACTCAAGATCAGTCTCAGTTCTGGTTCAGTTCTGTGAATCTGCAACAGTGAGCTGGACATTTCATAAGAACATCTAAGAATTCTGCATAGATTTAATAAATATCACTTTGGTGTAGGTGTCTGACATTTCTATTTGCATTCTTGGCTATAAGGAGTCCATACAGAAGTACGAGCCAAGGAAAGGAAGAGAATAAAACCTTTTTAAATATCCATTTATGCATTTAGGTGTCTGTAAAGATCAGTATTGCACTGATGAGAATTTTGATCAAGTGCTCTTTTGCAGACATTTTGCTTCCCTATTTTGCTGTCCCTTCTTTAGCCCATATGACAGTTTGAATTCCAGCTCTGCAGCACTTGTATTTCTATGATTTACCACGACAGAGAATGGCTTTTACTCTGCCAGTATGACAAGAATTATAGCATTTAAAAATATATATATATATATATTTCTGCAACAACAGAAATGAAAGAAAGTATATCAACTGGCAAATTAGGTTCTGTTAGTCTAGGATGCAGGCTAAGAGAGCACACACAAATCTTCAGTGTTGTACTTCTGTTAGATTTACATGAATTCTGAGGTTGTTATAAATCAGTCTTAAAGCTTATTAGAAAGTAAAGCATGGTATCCTCAGGTCATCAGATGGGCACAACTTCCCAGAGCATGCAAGCTTTTCAGTAAATACACTGACTTTTGCAAACTGTAAATCATCTGTGAGCCACTACTGTTCTACTAATTACAGTAAGAAGCTGTGCTCATTAGCTGTTCTCATCTGGTTCACTGCACGAGCTAAATAGTCCGTAAATGAGCCAGCAATTATTGCTGTATTACCACTACCAGCTCTGTTCATATCAAAATATCTTCACCAAATGTTGTGCTTCTTGGTATGATCACGTTAGGAATTTCACAATTTTATCTTGAAGCAGTTAATTGGGAGATTGTTCTTGGAAGATGGAGGAGCTTCTAAAACTTCTATGAATGACTGGCTGTCGTAAGTATCTTCAGCCCATTTATGACAGCCTCTTAAACCAGGAAACTACATGAATACATAAATATTGTACCTAATGAACTAAGAAGGAAAATACACACCTTGCTATTTATCCTCAGTTCTTCTTCTAATAGTAAACCTTAGTTAGGTACCAGATTTGAATATTTAATTAGGAAGGGGAAACTTTATGAATTTGGTAGCATTCATAGGCAGTGTGCTAAACTAGTCATATATGTGTTGTCAGTAATATAGATACTATATTAGTAAAGAAGGAAATATGAATTTACTGTAGTATTCCCACTGGCACCTTCTACAGCAAGAATTTTAAGGCAATAACCTGTGTGCAAATACAGCCTGTATGTCCCATCCACATGATCTGCAGACGAATTTTCAGGCAGGGAAGTGTGCTTTAGACTCAGAGGGATAGGTAGGGGATACGAGCTTCCCTTTTCTTACCTCCAGTCTCACACGTATACTAGGCTGTAAACACGTGTTGCCTTGGGTACATCTTCCTCTGTTTTCTGACTCTGTTTTCTGACTCACTCTCACGCATTAGAGAAGCAATTCCTGAACTACAGCATATTTCATGAAATTTGGAAACTTGATGATTTAAATAACACAATAGTAGCAGGATAAAAAACAGCAGTTACAATTTCCAAGATGTTTCTCTAGCAACGTATGAAGTTGTGAAAGTATCTGTCCTTTAATATGTGAGAATTGCTCTATACAACTTCATACAACACAAGCACCATTAATTCAACTCAAATGGCACACACAGATGTCTCTTGCTTCTTAGTTCTGGGCTTAATCCTGCTGGGCCAAGGCTTAGGAAGCTAGGATTATTAACACAATAAAGCAGAGACTACCATGAGTAACTGGATAATTACAGTTACATATTTTCAAAAGCAGCTCCGGATTGTGGTGTGCATGAGCAGTGATGACTTTCCCTACCCGGAAAGCAGGGACTGCCTGGCCGTGGCCGCTGTCCTTCCATGGATGCTTCTCCGAGGGGGAGCGAGGCATCAGGACCACTTGAGGTCTGGCATGGGATGGAATTCTTCCAAAGGACCCCACGGTGAGTGAAGAGGAAACGGGAGAAGAGCATCATGGTCATTTGGAAATGGTCATTTGGAAAAGGAAGGAATAAGAAAGTACTTTGAATTATAGTGATGGAAATACTGCTGAGGTTTCCAGGATTCCCAGTTTATTAGAATATTTATTCTCTTCTTTACATTTTGGCAGCTATCAGCCAAGTAAACCAAAGGAAGATCATTTAATTATGGTTGTGGTAACTGCACTACTCTTAGCCATCATTTTAACCCAGGATTAGCAGAGTGGGGTAAAACAACATTCTACATAATGTATATTTTCCTAATACTATTATCCTGCACTTTCAATGAAAGTATGTACTATACATATACTGTTTTAAATCAGGACCTGTCAGAAAATCAAACTTAGATCTTTCAGATACTTTTGAGGCTTGTAAAACTGTTTTCATCCTGCATTAGAATGAAAGTAAACCCTTCCAAAAATGATGAAAAATGTCATGTGAGAAGAAGAGGTGTAATTCAAAGGAAGCAGAAACCCAGAATTTCGGGCACTTCTCTGGGAGAGCCCTTAAGGAAAATCTCATCACTTAACTCTCCTGAAGAAATTATGTGTTTATGAAATCATGTACATTATATTGAAGATTATATTTTTAAATCTAAAGTTTTGTTTTCAGTGAAATACAGTTTTCTGATGATAAACACATTGGCAAAATATTCCAAAACAGCTCTGGTTATGACTTCTTCATATCAGATGATTGTCCTGGACTTGTTAGATATTATTACCCTGAAAAAGTAAATTATACAAACCACTAGCATCTTAAACTAAGTAGCCTGTTTTTTCTTTACGGAGGGAGTTGTTGGCATGAAAGGATGTAAAGATAGCTTTCAAAGAATTTATCCTTTTTAGATGAAAAAAGCCAGATGCAATGTAATACTCACATTGACATCTTTTTTAAAACGTTAATCAGAAAATCAGCCATGGTGAATGTATTAAGTAAATGTTGTAGTTTGAGAACTCTGGATCCCCATTTTATACAATGAGGCATTTTGACCTGTTTTTTAAAAGGACATTATACTTTTAATTAACTGCATTTAGCAGAAAATTAAAGCACAACTGGTGGATGTTGATGTAAAGGGTATCTTCAGCAGTTATCTATCTTGAGAAAAGGCCCATTAGATTCAGCAGCCTTTGCACTCATTCTTCATTTTAATGAACATACTTCATTCTAGTGGAATAGAATCTAGTGTGGATGGTTCTTTCTTTCGTTGTCGTTACATGCAGCAACAAACAAATCAAGGGAAGAGGGATACAAAACCAGGGCTGCAGTAAAGCAAAAGGTCATGCACTGACGTTTCATGTTGATTCTGGAGAATTATTAGCTGCGCAGTGACTGGCACACTTAACAGTACCTTCATGATTCATTTGCCAGTCACTCTGCAATTATTCCAGGTGCTGCTCGGGAAATGACTCTCAAGTTTTATAGGAGTAATCAGCATATAAATGTTGGCAGGATAAAACCTCCAACACAGGCTTCAGGTGCAGCACTCAATGCAGATGGAAACACTTCAGTCAGTTCTTAGAAGGGATGGTTATATCTTGGCTGGAAAAAAAAATTGTTCTGGTGGAACTTTGGTTTTTATCCTTGTCTTTTCTGAAAAATGGAACAGAAAGTAGAACTTAAGAAACTTTTTAGTATTTGAAAATAAAGAACTGATTTTTTTCTAAACTAAGAAATAAGAATAAAAAAATCAGACCAAAGGATGCTGGAGTTCAGGGGTGTGTGTATTATTTTTATTTTTATTTAAAGGAGTGCCCTGTTTGATCTTTCTAGTTCCTTTTCTTCCGTAAAATAATCAGCAATGCTAATGTGGCTCAGGTCAAGGATATACAGGCAGCACCCTGTTGTTTAAGTCTTGGCATTTCTGAAAGGTTCTAATTCTCAGTTTTCTAAGACAACATAATAAATACAATACAGGCAGTCAGCCTACTTTACAAATGTCATTGACATAAAAATGTAAAACTTTAGAGCAAGGTGTTCTCTGGGACTTAATGATCAAAAAGCAGGATGAAGGGGTTAATTAGTTAAGTTGTCAGAAATGTTTGGTTCAAAATTTTCTTCTCAAACTGTTAGAAAGAAAGCACAGTATGACCTGAACTTTACACCTGGAAAGTACTTCTTTCGCAAGATTTTTGATGAAAGTGCCTGATACCCAAAACTTTGGAAATGTGGAAAAATTGCATTTTGATTCTGTTTTCTGCTTCATAATCAGTGAAAGCTGCAATACATTGTCATGTCTCCATTTTTCTTTATGATATAGATTAACCAGATGAATCTGAGTTGGATCCACCAAGGTAGACGTTGCTTCATTTCAGAGTATGGAATGTCTTAGAAGAGAGTACAAGCACCTAAAAGCAACTTAGAAATTACATCCTTTTTGCTTTCAGCTTTTTTAAAAAAATCAACAATTGCCCAATCGTCTCTAAAAATTATTTATATAAATTAATGTAATTCAATTATGTAACTCCAGGAAATAATATAATGCCACTCTTTCTTAAATTTTTAGATTTTAAGATAACAATAGATCAAAGAATTATCGGTTTGTTTTGCTGAACTGTGATTAATTCATGCATATGCTTTTCAACCAGTGAATCTTAGGCTTAGTTTGGAAAGCAACTTCAATTTTCTTTAAAAAAGCAGGTAAATGAGCAAATCTTTAAGTATATTTCATCGTGTCCTTGGACCATCCTCCTTGTGTTAAGGAATAACCCCTGTTGGGTTCCCATTCCTGCACCGAATAGTCACTAGGAACTATACATAACACAATAGCAATTGCCCCACTACTATTAGAACCAACAAGGCAAGGTCTAGTTAATATACAGTATCAGAGAAAAATTTACTAGCAAATGAAAAAATGAACTGGAAAGAATAGGATGAGTAAAAGAGAGAACAGTTTTAAAATCTCTCTGTGGCATAGGTGACCTGATCCAGTAGACCTGAAGTCTACTCTTCTCTACTTGCGCAAGGACTGAAAAAACCCCAGGATTTTGTGTCTTTCTAAAGCTTTATATTACTCGTGTGGTATCTGTGGAATGCTAACTACTCCACCAATCTTAATATAACCTAGAGTTCTGCAACGTAGAGATGCTCATAGGCAGTCTTGGGGTTTAGAGTGTTTCCTGCCCCAGTACTGGTTTTGTAGCCGTGGCAGGGTTTGATCGGGCAGACACAGATTCACTGCTTTGAGCGCTGCTCAGGCTCACTAATCGTAGAAGCACAAGGGGTCCACAGATCAGATCAGCAACTTTGACATCACAGAAAAGTGACGTCAAAGGAATGCCTTTTGACTAAAAGACTTTAAAGAAGATGGCTATCCTGATTTATTTTGTAAAAAGAGGCTGAGCTGCAAATTTATTACCAAACTCTTCTCACTGTCAAGTCACAACTGTCCACACTGTGAACGGCAGTTCTATGGAGCACAGCTGTCATAAGATTAAATACAGCAAGATTTTTTGGGCTTAACCTGGACAAACCTTGCTTCAACAGACCTTTATTTCCCATACCATTCTGTATTGTCTATTGGTCACGTGAGAAAAACTTTCTTTTTTCTATGAAAAAAATATTAATATTTTTATGTTTTCAGTTCTGAAGATGAGCACTCTGAAAACTTCTCATGTGGCTGCTTACACAACTGCGAAATTACGAAAGGCGGGATAGCCTGTCTACACAGATGCAATCATCTAAACACATCAATATACCATAGCAATAAGAACCCTGTTAGAAGGCAGTTACATCCTCACAGTTGTGCTTCTGTGCAGAGTCAAAGGACAGGCAGGAACTTTGCAGTTACGATGCAATGTGTAAGTGGGGAAAAAAATATGAACCACAATGTAAGTCCATTATAAACGCAGGACACGAGGATTTTGCGACGATGCATTTGTGTGACCTTTCAGTTCCAGCAAGTGCTACCACTTCTGAAACTGAATGGATTTACACTACTGCTGGAAGCCTTTACGATTATAAACTCTAAGAATTTGTCAACAATGACAAAACCTGCTAATTATTCATTCTTGTTTTCATTACAGGTCCTAGTGGTAAAAAAAAAAGTTCAGTTGAAGAAGGATGAAGAACGTAGGGTGTCATTTCAAAATGCTTGGAAAGGTTATGGAAGTAGAACATGAAGCTAGTGTTGATGAGGAGAAACTATAAGACTGTTTGTTAGCATTTGATGAAAACTGCCTTATATGTTCAAAGTTCATATCATTCATTAATACATAGTTTAAGTGCCAAAACAGACGAAGCCAAGTCAGCTTCAGGTTTTCTACACTCTGGAGGCCAATCAGATTATTGTAGGTTGACTTAAACATGACAAAACAATGACTTTTTTTAATGAAATGACATTATCTTGTTATCTTGTTTTGCTCATACAGTAGCTAAACTTAGTCATTTGGATCAAATTTATGTGGTCTTTTTTTCTCTAACACGTTTCAGGCATGGACTTCTACTAGTGTCTTTGAATCCATTTGTCATTTCACAGAGATCTTCACGGACTTTAAGGGTATGGGGCTAACACGAACTATTTGAAAGGTTTGAATTCCTTATCTAATATGAAGTTCATAAGTGTTTTAGATAAAATTCAGCCCATTGTTTTTGCCTGTGTACATGTATCATTCAGTGATAGTCTCTCTTCTAGTTCTAGCAGCTACAGTACGGAGTTGCTTCCACAACCCCCCCCGAGACCTAAGGATAAGAAAGAAAATATTTTCATTAAGATGGTCTTCTATGAAATCTCCTTAGGAAACTTTGGAAAACTTCCTTTGCATTTACTAAATTTGTAAAGAAATCACTGAAGTATACTAGATTACCAGTTATCTTCCAAATTAATATAATGATTTACTACTACTAAGTAAATGGTCTTGTTATATTTAAAGTACAACCTTTTTTAGTTATGTGGTAATGAATCTTTCAGATTACTAACTGGAGACTGCACTAGATATAAATTATTTGCAAATAAATTTGCAAAAAGAACCCTGTGATATTTCTAAACTTTTTTTAATAAACAAATATTTTCTACAATGCACTCTACAACTATAAATATTTCCTTAAAATTACAGAGAGACTTTAGAGCAGAGCTTTGTAACTTTTTTTTTTTTTTGTGCAGGAGCCACCATCAGTAGTTGTAGTCATTAATATCCCTGGCCCTGACCACCTCTTACTTCTGTATTGGGAAAATGGCTTGTGTGTTAGGTACCATACTATGGCAGCTGCTGCCACAGAGATTTTATAGAAGCAGCAAATTCACTATCAATATCTTCAGTCCTGATAGGATATTTAACTCCTGACAGGACCAAATAGTCTAGATGGGACTATTTAGTTTTTCATCTTGGTAGGATATTTGTACTTTAAAAGAAACAACTAATAGGATAAGGAATTATATAAATTGGGACTACCTTCCACATCAAAATACTACCTGTAGTTGCATTTTGAAATTTATGGAGGAAAACATCTCTATAAGAAGCTTGAAAGTGAGACACTTATTTTTAAAATATTATAGAGTATAACCTCTTGAGATTCAGCTGTGAAACAACTCCTCTAGAAGAAAATGGGACTATAAGGCATTTTCAGAGAAACATCCCTGAAATGCTGTAAAGGTATTTTAATTTTTAAGAGTTTAATCATCATCTTTAATATCTTAAGTTCTGATGCAATTTTTATTTTTCATGTGTGTGGTGGGTTGACCCTGGCTGGGGGCCAGGTGCCCAAAAGAGCTGCTCTATCACTCCCCTTGTTCACCAGACAGGGGAGAAAAGGGGTAACAAAAAGCTTTGTGGGTCGAGATAAGGACAGGGAGAGATCACTCACTA
>VXBL01005515.1:663979-741516 GCA_013400195.1 Aramus guarauna | reverse complement strand
GGGTCTGTCTTGGATCCGGCTGGCATTGGCTCTATCAGACACAGGGGGAGAAGCTTCTAGCAGCTTCTCACAGAAGCCACCCCTGTAGCCCCCTGCTACCAAAACCTTGCCATGCAAACCCAACACAATGTGGAAGTGATAAACGCAGTTAATACAGAAAGGAAGCCTCTCCACAACTGAATAGTATGATGCATTGTGGGGTCTGAGAGATGGGAAACAGGCATTTGCATTTACATTAACTTCCAACTGAAAATTTGTGCACTATAATGATAGCACACTAGAATATGTATAATGTATACGCGTATACACAAAATTTGTACACTTGATCTGCTGAAAGAAATAAAACCAGTGTAGAATAACAAAGCCACTTCCTAGTGGTAGCAATATTGCTGGGGAATGCAAAAATGTTGGTTATTTGAGAAAATCAGGTATTTATTTCCGCTCAGATGAAATAGAGGTAGGTCGTACCATAAATGATGCAAATGGGTTGAATACTGTCTTCTGTTTTGGAGGGGTGAAAGAATTTGACATGCCATGAGCAAGGAAACATCTGATTGACATTAAATGTTCATCCTCTGACTGAACAAAACTGAAAATTATATTTAGATCTTCTCAAAATCTGAGATCTGCAAAAAGTAGCAAAAGTATGGGGGTTGGCTACAGGTCAAAGCTTCTTCTGTGGCACAAAACCAGCATCCCAAAGTACGCCAGTGTAAAATACAAGTATAGGATATGTTTATGGACTCCTGTCTCTCAGAGACATCCCTTTAGTATTCATTTCTGGGTGGTTTTTTTTCAGTCTGTGGGAAGAACTCTCCATGAGCTGTTAACCCCATGTTAGGTCAGCATAAGTTGTTAGGTAAGTGTCTAATTGTAAAATTAAAGGTGGACCACAGCTTTTCAGTTAATTTTTAAAAATGTGTTTCCTGCTTCATATTTAGTGTATGTGCTGAAGAGTGCTCACAGTTGAACATCACAATACTGAAGCTGTTGACCAACAGTCAGTTGCTAACTAGACTTCAAATGAGACCCTAAAAAAGTGTTTATCAAGGTGACAGCAATTAAATAAGAGACTAAGAGATGCCTTTAATGTTAAATCAGGAAGGCTGAAGGTCTTTCTAAACAGCATAATGAACAAAAAACAGAGGTATGTTAAAATACACAACCCAAAGGATGATGGATTTTGCCACTGTAAGTAGCATTCTGTCAGATACTGAGATTGGCATATTCTTTTTTTCAGAGTGCTGATAAACCAGCATCTAATTCTGAAACATAATTAAAGTCGGAGAGCAAAGATATTGAGCTGTTTTTTATAAATACTTGACATTTACTAGTGTATAGCTTCTCTCATTAGGATTGCTTTCCTCAAAATGTTTGCAAGCTGTACAGGAGCAGAAACATTGAAATGCACCAACATCTAAGTGGCAGGAGCCAACTAATGCAGGGAATAACAACATGAGCATTAAGAAACTTGAAGACATAAGCATAAAACGCAAGCAACTTTTAAAATATCCATCAAAAATATATAGAAAGTTGTGCAACGGGGAATGCAAATGGTACACAAGCAAGATCAATTTCATTTAATTCAAATTCTCAAAGGGATGTAGTACCTCTGCAAAAAATCAGATCTGTGTGTCCATATCACTTTTCCCAAGAAATAGCATTGTCCTTACTTAGTCTCAGAGCCTCAGCAGGAGAGCAGGAGAGATGGATCCTGACCGAGAAGACAACTCCTCTATCCAAGCTCATGACTTGTCAAAGGATGGGCCAGTCTGTCACATGATCCAGCTGGAACTACAAGTCTTATTATGTAGTCATGCACTGGATTTGCCTCCTGGGTGCTATTTATGTTGTTTTAAACAAACAAACAAACAAACAAACAACAACAACAAAAAAAACTAGTCACCTTACTGTAGAAACTATTGACAAAATTATCACAACTTCTGTGGCAGTAAGACTATGAAGTAACAGGAAAGAACAACTTCAGGTTTTGAATGAGTATTTTAGTAAGATACAGTAGAAATATAGATCATGGGGGTATTGCTATTGATTAATTTTGGAGTATTGTTTCCAAAGTAATCTGAAGTGGAAGGGAAAAATGTGTAGTGATCTGTGTGAAAGTGTGGGAATTTTGTATAGCTATTCAGAGAAGCCCTTGGAAAAGAAAGAAAAAAACCCAACAAGTAATATATTAGATGTATTAGGTGATTTTTGTCTTCAGGTTTGGGAAATGATTGTGCTGATATTCTTATGTTGCTTGCATATATGCACATGTAATGCCTGATCTGATTTCTGTCTTGTTTAATCCTATTTACACTGGAAAAAAATCCCTGCTGCTGATCTGATAAAGACAGAAAAAGTGGCATTATTCAGACTTTGCCCTTCCTTTGTTTCCATTAATTGTTATTTACATAATAACACAATAATTCAGTATGCCATATCAGCAATACTGTGTTATAAATTTTAGGGAAATTAATATTTTATCATCTGCCTCACTGATGTATGAACAACATTTCTTCTCCACTGTTGTGTTATACTCTTCTCATGCGTGTCATATAAAATGCTGATGGCTCAATATTTTGTGTATGCTGTGCAAATTTATGGGTAACAATTTCACCAGGGACTGCAAGCATGAAATGTGAGAAAATTTCTTATTCCCTCAGAGCAGAAATAAGTTCCAAATGTGACAAATAGGAGAAGCAACAAGAGTTAATTGTGAGGACACCAAACCCACCTATAACGATCCTTTTTCTTCAGCAGGATTTTGCAGCTGTAGTATATAAAAAAAAAAAAAAAATCAGATAAAGCTTTAATTAAGGCTGTACTGTGTTGCTGCTGTAGAATCAACAAGAACTGGTTTTGTCTGTCAATGTGTGTGAAGTGCTACAAATATTTTCTTAACATCTTTACACAATGCTGTTTAAGCATCTTAGGTGTGTCAGTAGTGTAGACAGTCTTAAACAAATTAGATTGTTTTTTTCCTGATCACACTCAATCTTGAAATTACTAAACTAGTGTAGATGTAAATCTGTAATGAAATTGTTCTTCTGATGTGCTGGAAAGGTAAGGTAGATGCAGCATTAAGTCTCCTTTGCACTAGAGTGAAAATAGTACATAACTGTTTAGTCTGACATGGGAAAATTCTATATACATGGTACAAATTCGATGGCACTCACCTTTCTGCTATGTAAATCAAGCTACTCCAGGTCTTGTCATAATACACACTTCATAGTTCGTTGTGAAATACAAAGATTTGTTCACCTAGCTGGGTCCATTCTCTTGTAACACTCGTCAAGTGCTGTTGCAGGCAAAAAAAGACAATGAGAGAATATTTTGCATTCAGTAGGAAATGTCCCTTTTCTATGATCTTCTTGTCCTTCATGTACTGAGAGAGTTTTGGTACAGTTAAAAAAAAAATAGACTAGGATGCTGAAAGTACCTAGTGAATCTAGTAAGTACCCACCGAACTAAACTGCCCAGTTGTCTCACTGGATGCAGTATTGATACTTTGGATGCATCAGTTGTTCTTAGGAAGTATCGCATCAAATTACACCTGAATTACTCTACATTACAACCAATATTTCTCATGTCTCGGTTTAAGCTTTGCGTTTAGACAATTTACTTGAAGGCTGCATCGCTTACATGCCACCATCACCACCACCTGTCAGTAGAAAGATTGCATTGCATAGACGGTGAGAAAATCTGGGTAAACTCTTATTATTTAGTTACCTGCAAAGGCTACAGTCCATGTGAAATATCCTGAGACCCTCAAGCAAATTTGTGTAGGAACAAATAGGGGATAAATAGGCCACCTAGAGAAGGCTGACTGGGAAACTGATTACACTTAATCTCTTCAGGAGTTAAACTTAAGAGCAGTTTATCTGCAACTGAGTGTAAGTCTAACTGCTACTGCGCCATCCATTAGGAGTGTAAGTAAACCCCTCCAGTTGCTCAACATGCACTTGTAGGGTCTGGAATAGCTCTGATTTGAGTGCCTCTTGTACCTGTGCCTCTGGCCTCCTGTCATTTCATCCTCAGTCCCCACTCAGCTTCTGACCAAGGGTCCTCTTGACAGGCACATTCTTGACTTACTCCTTTCTTGATCGCAGACTGATCTCAACCGCAACTTTTACTTCCTTTTTTTTTTTTTTCCCCAGTCCTTTCTGAAAGCTTAATTCCATGTCACTACCCTATACAGTTCATGAAATAATGCTTTAGTATATTGTGCATCTTTGAAGAGAGAGCCTATAATAATAAAAGACATGGAAGACGAATGCCTCTGTCTTTAAGATTTTTCTGATACCATGTTTTGTGCCACTCCACGTTTTGCAGATCTTTCACTGAAATGACACAGGCCCAGTCAGCAGAGAGTGCAGACTGTGTTATTTGGGCATTATATGAGTATTATTTGAGCATAAAAGTTGGTTTCCCAAGGAAGCAAAATTATCAGAAGACAGACATTCAGTAACTGCTGACTGCAGATGGCTGACATGGATATTTGCTGATTTCTCTAAAAGTCAGCAAAAGGCAACTGGTGTTAGACAGGAAATAATCACTATGCAAAATAGATGATAACACACTCCCACGGTATTTCTCCTGCCATTTTACTGAAGTTTCTCTAACCATTCTTATGCTAACCAAGAATTTATCAGAAAGTGGCTTCATACTTACTTAAACAATTACATGTTGAAGCCAATGGAACAATATGTTTTTCAAATTATCTTAAGTGTATCTCATAGTAAACTCTGATATAAAGTATCTTTCCATGTTGTTTGCGAGCAGTCAGACGCATTTCTCCTGGCTGTTAACATGCTTGAGATCACTGACAGTTGATAAAAGGTGGATAATACTGTAGCATGGACACAGTGTTCTATCAGTGATGAAATAAACTTACTCAGAGTTTATGCTGCTGCCAAAGAAAATAAGAATTGCAGGAATTTTACATAACATGGTATAACATCATGCATAAACTTATAGACTCTTTACTATATAGGTTCAGTTCAAACTCGGACATCAATCAAACCATGGAAGAAGTGATGATGGAGAAAATCAGTCAGCCAGCTTACTAGGTGAGATGCTTTTTTGTAACAGGAATATTTACTTACTGGTAAGTTTAATAATGTTTTGCTTGGTTCCTTATTATTATGGTTTACATTACACTCACCTTCTGGGAGGCTTTTGTTAGAACAACATCCCCAATGTAAATAACAACTTGCTATAGTAAAGCTAGGAGAACAGATGATATATTACTGCTTATATCAATATAGCATATATCGCTTCTGTTTTTCAAAAACTCGACTGCTCAGATCTATTGACTCAAACTCAAAGAATTTAACAGACTCTCACCTCTCTCTTCTTCTCAGGAAGACAGAAGGCAAAGCACAATAATATGAAGGACAGCCTTTGTCCTTTGTCAAAGCGTATTTTTTACTTTTGGGAATTTCTCCTCTCTACTTAGTAGTCATGGAGTACCTATGCTTTCTCCCTTGTCAGGCTTTGCTGGCAAAGGTGCTGTACCTGCATTGCAAAAAATAGAGCACAGAGCCATCATGTATTCCTTTCCACAAATAATATCACTTGTCAGGTCTCTGATATCAAGTATTATTAAATTGAGTAGTTGCTTGAGGTTATCTTTTTGAGAGCAAGTACAATGCTACAGGAAGTTTTTCTTGTGTTTGATTAAACACCTTTTTGCCAAGTGAGCTCTGTACATTTTGTCAGTTTTTAAAGATGCCTCCATCCTTTCTACTAAGCAGGGGTAAGTATGCTCTCAAATTCTTGAAGTAACTTTAAAATTCTCCCCTGTTATTAGGTTGTTTTGATATCTGAGGGGAGAAATAAAATTTTAAGTCACAGCAACTTGTATTACTTACAAATTCTAACATTGTTAATTAGAACCTGTCTAAAGTACAGAAAAAAAAATTGGCATACTCATGCAGAATAGTAATGTAGTCACTTTCTCATTGATTTAAGCCCTCAGTTATGGTAATTACATATTGGATAAGTCTCCCAGGGAACGTTGCTCACACTGTTTTTAACCGGACCTAACCTTGGGAACACTTGTGCTTGTCAAGCTTGGTGGAATTCAACAGACACCAGAGATATTTCTAATTCTAGCCTCTTTAACACAACGTTAAAAAGCAGACATTATATTTAATATTATTTCTTGTAATATTGCAAGGTGTCATTTTAAAGGTAAATGACACACAAAATGAAAAATGTAAGCATTGCATACATGCTAAGCTGCTAGGAAGTATGAAATAATTAGGGATATAAGCAAAACAACACCTTGTAACAGTTTCTTTCTCCAGCTTCCTAAAGCCTTCCTAAGAGACTCTACCTACACCCTTTATTTCAAAGCCTCTCAACTCTAACTCTGCTGATCCACTCCAACTTTTGCTTTCTGCTTCTGTAATGAAGTAACACATAGCAACCTAGGATATTGAGTCCTCCTACTTGCGACTGCAAAACCCAGAAAACAAGAAGTGTCCACAGGTCTGACACCTCATATTTTTCTCTAGTTTTGTTGGGAATTTCAATATTCCATCATGCAATGTTGACAGAGGAGAGCGATCTGTTCAGCAGTACTGTCTGAAGCAACCACATTATTCTACCAGCCTTCCATATTCATAGATTCAAGAAGGCTTTGCTTCCATCTGCAGCATGTGATGTTTCATTCACCTGGAAATTTGTAATCAGAAATGCTAGTCATAAAAAAGGAAAGGAATTACATAAATTGCAATATGTATTCTCTAGTCATACGTGGTTGTAGTCTTCATTTTCTTTCTTATAACAGAAGTGAGGAACAGTTCATTGAAAGTAGCTTACAGGGTGACTCCATCTGACTGCTACCTTTGATTCTGAGGTATTAAAAACCGGCTAAAATAGTGAATGAACACTAACAGCCTAATGCTTCCCGCATTGACCGTGTATGGCCAAGCATTTAGAGGCAGCAACAGTTATACGGAAACTGCTTAGCCCATAACAGAATGCCATACTGTGACCCAGCTTCTTGGCAGGAAAGATGGATCACCTTGTTTTGTGAGCTAAAAAGATTTGGGGTTTATGGCTGGTTGGAATTTTTTTCAGGTATCTCTGTTTCCTCTACTCTCTTTTCACATTGTATTGGAACTTACGGATTTCAGTTTACCTTGGCTCACGTTTTGATTATAAATAATTTCATTTTAATTGGAAACTATCAGCTCATACAGCTGCAGGAATCTGAACAACAGCAGTTCGTCTCTGAGAGTGTCATTTATTGTAATTCTGGGGCTTATTTTCTTTACTAAATAAAAATGGGCAGCTCACATCTTGCAGCTATTGCTTCACCCCTCTGCTAACTCAGAAAGGCATTGTTCTGTGATTTATACTGAGGCATACTTTCTCAGTTTCCTTCACAACTGTTTTGTCTAATGGCTTGTTAAAAATGAAAGCTTGGATGCCAATTAGCTGATTGCCTTGTCCATATACCCACGATGTCATCTTGCCTTCCAAATGATTGTTCGCAATCCTTTAGATGGACAACAGCTCCCATTGTGGGAGGTCCCATTCCACTGAAACTTTGCATCACATAGCATATTTTGCTGCTGCTAAATGTAAACAGCATGCACTTTTTAGAGGTACTCGAAACGTGTCCGTGTCTCCTCTAGGGCTCACTCTTACAAATTTTTTTCAACACATTAACTTGTGACTCCACATTCATCCAAGATATACTGTCCCAGCTGCTGGAAAACCTTAGTAAAGACAACTGAAATTACTCCTTTAGTTTTGGGTAGTTAATTAAACAGTAATTTAAGTCTAAAATGTAGTCTAGTGACTTTCCACTATAGCTGATAACATAATTTGCTAGACCCACAGTGTATACATATGTTCTTCTCTCCATTTGGAGGATTCCTGTCAGAAGCCAAGTTAAATGCTTTAAATGCTAGTTATTTTGTTTCTCTTCGGCATGCATGTGCAGCTCCTGTTAATTGTAATGGGTGCTATGTGCGGTTATCATGGGTAGACTATGAGACAACTGATATTGTTTAACAACATCCCTAACACCCTCTTATTAGCATTTGCTTACATTTATACACGTGGACACATAATCTTGGTTTCTTATAGGCAATCATTTTAATGTTATTTAGGCTGGAATTGTCTCTGAAGTGATTTCTGGTAAAAACTAATATAATGAGAGAGGGGACAAAGTGATGGAAATTACCAGTGAATGACATGTGATATGGCATATCACCAAATATCTGCTATTTATCTCCAAAATAAGTCCAACTTGATATTACCTAAATTTGATTCAATCTTACCCATTTCTATTAAATCAAATATCCAAAAAAAGTCATATTAAAGAAATTACACTCTGTTGATTGAAAGTTTCATATTACTATGATGTAACCCCAAGCACATGGCCATACTGACACAGTAGCAATTGGAATAAATATTGTTTTTTAAAATATTTTGCACGGTACTAGGAAATCCATATACTACAATTTCAATAAAGTTCTGACACAGAAATCCATCCATCAGACTAGATCTTAAATCATAGAATCATAGAATCATAGAATCATCTAGGTTGGAAAAGACCTTTAAGATCATCAAGTCCAACCACTAACCACTCCAACTTGCTCAGCCCGTCTTCACAGCAGAGGTGCTCCAGCCCTCTGATCATCTTCGTAGCTCTCCAGTGGACTCACTCCAACAGCTCCATGTCCTTCTTATGTTCAGGTCCCCAGAGCTGAATGCAGTACTCCAGGTGAGCTCTCATGAGAGTGGAGTAGAGGGAGAGAATCACCTGCCTCGACCTGTTGGTCATGCTTCTTTTGATGCCCAGGATACGGTTGGCTTTCTGGACCAAGTGATAGCACAAGAGGAAATGGCCGCAAGTTGCACCAAGGGAGGTTTAGATGGGGTATCAGGAAAAATTTACTCACTTAAAGGATTCTCAAGCATTGGAACAGGCTTCCCAGGGAAGTAGTTGAGTCACCATCCCTGGAAGTATTTAAAAGATGTGTAGACGTGGCGCTTAGGGACATGGTTTAGTGGTGGACTTGGCAGTGCTAGGTTAACAGTTGGACTCAATGATCTTAAAGATCTTCTCCAACTTAAACGATTCTATGCTTCTTCCAAGATATACTTGCCTCCATTACTCTTTTTCGGGTACACATAAACTAATAATAAATTGCTTGCTCTTTCCTTTACTTCACTGTATCTTTCCTTTATATACATACATTTACTGTCACACCGCTAGTACATTTGACATGTCCTCCTCTGCCCTAAAGGGTAGAATGCCCTGTAGAATTACTGGTTACTTTTACTTCAGCCACGTTTTTTGGCACGTAAATGTGTAAGTAGGGTTTCCGTGTTCCCAAGATGTTTGTAGGGAAAAAAAATCTTCAATATTTCTCTCTATCCCATGCAATATTGCTGGTTTCTGTTTGGTTCCTTTCTGTACATATATGGAGTCCTTGTGGTTGTTTACCCCTCGTGCAGCCCTTTCCTGCGCATACACACATGCCACAAATGTACCATAGCTTGGTAAAATAACACAACAGAAATAACTGTGTGAACAAGAAAAATTCTAAATTGGACTGTTTTTATGGAAACAATATTCAGCAAATGTTGAATTTGTAATAAAAGTGCAGAGTGCTACCCAAATAATTATTTAAACAACTTCTGAAAGAACATTACAGCTGGTTAAATAATGAATGTATACATTCACAAGCAACATATGAATACAAAATTATCTTGATCATATTTGCAGACCACTGAGACAAATTGTGCCATTTGAATATCCAGTTTGGAAGCTTGAATACCACATGCAAAATAAAGTACTTTTTAAGAGTCATAGTCCTCCATTTATTAATTCCTAAGTAGCTTAATCTTAAAAAGTGAGACTGCTTCATAGATTAAAAAAGCTCACATTCCCTCTACCACTGGTTACCAACACACCAGACAATATTTCAGCTAACAATTTGTGCGAACTTTTATCATGTTTAGTATTTGCAAAGTATTCATTTACTAGTTCTAAATAAAGAAGTATCTCGATTCCTATGCTATAATAAATACTGCGGTGCTTGGCCTGATGCTCTGAAAGATAAAGAAGTGACTTCTAGAGAATGCACATTCTTCTCACTTGGAATTCAGCAAGCAGCCTGACGCTCTATTTGTTAAGAACCTTATTCTTTAAGTTTAACTTATTGTTCCTTTTTTTTTTTCTTTTTTTTTTTTTCTTTTTTTTTTAATGTGCAAACAGTTGCCGTATTTTTATCCACAAACCCACAGGTATCATTTCTAGCTGTCACAATTCCCGGGGCCTGCGGCGGCGGCGCGGAGCTGAACCGATGTCCTGGAGTGACATCTAGTGGGAGCTGGAAATCGCAAGACTCACTGCTTTAACGAACTGTAGCCTTGGCTCCCGAAATTAGGAAGCTCTCACCACCAAACATCGACATTTGGAATATTTTTTCTTAGAAAAAAACCCCCAACAAACAAACAAACAAACAAACAAACAAACAAATAAACAAACCAAAACCACCACCCCTCCACCACCATCCCCAAAAAAATGGTTTTACGTGCAGTCTATGAAATGTGTATCTTAAGCAGATGTGTAAGTGGATGAAGTTTATAGTTGTTATCACTGACGTCTTAGGTGTCACAATAGAAAAATAATAAAAAAAGACAGATGCTCACTCACCTCTTCTTTGAGATGTTTCTTTTCTGTGCCACCTCCCCTGTTTTCTCTACTTAATACTATTTCTAAAAATAATGCTTAGAAATAAAACATTGCTACTCTTATATTTTATCAATAAATAGCTATTTTTATACGTTATTTATATAAATCAATTTTTACATTATATGGACATTTTCTAGATATGTCTGTCTATAAATCTAAAATCAAATTGCAATCTAAATTATTTAAAACAGTTTTAAGTGATTTTTATTTTTAACCAGCAGGCCAAACTAGCTTGGCCATGTTTGATACTTTGTTCATAAAGTATGACTCTGGATTTGGGTCCCACACTTTGCTACGCCCCCCCAGCAGAAGATGTAAAATGAAAAGCCTTTTAAAATCCAACAAGGTAAACACAATTCCACCTCACACTAAGCAGATTATTCATGTGGGGAAGAGCCTTTATTTTGCTCCATTTTCTTTCCACCCTCTCGCCACTCTTAACACAGTAAGCCAATTCCTTGGAGAAAATCTCTTTAAAACACACAAGCTACTGTAATGCAGAGCAGGCTCACAGGAACATGAACACATAAGCCTTTCCTTTGCTTAACAAAAGAAAGCCTGGTAGTGTCAGGCATCCTCATGTCTGTAAAAACTATTGTAGCTGGTTACCTATGTAGCAATTTTCCAAAAATACATATCTCTGCCTCCTCTCAAATGTATTCCTGAGTTTTGTACGTGGCTCTCTGGAGATTTGTTTGTTATTCAGAATACTTGTAAAACAGTGCTTGTTTAATACGAAGAAACTGTCATTTTGCTTCTGCAATATTGCATTGCAAAATGAAAAGGTTTTAATTTTTATGAATAGTTCTGTAACAAATATTTTTCTGTGACAGACATTCTGTTGAGACTGCAAGAGAAATGCTTAGGCAGAGATGAATAACATACCTGAAAAACATTCTAGGATTATATGAATCTTTTTCAGTGTCCACCATTTGGAAACCATAGGAATTTTCTAAAAACCCAAATTTCCTTCATCACCAAAACTGTTGAAATGTGATTCCAATTCACTGAATAGCTATGCCTTGTGGAGATTCAAGCAGAGTCTCAGAAATCTTCCCATAAACTGACAATCTGATGACATGGAAATTTTAATTCCATTAGAGCACAGGTAATTTTTAAATCACAAATGAACAAGAAATTATATGGAAAACAGCAGACAGAGGGAGAGGAGCAAGACAATCACTCAAGAATAATTCTGGTTCTGCTTCTCTGCGGTGAGATCCTTCCACACAATCTGAAACCACCGAAAATTTGCTCTCAGTAGTGATCAGTCACATGTGCTGTAATATCTTTGATTTACCTGTTATTTGGCTCTGGATATTGTGTGAGAAAAGGAACTTTACACCAAGTTATTGCTATTTGTTATAATAGATTTCAGAGTATGGGAATCATGTAATAATGATTCACATTGAATTAAGGTTTTTTTGCAATTTGGAAAAAGTAAGTTAGAGCAAGAAAGCCAGGAATACTGAACTCTAATTTAGAAAGAATAGAAAGCCAGATTAATTTAAGGGTCAAGTATGTGTACTAAATCTATATCAATAAGACAGAACCTCTAGAAAATATCTGTCAGTAATTTGAACCAATTCCTCGATTTCTTCTTCTTTTTTTTTTTTTTTTTTTTTTTTTTTTTTTTTTTTTTCCATCAGGGATGATCAAGAAAGATTATCTAAGAATGATGAAAAGAATTTTGCTCAGGTTTGCATACCCAGCTTATATATTTAAAGCATTTGTTTTCTAATACATAGCATAAACTGATGCAGAATCAGAGAAATCTAAGAAATAGAAATGTACTCAGCACATTTCTTTGGCATAGGATGCATATAGGAATTTTCCTGAAGCACATTTCTTTTTGTCAAGTTCAGTTCAAAAATTCCCTTTTCACGGCATTTCTGTCACTTCCCTCAGGAAATCACTCCACTGGATAGTGTATCATTTTGTCAGGGAACTTTTCTTATGTTCAATCTAAATATTTTCTCTTTTCCTTTGGCTGATCAGCTTTAGCTACCTTTCTATGGATTTCATCACTCAGCTAGCAGTATTGTGGCCTACGTACTATGGCTGTTCAAGTTAATGTATTTCTCTTGACTAAACACCATGCAAATGTCAGCTCATGAGAAGGATCAGAGTCAAGAAACCCCTTTGTATCTTCTACTTCTAATAGTTAGAACCTTTGAGAGGTACAAACATCTTAATTTTTGTGTTTCTCAGTAGTAAAGTGCCATACTCTGTATTTGGAGAAGGAGCACCTGCCCCACCTGCTTAACAGAAAACTGTTTGAAGTGTACGGGATGAAACCGGGGCGAACACTGTTTTCCACATACTCAGTTTTGCTGCTGTGGGGTACCACAACCTCTCTCTGAGTTTCCATATTGTGAATGTAATGTTTGGGAGGAGCTACATCAGTCATATAGGGCCTCAGATCACAACGAAGCCATGGTGATGCTTGTCTCTGTGTCACGGCATCACTCATGGAGGCCAAAGGCACGACTCTTGCTGTGCCAAGTGTTAGAGCTGACAGATCGAAGTGAAGAAAGGACAGAGGGAACCTCCTTTCATCTGTGCAGGAGTTCAGTGCTGCCCAAGAGAACACATTGAAGAAACAAGGAGTACCTGAGTTACTACTGTGCGACAATGCTGTGTTCCTACTCAGGGCTCTGGTACCAGACTGCTCAAACTACGAGTTTGTTCTCCAAAATGAGCAGATCCAAGATTATTAGATCTGGAGGCATATATATGCACATATGCAAACTTGCTGTGTAAACGCACAGCATGTTTAAAGCATCCTGAGGAAAAAAAAAATGGCACAGTAAGTTCACACAGGTGAACTTACTGTGTATGTGCTGTAGATCTGATCTACAGATCTGATCATGGTATATTTGACTCACTGTGGAAACAGTATGACCTTCACGCATATATGCACTGGCCATTTGCTATATACTTGGAAATCCAGTAGATAACCATCTAAATGGGTGAAGTGAAAGCTTAAAAGTAGCAGACTATTGCCGAAATTGGTACAACCGGCAGATTTTTTCCTTCTGTTGTATTTACTCCTCATGAACCTGATTGGTTTTGCATGCTTCTTCTCTTGTCAAAGACTCATCTGTGCATATTAGTTCTGTGAAGTGACTCTTAACATGAGCTTTCTCACCTGGATGGACGATTGCACCTCCAGCTTTAATCTGTATCTTACTGAATCATGAACCATAATTTTACTAGCAGTTATTTATCTTGCTATGTCTCCCATAGCTAAGCTATGTCTTCTGTGTTTAGAAGTGTTACAAATGACCCAGGTCATATTTAATATATTTTAGATAAAACTCATTGGTTTTACTGCTTAGCATACCATCCCTTTTATAACTGTTTGGAAAGATGCAATGGAATATTTGATGAAGCAAGCTTTATATAAAGATGACATTTTTTTACATAGCAAGGCTAAAGATTAGGTATATCAATTGACGATTAGCATTTGTGACTTCCACAGATTAAATAAAAATATAAATGTCTTCTAAGATCTAAGCAATCATTTAGAAGTCTTAATGAAATGTGTCATCAGGCTCAAATTAGATTACATATAATGGGAAGCTACAGTTATGATATTTTCCTTATATACGCAAAGAAGACATGAACAGAAGTGAAACAGCTGGAGAGCAAAATGAAATGTGTATTTTCTCTCGAGTGAAGGAATATATAAGAGGTTTCCATTTATCTATCTGTCCATCTATCATATAGCAATATTAGTGCTTCCAGAGATAGAGATGAAGCTTCTTTCCTGGGAGAAAAGAATATATTTTCAACCTCATAGACAGAATTTCCTTAGAAAGATGTGAAAACATTCATCATAATTACATTTTCAATATATATATAAAGAACTTGGAATATAATACCCCATTTTCAGTAGACTTAAGAACCATAAGGAACATAGTAATATTTTGGTTTTGGAACATTTTGAGACTAAAGGCAGAACTAATTAAGACAGAAAATGGAAATTTGCAAAGGTGCTTTTATTTCATATGTATAGTTCAATCTATTAATTTTGCCAATCCAGCAAAATGTTCAAACATCTGAATAATCCCATTATAATCAGTTAAACTATTCATGTGCTTAAAATTAAGCATAAACCATTGAGTCATGAATCTACATAATCAAATGTATCCCCAAATATTTAAGAAATGCAGCATCCATAGAAGGGCATCCATTCTGATGCTCTTTTCCAGTCCATTTTCAATAGCATCTATGGCCACAGGTAATTCAGCCTGCTTTTTGATTTAGGAGACAAAAAAATACAGCAGTACTATATTAAGAAGCAATGTTGTTGACCTTAATGTGTACTTTAAAATAATGATAAATTTGTGGCAATAACAATTTCACTGTTAAGAGCATCACAACAGTAATTTCCTCTGCGTGTGTGTATCTTCTCTCTTGTTTCTGTTAGGGTTCTGCTATGGCGTTACAATTCTTTGGTTTGTCCTTTTCTGCACAGTTGCAGGGAGACAGCCTTTCTTCTCAGTACCTAAGGAAATAGAAATGGCATCCACAGATTTTAAATGTCTTACATGATATCTTTTGTTCAAATATCTGCACGTTTCTCCTTTCAAAATAATAAGGCAGGAGCATCCTACTTAGCTAAACTTATTTTAAAATAAGTAAGCAAACAAAATAAATTACTTAAAAGACTTAAAATAAGTCAATCGCAAAGTAGCATGCAGTTAACACACATATGATGACTATACAGATAAAGGTTACCAGACTGGTGCACAAGATTGTTCTTGTCTGTCTCAAGTGTTGCACACAGTGATTGAGGGAACCCATAACAACTTTGCATTAGACCTATTAAGGTGCCCTACTCTCTAAGAAATCAACCAGAAATAAAATTAAAATGCAGATCTTAGTTGCCTTCACCATCTTTTTAATGAGGGCAAACTCCAGAAAGTGCTTTCAAAATACAAATGCAGAAAGCCACATCTCCTATCAGTGTACTATGTCAGTAATTTGTCAAGAATGAAAAACAAAGGACTGAAGGCCTAAAGACTTCTTCATGTTAAGAAGGCCTGAAATGTTTATCATGTATGTTTTGCTTTTTAAAATCATCCTTGTTTTTTCAGTTGATGAATACAAAGCCTACTGTTTCTTTTAACAGATTATATTACTTGCAGGGCCATGGGGGTGACAGAATTGGGTTTTAAAGAGCAACTCTTGCTGATGCCAACTGTAACCCAAACTGCACTTATACCTGCATAAAAATGAGTATGTAAGTAGTAACATTGATACCAGCATGGCTGCTTTTGTTTAAAATAAATTATTGCACCGAATAAGGAAGAGACTATAGCATTCTCTGAATAGAACCAAAATATCATCCCTTCTTTCAGAATCAGGGAATGTGAAGAATGCAACAAATAAAGGTTTCTCTTTCAGCTGTTTGTTAAACATTTATGATAAATGCTATCAAAGCTGAATTAAATAGTAAGGGTCTTTGAGAGAGCTACTGTTCAAATTCATCCTCATCACCTTCATCATTCTGACATAATAAAGACAACTTTCAAAACCAACGGTCACCGATAATCTCTCACAAAATGCCCTAGCGAGCACCATTGCCAGGTACAAAGTTACAGAAGAACCTTTAAACACCCAATTAATATTTTTCTATCCAATTCTGCTCCCAAGGTCATGGCTCTAAGATTATATCTTATTCTATCAGAGACAGGATTCACCCAAGCTAGTTTCCTTTTTTAAATACACAGACTTGGGTACCAGGCTTTTACTTTTGTCCTTCTTCTGGAAGAAGATAAAACCCCCTCCTTTTCCTAACACACCCCTGATAGGAAGAAATACAGCTGAAAACTCTCATACTCACTAGTCTCAAGCTTGCCTGAAAACAGGTAGCTGTCAAGACCATCAATTACCTGTGACTCCCAGCTTGCCAGACTCAGCCTCTTTCAGCGTTGCGCTGTGCCACTGAAACACTGAAATAAAAATGGAAAGGGATGACCGGATCAGAAAAGCATTGACCCACAACCCTGTAACTTAACACATTGAAACGGAATGAATGAGCTGGCAGAAAAAGGACTAAATAGACACTTTGTAAGACACATCCCAGATCTTGGCCATGACCAAATCAAATGACTAATGTACCACAGCTGTGCACCACTTATATTATTTACCAAATAATAAATTACTGGGGAACAAAAATGATACATCAGCCTACATTCATCTGGCCCTTTTTAACCATCAATCCAATGAGAAGACTCACACATTTTGGGTTGATAACTTCTGAAAACCATCAAGAACCTTCCTGTGGTCCTAATCTTCTAGAATGGGGGAGAGTGTGTTAGGGGTCCTAACACCTTATGGCTTTATAGTACGGACTGAAGGTCCTGTCTGGTAGGACAACACTTCCTACACAACCTGCTGGGCACACAACCAGCCACCTATTAGCAAGTGTGTAGTAGCCTATTATAAGGCTAACCACAGGTTCATGTGTTTAATTTGCATTCTGAGACTGAATTCCATGCATCTCAGACCTAGAGTTTTCTCTCAATATACTTTGATAAAGATTACATAATTTTGTCTGTTTTCTAACTAAATACATCATATGAATTTTAAAAAGACCAATAATCATTAAATGACTGATAAAGACAACTGATAACTGCTTTTTTGGGGAAGCTGGTCCATACGTGCCCTGGGTTCTGCCCAATTGTTACCCCTTTCCTTTCTTCTCTCACACAATTGATATCTTTCCCTTTAACAATGTACTGGAGATGCCAAATCAGAGCTAGGTTCAGGTATTTAAGATTTGCCTAGAACACTAGGTTGGCTCAAATAACAGGTTTCAGACTCTGCTTCTGTCATGGTTTAACCCAGCAGGCAGCTGAAAAAAAACACACAGCCATTCACTCACTCCCCCGCTCAGTGGGATGGGGAAGAGAATCAAAAAGGAAAAAAAAAAATTAAAACTTGTGGGTTGAGATAAAGACAGTTTAATAGGATGAAAAAGGAAAGGAAGATGACAATAATAACAATAATAGAATACACAAACCAAGCGATACACAGCACAATTGCTGACCAACTGAAGCCAATACTCAGCTAGTTCTCAAGCCACACTGCCTCCCGGCCCACCCCCCCAGTTATATATGGAGCATGATGTTGTATGGTATGGAATATCCCTCTGGCCAGTTTGGGTCAGCTGCCCCAGCTGTATCCCCTTCTTGGGTGTCCCACACCTTCTTGTTGGCAGGGCAGTATGAGAAGCTGAAAAGTCCTTGACTGCTTGGCAACAACTAAAACATCAGTGCGTTATCAACATTATTCTCATCCTAAATCCAAACCACAGCACTACACCAGCTGTCAGACAGAAAATTAACTCTATCCCTGCTGAAACCAGGACAGCTTCTTTAGCAAAAGTAGCAAAACAGCCTATTAATCTCTGCCTCCTTCCTGCACATTCAGATAATGTCAATATGGCTGTTTCTCAGCCCTTGAAGCTGAACTATTCATCAAAACCAAACATTTCTTCTAGCCCTTTAATAGCAGAAAGAGAAATCACTGCTGTGTCTCTCATCCTATCTCATAGCCTCAGATGTATAGTTTTATCTTTAGCATTAGGGAACTAAAATCAGTTAACACTGCTGAGAAGTCTTGAGCTGGCTCTGAGTCACTTCTGCCAACCTCTCTGAATTCTGTTCAGCAAGTCCCCACTAACAGTAAGCTTATTTTTTTAGAAGCATTACAGACCCCAGAGTAGGAAGATGAAACTGCAATGATGATGTGATATATTTAAAATAAAACTTCCTTTGCTCCTCCAGCCTTTTTGCTTCTTTCCTAACTTGGGTTCAAAATGTTTCTTCCCAAATTTTTCTTTGATCTGAGAGGCAAGAGGAAATGCCTGGAACTTGGAATTGCTCATCTACACTGCCACCTGTACCTGGGCTGCAGAAAGGCTGCTGTTGGATAACAGCAGCTCCTACCCACAGTAAACTAACCCAGGAATATAAAGAACTCAGTCCTAGTCTTAAGGGACTAGTAGAAAACTCTACTCACATCCTAGGCTGGTGCCACATCATGCAATGCTGGGTGACTGGCAAGTGAGTTCCTACATCCCAGGAGAAAGCCACATACCAGCCCTGCAGTTTCTATAAGGAGTTAACCACCTCTTTCAGCATTTCATCTGATCCATTCCCAAGCTCCCTAGGGGGGCCTGGTCCTGGTCCTGGTCCTGGTCCTGGTCCTGGTCCTGGTCCTGGTCCTGGTCCTGGTCCTGGTCCTGGTTCAGCTGCTGTGTTGAGTCACCTGAGTACCCTTCCCATGTGGTGACCTCCCATTCAGTTACACACCTTTAATACCTGTCTTCTTGTTGACATGATCACTCCTACCAGATTTACATCTGGACTGAATTCTGGCTCATAAACTTTACTGTTGACTTCTTTGAAACAAAAAATACCCACTCAAAGGTTCTCAAGGAGGTAAAGCTCAGGTAATACATCTAGGACATTTTAACCTTTATGTCTTTGCCTGGGTCCAGTCAAATCCTGTAACTAACTACAAAGGCAGGTGAGAATGATCTACTGATCACAATGCTTTCAGGAAAAGGAGAAGAGACAATTCCATAGTTTTTCCATAAAATATAGCTGAAGAATAGCTAGGGGAATAAAAAAAAAGAGAAAAAAAATGTTCCTCAGGTTTTCTTTATATCATATACAGAAAAATCAAAACAAATACAAGTGTGCATTTTTTTTTTCCTTTAACTGGTCACCTATAAACTACAATTTTATTTTTAATCCTCTTCTGTTTAAACAGCAGACCTATTTTTATGTAGTACTTCTGTTGGCAATTTTCCTCCAAGTGCTTTGAATGTGTTCATAATAAGAGCGTTAGTTTAGTGATTGCTGCACTAATGTGATGTAAGGAATGAAAAGAATTATTCATTTCTTATTCTAAAGCTTTAAATACAAATTAACACCAAAAAAAAGCCCCACTAATCTTCTTTTGGGGGGATTTAGATGTTACAGTATTACACAGACTACTTAAAAGCAATAAAAGAAATAACCTTAGAAAATTAAGCAAAATGAATTTTCAATTAGTTTCAGAAACCACGACAAATGTATTTTGAAAAGAAAGAGTAAAATGCAACTTTGTTCAGTATAAATTGAAATTGCCTTTTGTGCTTAATATAGTTCACTTATAATTAGCTGAAGATTTTGTTCTGGTTTGAAACAAAGTTCCATCTTGAGATTACTATGTACTGTGTACACAGAACTTTTATCAAGAAAGGCTGGTGCTGCAGGGTTTGCTTTGACAGCCTTTATCATAGCTTTATAGAAATGAAAAGTGAAAGAACACAGCTGGTTTTAACAATGGGGCATGTTCAACATTAGACCAAAACACATTAGATATTGCAAAATATTGCACATTATATTTATAGCTCCATGCAAGTTTTTGAAATTCATGCTGATGCTGCTCTAATCCAGCTTCTTAGAACAATCTGTCCCCTAATGATGGAATTAGATTTCACTTTGAGAAACTGCTTTTTAAACCAGTGGCAGAAGGGTCGGATTCAGAGCCCTGATAACAAAATAATGAATTTAAGCATATTCTAAAAACACTTTGTGGTGCACTTTGAAGGTCTCTCTCAGACTCTGAAACTGCATTTGCAGTGCTCTGTTTGTCATTATGCCTTACTGTTTTTGAAAATGCCATGCTGAGATCTTCCTGGCACGCAGCCATGAGGCCCTTCGAATTATGCTTATAATAAAAACGTTTAGGATGAGATTCCCCAAATATATTTAAGCACCAATGAAAGCTTCAGAAACCCCACTCATTGCTTCATCATCCTTCAATAACCTAATTTCATAAATTCTGCCAGACATACACAAGGTCACTTAATTCTTGAGGTCCCCTACCAATGTAACACCTAAACCTTTGCAAATAGCTTAATCAATCAGGCATTTTTGTTTTGTTTTGGGACACAGGGCCTTTTTTTTAGCTAGTCAGAGCACACCACACCAAAGATAGCAGGAAAGAGCATTATTTTTTCTAGCAGGCTACTGGTTACAGCCTTCACCAAATGTATGAGAAATTGAGAATCTAATTTCAGCTCTCCCTGTTTAGGAGAAAATTTCAACACAGATCTACCTTCTACAGAATCATTCTTAATATAATAAAAAAGATAGAATGTCTCATAGAAGAAAGTCGCTGTATGGCACTAAAGGAGAAGCTTTGAAGTACATCAGTGCACTTCAATAGTCCATAAAAGACTGAAGTTGGTGAAAGACTCAAATTAAAAAGATTCTGATCTTTATTTTATAAACCCCTCTGGTTTATGTACTCATAGACTATAAGGCTGAATTAAAAAAGAAGGCCTATACCCTTGCCAGTGAGAAGGGTCATTTAAGTATGAATTTGTCCCCTCTTAGACAATGGAAATGATGGAAATGGTAGATTGTTATAGTTTAACCCCAGCTGACAAGTAAGCCCCACACAGCCGCTCACTCACTCCCCACTGGTGGGATGGGGAAGCGAATCAGAAGAGTAAAAATGAGAAAACTTGTCAGTTGAGATAAAGACAGTTTAATAAGTAAAGCAAAAGCTGCACACACAAGCAAAGCAAAACAAGGAATTAATTCCCCACTTCCCATGGGCAGGCAGGCGTTCAGCCATCCCCAGGAAAGCAGGGCTCCATCATGCATAACGGTGACTTGGGAAGACAAATGCCATCACTCCCTACTTCCCCCCGCTTCCTTCTTCTTCCCCCAGCTTTATATGCTGAGCATGACGTTACATGGTATGGAATATCCCTTTGGTCAGTTGGGGTCATCTGTCCCATCTGTGTCCTCTCCCAACTCCTTGTGCACCCCCAGCCTACTCGCTGGTGGGGTGGGGTGAGAAGCAGCAAAGGCCTTGGCTCTGTGTAAGCTCAGCAGTAACTAAAACATCCCTGTGTTATCAACATTGTTTTCAGTACAAATCCAAAACACAGCCCCACACAAGCTACTATGAAGAAAATTAACTCTATCCCAGTAGCACACAGATCTAGAAGGTATTACAGCCTCAGAGAATACCACCATTTTCTTTCTGTCTTCCGTCCTTCCCTCCCTTTTCAAGAACTTTCACAAAGTTATCAACTCCAGTGTTTTGGGACTGTATTAGACCTGTGACATGGGAGAAAGGAATTGCCACTTTCCGAAGACTGATGGCAGTCCCAAAGGTTGGCATACCCCAACAGAAAAACTATTCTCAGGCCCCTGGAGGGAATTAGAAATGATAGGGGAGGGATTCTGAGCTGGTCAGTCTGTTTATATATAAAATAATGGCAAAGAAAATTGCTACATTGCATTACCTTATCTGTAGATGCGTGCCATTCGGTACTGTAGAAGCACAGATCAGGTTTAAGGGAAGAAGCCTAGCAGCACTTTATTTCATATGTTCTAGATGAGGTAACTGTATGAAACATTTAAAAATTTCAGTTAGAAACGTCACTCTTCTTGAAGCGGTGGTTCAGTTTGACCATACCTGCTGGTAATGATTCTCCATCATCTTTAGTGGCAAGATGCAAGTGTGGCTCATGCCCACAGAGTTAGTGAAACTCTCCTCCTCCCACTGTGCCATAAGGGCTGATCCCTTCTGCTGTCCCTGTAGAATTCTACTGAGAACAGTGCCCAGCCCATCCAAGTCCGTGCACCATGCCTGCTCTTGGCAAGGAGAATCTGCCAGCTGATTCAGGCCAAAAATACTCCAAACAGTTAAAAAATGTGGATGATCTCATGAGAGTGCCAGAACTCAAGCCCTGAATGGTTTAGTTAATTAGTATAGATTTAGCCATTGCTTACATAAGAGATTATAGGTAGGGCTGCTCCTGATTTACTACGGAAGTGAAAGCATATTGATTGGAACAGGTTGGTCTTTATGATGTCTGGAAGAGATTGCAATCTGATGCTGCAAAATCAAACCCATTCCAGATTGAATATTTTGGGTTCATTGTACGTGATCAAAAAAACTCAGAGAAAATAATTTTCAGTGAAAAAAATGAGATAATACTCCTGTTTTTCAGTATTTTTGCTTATATTTGTAGTCAAGCTTTGAATCTGTTATTGTGAGCCTGACAATAAACAACAGCTGAGACTGAAACAACAAGATTAATATTTATAAATGCTATAAAATATCTTTGTCCACCCAGTGGTATACTGCATGTAATTTCAATATGAGAAGGCAATCCTATGCCATTAAGAATAAAATGATGAATATTTTCCATATGTAAGGAGTACATTGCATTGCTGAGTTTTGGAATGCCATCTTCATGTACTCTGGTTTGATTCTACTCATCAACTCAGATGACCTGGCAGACAGTCTGGTGATCCACTGTGAAAGTTCAGTCTCTTTACAAGCATGAATACCAGAATTCTGCTGATATAACTGGCTTCAAAAAGGATTTTTAATAATGAAGTATTATATAAATATTTTAACCTATTTAGCGTTAGCACTAGTGCTTGTACTCAAGGACTACAAATGCTGGGTGTAAAGTTATTTGATAGACTATGAAGACATAAATAATGGATATTTAAAACACTTTGGGTTTCACATCAGACATTGCCACTATTAAGATAGTCAGGATATACCTTTGGTTACATGAAATCATTAATCTTGGCCTTTTTTTTTTTTTTTTTTAATTCCATGTTAGTGGAGTTACTGCACTAATGGTGGCATATGAAGGCTTGAAAAAATTGTAAATCTTACATTTTCCATCACCATAATTACTAGATCAATGTTGTAAATGAAGGGTAAGAGTACGATTTTGGTGTTTGCTTAACTCAGCTGTGGGAAGTTGGATGTCAGCAATAAAAAATATAAAATATGAGAAGGCATGAAAGCTGGATATTCAGTGTAGCCGAGCTCCCTAGTTCATATCTACAATCAGTTCCCTTTCTGCAATTTGTGGCTGATGTGTATGTTTCAAGAACTGCTTGGTAAAAATGGTAATTTGCTTATTCCATGCACTATGTAGAGTTTGTTTACTTGTAATATATGTTATTTCTACACAGAGTAATGTCTAGCTATGTAAATGATATGATATTCATCTTTAACTGCATTAGTTCATCATGTGTTATTAAAGTTCAGAAGTAGAAAATGTATTTTCACTTCTGTTGGTTTTCATTTTCTAAAGACCAGTTTTGTCTTGGCACAGACATTATGCTGAACTGTGTCTAATGATAAGACTTCATTTAGGTATAGCAGTTCACATTTATGGATGCAAAATCAGAGCCCTACACATCTTCAGGATTGACTTGGCAGTAACAATGTTGTTGTTCTGCATAAAAAGGATCACCACTTACTGACTGTGGGAACAAAATCATTTATTTCTGCTGTTTTTTTGGGGTTTTTGGTTTTGGGGGGTTTTTTGTCTTAACTTGCTGAACAAAATACATTGCGTAATAAATAAGGCTGATCATAAAATTCTAAATGAATGTATGTTGCAAATAAATTATTATATGGCCATTTTATATCTTAGTCACATACATTCTTTTAGAGTTTGGTTAGAGATAAAACATGACATGGCTAGTCACATCCTGTAACTATTTTTTCTGGCTTAAGTATTTATGAAGACCAAAGCAAAGCATGAAGTGGAAGTATAGTTAATGACTTTAATAGCAGAGGTCTGCTTAACTCTCTCTATATAAGAACTATAAACACACTATTTGATATGCTCAGATGTAAATCTGATGAAAGCAAATGTGACATTTTTATAATAATCTCGATGGAACTGGGATTTTACCCAAAGTCCTCTCTGCCTACTTTGGAGATAACAGTACATGTCTAAATGTTTGGTGTCTGGATGATGACATTCTATCCTAATCAAGCAAAAAACTTTTTTTGAAGTGTGACTGTGGTAGAATGGAGCTGAACAGTAACAGCAATTAAAAAGATTGACATGCGGAGAAATTACAGCAACCTTTATTGTCCATCAGAAAGCATTCCTTCAAGTTTCCTATCACAGAAAATGAGGGGTATATGTGTTCTTCTCGTTTCCTAACAACTGTGTCTACAAGTGTGGCTCATGATTGTGAATGTGAAGACATGCCCACCAACAAAGGTTGCAAAACATTGTTTCAAGTCAGTGTAGTTGTCAGATATATGATAATGTTGTCATTTAATGATACAAGAGCATATGAAGTTTGAAGTCCAAAACATCAAACAGTTATGAGTATACACAAAAGATCTGAAATGCTACAGTATACATAATCTAACTCTCAAGATGGCATTAATCTTTATGTAGAGTGTTTCATTATATAATTCATATGGAAAGAAATATGTAAAATATCAATTTATTGCAAATAGAAACATAAAAGCATTGTGATAGTACAAGTTTATGACTAATTTAAAACAAGTTAAATTAGGGGTTTTTTTTCAAATCAAAGCTACAAAAGAAACAAATTTAAGAAGCTGACCTCTGAATAATAATCCTTTATATTAAAGTATTAGGTAGACTGACAACAATTTTACTGAAAAAACTATTGTTACATTTTGCCGGAGATTTTTGAAACATGAAATATTTATATGAATAGAAATCCACATATTGTTTGACTGTTATGGTTACATAAAATTTACCACTATGAGACAATGCCATTGATCAGTTTGCTGAAAGAACTGAATTATCATTTAGATTACTGAATATTCAAGTATATAAACAAAGTAAATAATGCATTACAAATGCATAACTGAATCCAATAAGCCTATGACATTCTTCTTCATTCTGTGTTAGCTAAACTTAAATAAATAAATGAATGAATGAATAAATAAATAGAGTTTGAAGTTGGCCTTATAAGCCAAGCCAGGAGGCCTCCAATTTGTAAAGATATACACCCCTGCCCTGCTGGGGTCAGACTAGTGAATTTGGCCACCTGGAGCAGTATACTGTCTCCAATGACAGCAATAAGAGATATTTACTGAAAGCAAGTGAACCTGGCCACTTCCTGCATCCATCCCCTTCCTGCTCCCCAGCATCCACGGTTGTTTCAAGGGGTACTAGAGGGTTCATCCCTGCCTGTTTTCATTAGTGTTTGTTTAAGGACCTTTGTCTGTGAATTTACTTAATTCTTTTTTGGACTGAACTTTTGTACTCATTGAATTATTTCACATTTACACTAAGTTATTATTTCACATTTACACTAATTTCTCCCAGTGGAAAGAACAAACAGAAAGGCAGTCACCTAACATAGCCAAGTCAAGACCAACTATTGAATAACTTGGTAAATAAATTATTAGATCGTACCTGAAAACAAAGAGAAAACCAATGTACTTAACACATCAGCAAAGATGTATGTTACTACATTACTAGGCAGAAAACTCCAGAACTCTGAAAGCATGCTGTACTGTTACACTTTCCAGTTGACAAAGTATGATTCAAGGTAGGTCAAAAATGCAAGAAGTTCAATTTATTTTGCATCTCACAGTTCCGGTTTTGAAAATTGTGCTGCTTAGTAAAACAAACTGGTATAATCAATAAATACCTTCCAGTTAGCTGCAGGAAAGTGGTGATGAAGGTAGAGGTTGTTTAACCAGTTTGGTTTTTTTTTCCTCTGGGATACCTATCAGACATGACTTTAAGCAAGAGCATATGTGTGTGATTGAGATCCTCTTCTGCTGTTGGAGCAGACCTGCTTTTCCATAATTTTATGTCAACTGCTTTCAGGAAAGGAAACCCATTGAATTACCTCCAAATAGCTGAATTAATGTAGATTCTCCCATCAGCAGCTTATGTAGAACTAGCTCATTTCCAATTTTGGGGATGTTGGTATGCCTGTAATGCAAAGGGTTTTGAAAGTGGGAAGTTGTCATGTTTTTGTCAACATTGCATAAGTTTATGCAATAATATATATTTTTGTTATCTATATATTTATATAATGGTATATATTATCTTATTATAGCATGTACTATATATTTATATACTGATAATTCTAAGACAAGACTTACTAATGAGGATAAGGAAAATGGCTTCTACTTTTATAATCTTTCCATAAAACACATGAAGTAGAAAAACATGTTCAATGAATGACTCAGGCATCCATAGGAGCAATTTTGTACAAGTGATTTGGTGAAACAGATACTTGCTATTTCACCATCAGAATACTAAATACAGTAAAGACTATTAGAACAGTAAATGATAATCAATGTTGTGATCCTATTTCATGTTTTTTTTCCATTTCTTTGCCTTCCGTAAGAGATTAATGTAACTCACAATAGTTTTGTGCTATAGGAAGACAATAAACTACAGACAACCAATTAGAGTTAACATACACTTTAAATGTACCTGTGGATATCATGTAGGACAAGGATTCATCAATTAGAACTCATTATGACTTTAGACAAAAATGACTGGGTACTTGCATAGAATATTTCATTCCATTACTTGAAAAGGATTGTTTCATCACCTTTAAAATATTGTGAGCCATTCATTTTCAGAGAACATATTAAGAAAAAAAATATTTTTTTAACCTTTGTGCTTATGCTTATTATACTCCTTCTAGAAACTACAGCCTTACAGTCTTGCATTTTCTGTTCCTCTGATTTCTTTTAACTTTGCAGCACACTCTCCATGTAGAAAAAAACTCCCTGAAGTCTGTATTAGATCAGTCAATTACTAATTACAGAATGAGTTTGATGGTATTTAAAATATATCCGTTCTGTTTAATTCTGTGAAGCTCATCGGAAAACACTTTATAATGAATTGTATGACATATTTCTTAATTTCCTCCTCTTTTGCCTTTTTTCACTTGCATTGTAGTTTGCCGATAGAAGTAACAGATTCCAAGTTTGCAAATGGTAATAGCTTGTTTGCCAATCATAAGAAAGACATTCTTACCAGTTCTAATGTATATTGTACTATTTGTGAAAGCATCAGATTGATGGTCTTGAAATCTGACCTCTTCNGGGAGAGGAGGAATTTGATATTTTCCATATTCTCTTACAAGTGTTAAATCACAATGCATTAACAAACAACACTTTAAAGGACAAGATCACAGACTTTGATTGTTGCCAGTCAGTTGTTTAAAAGACCATTGAATGTTGCTTAAAGCCATGAAAAATAAAATAATAGAGAAATTGAGCAATGTATTGCATAACAGACTCTTGGTTAAGTAGTACCACTCATATGCGCCTGAAAGTTCAGGACCTGTGGAAAAAATAATGGAAGGAAACTGTACAGGTTATTTCAGGCTTTGGCTTTTCCATTAAAAATGTCTTTGATCTGCATCTCCAAAATTTCATAGTTCATTAATGGTAAATTAGAGCACACACAGAACTGGAAATGCTTTTTCTATTAAATACCAGCAAGCCTTTCCTGCAAACAACAACACGTCTGTTATTAGCTGTCGTTTGTTGTATTAAAGGATTAATCACCATTTACGCCCTTAGTTTGCCTTTCTACAGTAGATTTTCAGGCTAATACAGATTTACTGTAACACAGAGTCCTACTGCAAAAAGAACTAAGTCTGCCTTCCTACATACTCCTCCAGCCCTACAGAACAGCATCAGTCACTGCACAGAAAGGCTGGGATGTGCTATTATTCTACAGGCCAGGAGTTGCATAGGCCATTTTTATGAAGTACTGTTAATAATAAGCCATTAACCTAATGGAGAGATACTTAATCTTCAAAAGTTCTCAAACTTTTTTTAGTTAGTCGAGGAAATTTCCCATTCAAGTATTTTGTTGTCTGTAGACAATTTTGTACCTAATGTCAGGAAGGTTATACAGTATCACTAGTCCTGTCAGTAGGGTAGATGGTGTTTATGGACATATTTTTAAAAAACCCAAAGCAATATGCAGATACAGTGAATGTCATGTCTGTGAATATTTTGGATTAAGGAGAGTTTGGTAAATTGTCCTCGCTTCTCACCCCAGTTTTTGTCGGTGGTGTTTGTTTTTTTTAATGCCTAGGTTCTTCTTCTAGTGTATGTACACTAAAGATAGGGTCGGGTGGGGGAGACTTTGGGGGAGGGAGTAATCGTCTGCATAATCCTTGTTATTATATCTAAAGTGATAGTTGAGGGCTACGAGCTGAAACAATATTTTATGAAAGTATCATGTTGAAGTTTTTGCAGGTTTCAAAATATTTAAATATGTAAATTTCAATGAAGAGACTTCAGATTTTTTGATAGTCTAATGATTTTAAGCATCTCATTTCTAGTCAAACACTGACAAAAGATGTTCAGATTGCAGTGTGAGATGGTTTCTATGGTTACAGTTGTTTCCTAGCATTTTAGTGACATCTTTTGTGAGCATTGGCTGCTTCACTTATTTGTCACTAATGTATGTGTAGAACTATAGTTAATAGCCTTGGGCGGACAATTTTTTTTTCTCTGAATAGTGGTATTGTTTTTTAGCAGCATTTTTCAATAAGGTGACAATGCACTAGAATACTAATGGTATGTATGGTATTTTAAGATGTCAAGTTTTCAATAAAATGGTAATGAAAATTTTGCATTTCATTTAATAGTTAAATATTCATGAATTTTTCACAGCGTGATCAAGTGAGCAAAAAAATAAAGAAACTGTATAATGTGTAATACTAAACATCACAAATTTAACTTCTTTTCATAGAATCTATTCAAGACTTTTTAATAAGTAGCTCTTTATAGATTTAAACCAGCTGTGATACAGGTATATAAAACTGAAACTTTAAATTAAAATATTTTGATATATCTTATTTATATTGCAGTGTGAATGAAACATACATTATGAATAATATCCTACATGTGCAGAAAAACTGTTATGACCAAAGACTGGGCACTTAGGTGTGATAAATGAGGGTAAACAATTATATATTCAGATGCAAAGACCACTCTAAGTCAGCGACTATTTTGTTAAAAATATTTGGATTTATGTGAATTTATTTAATCACAGTGTTAAAGTGTGAATTATGATCAGCTAAGAAGAAATGGGTGCAGCATGATAATTTGTAGAGCATAGTGCTATCAATTCCTCAGCGTATTAAGAGTTCGGTTCTGTTTCTATGTTAGACAGTAGGAATTTTGATGTTGTCTTCAACAAAAGTAGAATTAGGTTATCAGGTGAGTTCATTCCCTGTATATTGGCAGTGCCAGTAACCATATGTGCAGTGATTTATGACATGATTTCCCCCTTTAGTCTGTACTTAAAAATCTTTCTTTTGCTGAGAGGTAGCCACTCCATGCCGGACATTTTTTGTTAGCCAAGTCAGTATTTTAAATGTAGATTTTAAAAATGTAAGTATAAAATGCATTATTCAGCAGCAACACAGTAGAGGAACACTGGGCTAAGGTTTTTTCTCCTCTGCATAGGAGGGAGATTCCTGTGGATTCAATTCCAAATCATAAGAACCTGCACCCTAACTCCATCCCTGTTGTATGATTGCAAGGCATATTTCTCCTTACCTCTAATTTCTTTTTTTTTAAAGGTTGATGTGTTATTTCAAGTTATTAATTCTACATATCTTTCCCTACAAAAATAGTACGAGTAAATATACATACAGCCTCATATCTCCCAAAAGACATGCTTAGAATACAGACATGCTCTAGATCAATGGAATGTATAGTTAGTTTGCTCCGTTATCACATGGTCATTCGGGCTGAATTCAAGACCTACAGCAAAATACATGAAGTAAATAGCTGGAAAAATTGAGGCAAAATAAAAGCAGATCCACTATACATGCATCTAGGTGATAGAGTAATGTGCATTCTCTGTGTAGGGAAGCACTAATGCCATGAAGAAGTCAACCATCCCTGTACAGGGCATTCATTCTCACTTCCATGACATAGTCAAGACAGCTAAAAGGCCACAAAAAGCCAAAAGCCTCTGGTTACCTGGTGATTGCTTCTGACCAAACTCTCTGCTCTACACTACCCTCCAGACTCTCACTACATGCAGCTGAACTGAATTCTTTACACCGATATGGCCTGTGACCACAACGAAAAAATCATTACGTTAACATGATTTTATTTTGGTTTTAATACGCCTGAATAAATGCAAAAGAGTAGAAAAATCAAACCTTTAATCTAATTTAGATCCTGGCTTCCTTCCTGACCTTTGGGAAGTTGTTAAATTTTTCATCTTACGGGGTTTTTTTGCATATTTGTTTAGTCTCTTTTTCCTGTCTCTTTTTAGGGAACTGTTATTTATTAAGATGGCTAATTGACTGAGACTTTGATTTGAGTGGTAGAATTATCCAAAGGTCTCTTGCTAATTTGCTCCTAATAGCAACTGTTTCAGGTTTAGCAGTAAAACAATTAGATCACATTCCTATCAAATATGTCTACTTGAGTGACTCAAAAATCCTAAACAGAAGAATCAAATTCAGTACTTACAGACAGGATTGGCTATATATAAGCCTTCTTCCTTAAAATTTATGCATCAGTATGCCAGCTTAAGCCACAGCAGTGGCTTGTGCCAATTTAAAAGGAGGACTAATGTACCGGGGTTTTTTTATGTAATCCTCATTTGATAACTACACCTTCTAATTTCTCATAAAAAAAGGAGTAAGAATCTCTCTTAATGATTATACCTGCAGAAGAAGAAAGCTCACTTCCAGCATGCTGTAAAAAGCCAGATCTTCATGAGTTACACTCTAATACTGTATGTACACATGTCATTTTGATTTCCTGTTTTGCATACCAAAGGAACTGACTAAACACCATAGAATAAATACCCAAAACAAACTGTACTTCACAGGATTATTGGCTGAGTGATTTTGGATTTAACATACATTCCTCATTAACCTCTTCATTCAAAGTTCTTCATTTTATAATAAGCTCTCTTCACAAGTTTTATCTTGGACTAGAACTACAATGCTCCATTATTGTTAAAACAGTTCACTTTTAACTACTCAATAACTGGGATAATGAGAGGCAGGAGAGGAAAGTCAAAATCTAGGAGTAAATGTAATGTAACTGGGACACAAGTGCATTGTACTTGCATATAAGTTATATGCACTTTCATTGGTAGCAGCTTAAATATAATCTGTCAACTATGTGACTAAAGTTTCTTTAAAAGGAAAAGTTTTAAAAGAAAAGGCTTTTCAGAGTGCTTTAAGTGTACAAACCTAAAATGCAAAATCCACCTTCCAGCAGAGGCAGCACTGCTTGTGTTTTTTACATATACCATAGCAAGAGCTGTAAGGAGATGTAAGTTTCTATCTGCAGTTCAAAGACTCTTAGAAAACAAGAGATAATGGACCATTATTGTATGGAGCATACCACATTATATCAATGAGCACAGAAGTAATGTCAAGTTTTTGACTGAGTAATCCTTCAGTAAGATGCATGTTGTCAAAATGTCCCTGCAAGGATTTCCTCTGTAGAAAGATATGCATATGGATGAAGTGTATGCTGATAAGATGTTATTTGTGGACCTGAGAATAAATTTAAACAAGGGCGTAACCTTTTCTTTTCTACAGTGCTGGAAGTTATCTTAATCCTTTGCATCCAGATTGTACTGAGTGGCATACTTAGGATATCTGTTGCTGCAGGAGTTCATAGGATGTCCAGGTTGCCACTCTAAACTTCAAAATGTTGAGTAGAGGCAAAGGTGCAATGTTAAGTCTTGATTTTTTTTTTTTTAATGTTTCAAAGCACCGCCTGACACTAAGCTGATGCACATCATATGTTCTGTAGACATAGCCTACCACGTGGCGCAACATGACTCCTTCTTTTAAGGTGTTTTTCTTCCAGGTGTTCTTCCTGGGACTACAGTGAAAGTGTAAGCATGATTAAACTGAAGACAAGCTTCTGTTAAAATTGAAGAACATTGCCTCCTCCTCTTCCAAGCTGCTCTTTGGAGAGAGAAGGATCTTTCTTGAGAATTTATATTAAAACTTCACATCAGACAAATGAAGTTTTTGTCTCTGGGAAGATAAACCTGCTGCTCCAACTCATTATACTTATTAGAGGAGCAGGTGGCACATGGAGGTTCCTAAAGATCAAAGAATCCCCAAACTGCTGAAGCTACACTTTTTAAGCACTCTGACTGAAAAAACTGGGCTGCTTCTTCCATTTCCTAGGTCTTCATAGGTGTATCTAAGGTACCACCACAACAGAGGCTGTTGGGACAGGGAGAGTCGTGCAGGGGGCAGGGCTGAGGCCTCACCAGCCAGGCCCAGCCCCACAGCACCAGGGCAGGGCAGCCAGAGCCCAGGCCCCGAGGTAAGCCTGAGCTGGCAGGGTGGGTCCAAGGTCAAGCCAGAAAGTCAATCTGCGGGTCAGGGTCAGGGCTGGCAAGGGTAACTTGGGTCAGCTACAGCTTGGTCTACCTGCATAGATGTAGGCCCAGGGTCTCAGCAGCCCTACAACACTGCTCCAGCAAAGAGTGAGGGCACAGGCCTGAGTTTAAATGGAGCCCATGGGCAGAGCATGTGGGTGGAGGTGCCAGGTGAGTCTATTCAGGGCCCTGACAGAGGTTTCTCCTGTTCCTACCAGCACTGAGTGTTCTGAAGGGTTTTGTGTCACATGCTGGTCTCTATGTATAGTAAGAGTTCAGACTGCTGTTTTTAGGATAGGCTAAAAACACCCCTCAAACAACCCTCAACCCATTATGCATGACCTCAGTAGAAAAAAGGATATCTGATTTACTCAGTATAAGATTGAATATTTGGATGGTCTGTGTACATGAAACCCCACATCTTGATGTCACAAAATGTCTTGCAACCCCAGCAAAAGTATTACAGCAATACCAGTCACAGCAGTATTAGGCATGAGCTCTGTGCTATATAAAATGTAAAAAGTATATTTAAGATGTCTTCCAAAATATTTTATTTTCATACTTTTATTCACAGTAACTGCACTTTTGTTGTAGAATAATTTTTACAAATCTATATTTCTTTATATATACTGGCTTTTTAAAGAACAACAGTAGCTCTTCTTAGCTGAAGCAGTGTTCTTTCCTATTCAGCAATAATATCTTGCATTTTATAAATGTTTAATGACAATAACTATTGTACTACCAAAGCTGCTGGTAGACTACAGAATGTTACAAGATGCAAGTGATACCTGAGGCCATGGTCAGTGCTTAAAAAATGATTGGAGATTAATCAAAAAATCTTGGAATAAACTGAGGAAAATCATGAAAACTTTCCAGAAAGCTGCCTTTCTCAAATGTGCTGCAAGTCCTGTTTCTACCCAGGATTATTTTTACAGGGCAACTCTCTACTAATGGAGAGGCCCTCCATGATGCTGTGCCTGCTACTGACTGCTAAGGGGTTTTTTTTCCTATTCACTATTCATAGTAGATTTTGAGTTGTTTTTGTGCCCATGAAACTGAAGACTAACAGTCTCTGGAGCCAAGCATAGTCTCTTTGTTGGGTAGAAATAAAGCCTACAGGAGAGGATGGATGTGCTCAGCGTCCCAGCAAGTGGCTTGAGATGAAGTGATATTGGCAGGATTCAGACTGAAATTATTACAAAACATGAATGCCACATGTGCAACTGCTGCCTGGCTGTTTCTGTGCTTCTCTCCTTTTGTTAAAAAGTGCTATCTTAAAAAAATAGTAATAACCTTGATCTTGTGCCATTGCTATCTGAAAATTGCAGGGTCTTATAGATCCCAGAATGAAGGACCAAGGGGGAAATGATTGTTCTGCCAAACACGAAGCTTTTGTAATGACAGTATTGTGTATTGCTTCCACAGAACAAGCCTCCCATTTAGCTTAGCTTGTAAACTAGCCTTACCTAGAAGTTTGGTGACATGCTGTCTCCTTCCCAAAACAATTTGAGAAACTATTAACAATGGTTATTATTCAAGTCTAGCAGTTATTAATAGTAGATTGGCATATTTTCAGTTTTATTCATTTGGGTTGTGCTAATACAAAGTTATATGGGATTTCCTTTAGGTTAGATAATCACTAGATTTTGTGATACTAACTGTAGAAAAGCACTGTCTCGAGCCAGTTGCAGGCAGGCTCCCTCAATCCTGCCAATACTTCTCAGTCCTAGTTGTGCTATCCCTTTTAGTCAGTCCTGGGTTTGTCAACAAGAAATCATGCCAGCTGAGTAGTGGTTTTGTGATGAGAACCGTTGGAAATTAATATGAGATCATTTTCACCTTAGAAAGAGTTTGAATCTGGTTTCAGAAGTGAGAAGCTGGTACTTACATCATTGTCTCTTGTTCCCCTTTTGTGAAATAATGTCAAGTCTTCTACCATAACCTTCATTATTCCCAGTATCATGTGCCACTCTGTTCTTGTTAGTACAAGAACAAGATCATTATAAGCATGTTAATCTTAGAGTCATGAAAGGTAAATTAAAGTTCTTGACTTTGCCAGAAATGTTTTAGTAGCGGTGCAGATGAGAGAAGCTGAAATTATCTTAGTAGATATCCTATGGTCTGAAATTAGAAGCAATGACATTACTGAAGCCCAGTGCATTCCTTGATCCAATGAATTAGATTCATTACAGAACTCGCATCATTATTGAAGCCCAATTGCATTCCTTAATCCTGATACTCTTCGGGAGAAGGAACAGCTACTATTATTTCTTTGGTAAATTTTGGAATTATTGCCCATGCATCCTTCCAAAATCTCAATTATGATCACACATTCAGGCATGACCCTCTAATAAACTCACTGTTCTAGGACAAGCCTAATAATTGTTGAGAAAATGCATTTTCTTGGCATTGCTCCAGAAAGCCAGGCATTTGGAACTTGGCCTCTCAGTCCAACCCCTTTAATGTCCTGCTCCTTCTAATGTAGTAATATCTTTCAATAGATCATGACAAACATGAACACTGAAGCTCTTCTGTTAATTAGATTTAGGTTTCAGTTTCTCCACCATTTTGTGTTCTTAATCTTGCTTGGTCTCTTTTCTCTGAAGATGGCTTCTCTCCTAGCACACCCTTTTTTGCGTTGTGCTTTCCTAATAGGTACCAGATGGAATCATTTTGATAACCAAATTACCTTTAATACTTTATTCCATTTCTTGGTTTATGTAAAATATAGCCAGTCTCAGTCTTTAGTATAGTGCCATGCAAGCACTGTACTCAGCTGCTGACTAGCAGTGGTTAATAGTATCTGAAGATAAATTTCTGTAATTCTGTCCCTTCATATATTGGCTTAACCAATACAACAGTATATTGCCTTGATTCTGAATCACCACAATTCAGGACGACTGGTAGTCTGTTAATTTTCAAATGCTACAGAATCTTTAAGTGAATGCAAAAAGCTCGAGGGTTTTTAGCCTGTTGTTTGCAGGGAAAAATAAGGACAGGATTACTGAGGTTACCACCAAAAATCTAGGGTAGTATTTTTCACCTTTATTCTTGTGAAATGGTGAAAATATTTTTTCGTAATTTTTAAATCCTGTCCTTAGAGCAATGAATGCGATTATGCTGACATGTGAATAAGGTATTTAGTAAATTAATTAATGTAGCTTTTATACAGTGTGAAGAACTAAGAATCACATTTTTTGTTTTTCTCTAAAACTTACTGGCACTTTACAAGCATATATTGAAAATAAAAGTTAGAACACTGTTGGGTTTCCAGCTGCTGTTTGATGATCATCCTAATTTTTGTTCATCTTTAAAGACTATGACCCATCCTAGAGCAATTTTACAGAGATGTGTTGGAGGTTTATAGTTTTCTTCATGTGTTACACCAGCTTTGGATGAATCTTGTTTGCATATTTCAAAAAACTATGTTTAGAGGAAAATATTGCTCACAGCTTTGTATTGGAAATTTTTATCAGTAAGAACCTTCTTTTTCCTTCTTTTCCTCTAATATATTAATTTCAAATTGCTTTTTTATAATTTTACTATTTTAAAAATTATCATCTGAACTATACTAGACTCTGTTATTCCTTTGGACTCTAATGGTAGAGTCTACCCATTCACTCTTTGACTTATTTCCACCTGATTCTAAGTTTTGACCATACTTATAAACTTAGTTTCATCTGACTCAATTACCTGTGCTATAATAGGATATTTTACATTCTAATATTGCAGTATATCTAAGAGTAGTTCCTGTTTCTTTATAGCTCTTGCTAAATTTTATGTTCATGACTCTGCTTCATTCCCCTCAATTTTACCTCCGCTGATGATACAGAAATTACTCAGAGTCCATCACCAACATCTTTTAAATTGAAACCAAAGATAATTTACATCATTGACAATACTAGCACAATCTGATTTTAGATTATTCTCCTTTCTGTATAGTGCTTGTGGGGAGATGCTGTAGAATATCAAGTGCTAAGGCAGACATTTTAAATGAATTTTATGATTTAAATTACATATATGCAATATATCACACAGTTGTGATCTGAAAGGCCCGTTTGGTATTTCTGCTGCAGCACTGGAACAATGAAGATGCATAGTTTTGGGACTGAAGAGGAAAATCACTGCATCTATTTAGTACATGAATGAATTTACAGTTGTAATTTTGAGTGAGAAGGTCTTCTACAGGGACATCTCCAGCAAATATGAAGAAAACAAATACTGACTTTCATTTCTGTAGCCTTTTTCAAAGTGTTGGTATTGAATAATTTTCAATTTTTTGACAGGTCATGAGAAGAAATGTTTGTTATGATAGCACATATTTTTAGGTAGGTTTTATGCAGGGGGATAAGCTCATAGAGTTCATTTTACAGAGGGGACAGTGAAGGGACAAAGGGGCTGTGTGATGTTGATAGGATGTTGATTTTCATATAGTAAGTCATCTGCAGAATAGATAATATAGTATTAAAAAAAAAAAAAACAAAGACAGAATTTAAACCATTAAATTCTGTGCATTTCAAAGAGACTATCATTTCATTTCCAATGTCCTACACAGACATTTTACCAAAGGACAGCTATTCCTGAGATGATGCAGCTTAAAAGCTGCAGCAGTCATAGTTAATTTTTAATCATAATTTCTATTTTGGGTTTTGAGAACTGTTTTATCAGTATATTTTATGTATCAGGGTAGATTTCTAAAATAATAACTTGTAAGAAAAATAATTTTAAGTCCACAGAGCATAAGACCATTATCAGAGCAGTCTTTCTTTTTTTCTTTCTGCTCACTGAGCTGACGAGATGAACAAACTTAAGATCATAAAATACTACTTTTCATGCAAGCAGCTGCTAGCTTCTACATCAGAATTATGGGAATTTGGATACAAGATTGCCAGAGAAGTTGTGGCATGTCCGTGCTTGCATATGTTTAAAAAATCGGCTGGATATGTAACTTAGAAGTTGGATCTGACTTCAAAGTTGACCCTGCTTCGAGCAGAGAATTGGAATAGATGACCCTCAGAGATCCCTTCCAGCCTGGATTATGTCATGATTCCAAGTATGCCTGATTACTATGGAAGGAAATACTTCTGACAAAATAATTTCAAAATAGTCTCAAATGACTTGTTCACATTTTCTAATTCTAAAAATTCTAGTTCTACACTCAGAATTTGGGTGATACGTAATAACTGTATAATACACAGTGGTAGTAAATATAATCTTCTTAGTTTATGATTAATGTATCAGGCCAGCATTACAGTGTACTTAATTTTCAGAAACGATTTTTCTATCTTCTGACCAAGTTTAAGATTTTGTAATATTCTAACCCTGTAAAAGGAAGATCAAAATTCTTGCTGATTTCTGTCTTGTGTAATTGATTGTGAACTTCATGAACTTCATGATGAAGTTCCTTTCAGATATAAGCTTTGCCAAGAAGGTTTTATCCAGTGAATCTTGAATACCTACGTATTCACAGAAAATAGGCCCAATAGGAAAGTAAATATAGATAAACTAAATTCATGTTTAAATGTGGATAAATATTCTCAGGTACATATCCTTTACTTATTCCATTTGTGTAAATGAAGAGTTACTTTAATATTCCTAGCAAGATGTCAATTCTAGCTCTTCATGGTAGATATAATGTAGATGACTGGTTATCATAAGGATAGCATTTTATCAGAGTGTAGGAGTAAAACTAGCTCTATTATACTGGACCATTTATTTCTTTTTAGCTAACACTTTCCTATAAGACACTTACATTGCTGAATTCTATATTAAGGTAACTGAGTGACAGTTTGAATTTTAAAGAATATTTTTTAAACTGAACAAAGGATTTTTTGGGTTTCTTTAAAAAGTGCTTATGGTTTTGGCCTAACAGCATTCAAATTCAAGAGAAGCTGTTACTGTCATCCTCTCAAACTGCAAGCATGGATTCTATTTTTTTTGAGGAATATGACTCATTTTCCAACAGCCTCAGATTACAAAGCCATATTTTCTGAGAACCTGGAGTCTATTTGTATATTGTACACAGTGGCCATGTATTGTTCTTCAGCAGTTAGAAATCTAGAATTACTCCATGGTGGAGTTCAGTACAGAGTTTGAAACTTTTCTTACGGGGATGGAAAGTCTGTGAAAGCTGATGCATAGATTACTGCTCATTTTTCTTGGCAGAGAAAGATCTGCCGCCTTCTACTCCATAACAACCTCTTCGTAATTTGCAATATTTTGATTTTAACCTTCTTCTCTATCTTCATAGTATGAATTTTTTCAACAAAAATGCATGCTTTGAAAATATAGCTCTCTCACTTGAGCAATCACCAGTGTATGTTATTGAAAGTTTTTCAACTCGGATAGTGTGTCAGTGTTTTATACCAAGCAGCTTTCAGAAAGTGCAAAATTTGTTTACTATTTGTTTTCTTTTTAAACTGAAGTGCGAAATTATAAAGCATGACAGGTCTCAGAACCTCATAGTCCTCAGAATGGGAGTTGTGACAAGAACTCTTCCACTATGTATTGTAGTAGATCATCTTCTGATTTCATTTAATTTTTTGCCTATGTGTTTCAAAGCAGCATCTTTCAGGTGGGGTTGTGGTAGGAACGTCTTTAGGAAGTAGGTAGACTCCTTTTTTTACATCTTACTTGCTGAGACAGCTGAGTATATCAAAGCTGCTGGAATTGTAATGGTTTTGTCCACTTAGTGGAAGTCTGTAAAAAGTCTGACATTTTCTGTAGTGTATTATTATTCATCATGTAGATTCAGTAATTTTGTTGTTACAGGACTGTTCCAAAATTCATTGATAATGCTGGTAATGCTTCTTTCTCTGAAGAGAGAAAAGAGCATTTAATCATGTATTTAAAGAAACCCTTCAGTAAATAATTTCATAGTCTGTAAAAGCACCATATTAAGGAAAAAAAGGAATAAAAATCAACCAATTTGAAACTTTTTCCATGAAAGTTGGCACCCAGTTCTGGGAGTGTTCATTAATTCTAACTGCTTAATACTACAGAGAGTTGTGCTTAGAAAATCAGTATGACTTACCATTTTTCATTTCACAAAATAATTATTTATCATATGCATAAAGAATTGTTTATCATGTGTTTGTGCATGTTAATTTATTCTTGCAATTTTGATTAACCTCCACCATCAGAAGGTGAAAATGCTTTTGCCAGTGGTGGCCAGTTTACTTCATGGGGTTTTTTTCTTCAGTCATTTCCAGATAATACACAGAAGTATACGTTATTAAAGTATTGATGGTTGATTAAAATGGTTTACATATGCTTTTTATTTTTTGACTCTTCCATATGATTCTTTTCTGTTCTCCACAGTGATGCCACACAATCAATGTCACGATTTTTCAGTAATACCGTTGTGATAAGTAAAAGATGGTTCAAGAGGCCCATTCCAGGCCAGTCAGTAAGAAGAAACAAGGTAAACTCTTTTAACTCCATTTACTCTCTACCATAAAGATGTTTCTTATTCAGAGATTAACCTAATCTATTACACCTCAGTCATTCAAATAAAGATATTTCATAATACATGAATCCATAAATGAAATAGCTGAGACTGTAACACTACTACTTTTATTCTGAATACTCTATGAGTCTTCACTATTTCTGCCATTGTCATTAGCTATTTCTCTGTTCATTCTTTAAACACAAAGTACTTCACAGGATACTTTATTGTTGTCATTTTACCCATGTTTACACAGCATTGTTCCCAGAGAAATGAAAATTACATAAGGATCTAAATGTTACAGCTGCTTAGGCAGTTACGTTGCTGTTTCTTGACTTGAACTGCAGTTACTCCTGCAGATCCAGTGGTAACATCTGGTCAGAAAACGTGATACTAAAACTGTAGGAGCAAGATCTTGACATAGTTGTTCCAGTTCAACATCTATGCTTTTACTTTTTCATTAAGTTAAAAATTGTTGAGATAAAACTGTGTATTATATCTTTTGCTTTCATTTTTCCCACCAAAAAAAAGGCCATTTGTTTAAAATGCTCTGTAATAAGTATCTTAAACAAGTAAACAAATATTGTAGCCCTTGATGGACAGTTTTGCAAAGTCTGAAATAGATGTGAATGAGAAACTTGACTGATTCAAAGATGAAATAAGTTCAGGAAATGCTTGGGACTTCAGAAATTACTTTAATTATAGAAAAGATCTTTGGAAATAAAGATCTTCAGAAATAAAGATCTTCAGGTAAAGGTGATTATGTATGTAAGACTATACTGGTGACTAGAACCAAATAAGAAACAGTACATTTTCAGCCCTGCAGCTCAGCCCAGCAGGCTTTCTAGAAAGTGATATTGCTATTATGGACTAGCAGAAATGCATTAAATACTTTTCTCAAAGTTCAGGTAGCATGGATATTGCACTTTTGAGTCTGTTTTCCCATAAAGAGCTGTCTGGAAGAAAAGATAGTGTTTCAAGGATACTCTGTCTTGCACTGTGAAAATAGGAATGAAAGTACTTCCCTTATTGTGTCATTATAACAAATAACTGATGAGCCTTGTTGCAACCTAGAGACTCACATGTTCACATCAAAATGTTCTTTGTATTTTTGTTTGAGAAAATTGTTCAGTATTTGTGTATTGATGGTCATAAACTGTGTATTTTTAATTGATAGATTTGAAAGATTTTTAGAAATGAGGATCTAAAATTAGATTTTTTAGGTATTTAAGTTTGAAGCCTTTTTGCATTATATTTTGCCTATTTAGCTGATAATGTAAAAACGAAAAGACGGTACTTAGGTTTTCTTTCTTATTTTAGAAAAAATTTGAAATGCCACAACGTTCTGTAATAGGAAATACATAGAAATGTACTAAGTAGGACAGTAGATACTGGTAGGAACAATAGGACAATAGATACTGGTTCCCAGTAGGGGAAGAAGCAGCCCTAACATGAATGGAAAAAGGAAGAGGTAAAAGAACTCATGGCTTGTGAAAGTGTGCCAATCACAGTGCACTGTGACTGAGCAGAGGATAGATGGATTACAGCTCTTTTAGTTCTTCTATTTATCCATCTCATCAAATCTGCACCCAATAAACATGCAGTACAATAAAGGGACCTGATTTCCAGAGAAAATCAGAATTTTCTGAAAATTTGGCCTATTATAAGAACTATCAACTTCCATTCAAAAAAAAACATTAAAAATTTGTATCTTGGCTTTTTTGAGTCTAAAACCAAAGTTAGGCTCAAATATGAATTAATTTTATGAGGAGATTATTTGTGATCTCAGCAGTTGATCTCCATTCTTTCTTGGCTGCTAATTTGCATGTCTGAAGTTATATTGGCTGTGTAAATTAGTGGTATGAGGAAGACTAAACTCATGTCTCAGGAGTTGCCATTGAGAAATGAATCTTCTTAAGGCTCATTTGAAAGTTATGTGGCCGTATACTGGCTTCGACATCAGTTGTTGAAAAGGGCTTCTGTCCTTTTCCAAATGCCTGTGAAATCAATGCAGTCAAGTGATGAAGTACGCAAAATTAATACTTTGAAAATTCTAATTTAAGGCCTAGATATATATATAAAGACACTATAGCAAATTTTAAGTCTTTCTAGTAGCATACTAAGAAAGATGGGAAACTCCTTCTGTGCCTTGATTCAGTTTGGAATGGCAAATACTGTAATGCCCTAATGACAGCTGTTTGGGCCAAGGTGGTTGCTGTCAGGGTCCCTAAATGAGATTTGGAAGTACATCTTTGTAATGAATTTACACATTTTTGTAATAATTTTACACATCAGTGGGATTTGTAAACTTCTAAACTTAACGTAGATTAAAGATGAAGACAAACTGTGGTATATAAAAAGATTGGCCAACATAAAATGACAGAGACAGTATTTGAGGACAACAGAGTGAGAATTGAATGAGAAACTTAAGTCAGTTTCTTTGTGGATTTCTTATGCACTGATTTTACATGGACATACTTGGCATTCCTTGTTTATTTTCTGAATTCTTTTTTTCTAATGCCTGTTTAAATAATAATTATTTGTATAACTGCATATCAAAACTATATAAATATTTGTAGCAGCCTGATTTATATAAAAAAACTTGAGAATAGCCCATCCAATATCATTACAAAAAATTGAACTATAATTCTTTCCTTTATGTAAGGTCTTTTGCCTGAGCAAACAGTAATTTTTCTTAGTCATCATACAGTCATGTTCTCTTTGGTACTGATACTCTGAAATACCAAGAAATCTGCAGCTTTCCATTGTAGTTATCATGAATGCTAGGACAGAAAAAATGGGGAGGACATAATATTTTTAAAAAAATGCTTGTTTTGGCTGCTACTTGAATAAACTTGGAAATGTTTTAACCTTGCATCAGCAAAATGTACTACTAAAATTACTTAATTATTTGTAAGACTATATATATTTAACATTGATAATATGTGTGTCACATCTACATTAGATTCACTAGTCTACTAATTATATGGTCCTATTTTATCCAAACTATAAACATCTCTCAATCCCTCTCTAATGAACAGAACAGTCTTTGGGTTTCTTGATGCTGTTATTACAGCAGTGTCAAGTCCTAGACTGAGGTTCTACAGTTTTCCTCTGCAGCTGAAGTCCCTTCATTTTAAGGCTTTACATTATTCAAAAGCAAGTGAATTCAAACATAAGTGAAATAGGATTTAATAAAAAGCCTGAATTTTGCAAAATGTTGAACATATTTTTCATTCTATGACAGTCAGCATAGACAAAGGGACTAAAGGTTGATGAACAGGATCCTTTTACAAACATACAGTTCAGCTTTGCTATTTTTCTAAGTGCCATGGGCTATATTACATGCTAACTACATCAGATAAATCTAAAATATCCAGCTGTGTGGTATTATCTATGTTTCATATTTAATAGCATAGTAGGTCTAGTTAATTTAAATTAAAAAGCATTGTTTTTAAAAAAAAAATTAAAATAAAAATATGTCCTAGTGGTCATGTATTCAGAATAACGAAATGCATATCTGTATATAGCACAGTGGCTGTGTAGGCATGACATTACCATATAAATCAAATTATTGGTATGAGTGGGGGGGTTTTATTTGGTTTCTACAAATGAATTTATTTCTTAGTTTTCCTCTTTACTTGAGAAGTAAGAAAACTTAGTGGAAATTCTAAGAGAGCTGAAACATTTAAAAATATATCATCAGAGGTTTTTTTTCTAATACTTAATCAGAGATTATAAGAACTACAACTTTCTAACACTTTCCTTTGCAGCATGTGAGTCATTCTCACAATGGCTCCTAAATCCACAAAGCCTAGTAACTATTAAGGGGTTTGGCCTGGGATTTTACATACACTTTATTAAAACTACATGCACAAATATAATATAGCAGGCCTTGAAATTTTAGGTCTTATCATGTAAATTCCTTTTTAAATATTTAAGTAAGTGAGATTAGCTGAGGCTCTGTCCCCAAGCTGTTTTCACTAAAGAATTTCATATATGGCTTTTCTGCAATAGCAATACAGAATCTAATAGCAATTGCCTCATTTTGATTTTAAGTCAGAAGCAGTCAGAATGCTTTGAACTATTTCCATTAGAGGAGAGAAATTATTTGATAGAGCTTGTTCATTTACAAAAAATTTACAAAATCTTTCTATGAACATAGTCATAGATCAAGTAACTGGAGACAATTTGACTTCTCATATTTCTCAGCACTTTCCCAGGATTCCTGTCCTCAGAGACATTTCCACTCTTTCTTTTGCCTCAGGGGCATTTTACTTTTATGTCTCTATGGCATTCTGACTACTTCTCTGACTTTATTTGTCTTTTCCTAGGTGATTTGTACACAGATACACCCACACCCACCTACTGGTACCAAAGAAACTCCTTACTTTTCAGTATCTAAGCAGCCTTATACTTCGGTCAGATACCAAGATTTTTATGTTTCTTGGTCAAAAAAGAAGTCATAATAGCGTGCTACATCTATACTGAATAAAGAGTGACTGTCAGCTTTATCATACTAATTATCTCCCCTGAATAAAACCTTATGTGTTGTCTGGGGATGAACTGTTTATATAGATATTTTAAAAAATGTTGAGATGGTAAAATACATTTCACATAGGATTCCTAGCCCAAATGAAATCTGTACCCAAAGGTCTTAAAGAAGTACAATGCTTAAGTCATTTTATTCCTCCACTGATGAGCTGTGTGAAGAATTTTAACCCATAGTCAAGGCCTATGTTAGCTTCTGAAGGAGTTTTATTCATGTTCCTCCTAATCATTTTTTGTTCCCTGGATTGACAGGAATGGTCTAATAGAAAAGGGTCACCAATAATGTGTTGTATTTGCCAACAGGTTCCAGCAGAGTCTGTTTAGAATGTCACAGAATGAAAGACAATGGAGAGTGGACATAACAAAGTGTCTTCTATTTACAGGGATCATAACCTGTACTATACAGTTTCAACATTGAGATAGAATGCAGCAAGCCTGAAGGATTTCTGATGCTTTAACAAAAACTTTGAATGATTCTAAGGGCTTGAGATCTCTGGCTGTGAACAATTAATCATTGATTAACACAGAAAAGTTATACTTTTTCCCTGAAATATTCATACAAGTTGCTACATATTCTGTCAGCATCTCTTGTCTACAGCAGTGAAATTCACAGTTGTTAAGAAGATCCCTTAACTCAGTAGACAGCACAGGGCAGAATAATTTATTTTTCATTCACTGTTTGTGTCCTAACTAAATTTCAGACATAGTCCAGTGAAGACCAGTGATTTACAAGAAGTTTTCTTCCTGAGAATATGAATCAGAGAGCAAGAAAACAAAGTTAATTAGCAGAAATAAAGATGAAGGAAATTATTTGTATAATTTGTGAGTCACTATGCTGTACCAGCCATTGTGAAAACCACATCACGTATCAGGCAATTAACAATCTTCTCTGTCTAGCCACCAAGATAGGCAGACATATAACAGGCTGACCAATTTAGTATAACAGGTCTTTTTAGACTAAACTGATTGCAGAAAAGACTGATTGCATAAAAAATTATGGGGAATGTTGCAGATGACATTAAAACATAAATGCTACATATGCTAGCATTTTTCCAAGTCTTTATTCATGCTGAATATTACATATTTCTCAGGATAGGGGACCCATAGACAGCAATAGAAGAGGATTGAGCAGGCTGTCAGAATTTTTCAGATAACACATGGATAGACCACGGCAGTTAATTTTGCCCAGTTCTGCATGTGTCACTCTCAGTCTGCCAAAGGCATGTGTAAACTGACTTGCAGTGCCATTATTCATCCTCTTGCTGATCAAGAAAGAAACTACATTTTATTATTACACTATATACGGACTCATTCCTTGATAGACTTGTTTTGGTGTATTCACAGCAGATCATTCCTGCTTGCCCACTGAAGTAGTTGTTACTCCGTTTCTTGGTACTACATCTGAGAGTATTACACTCATGGACTGAACCTCACTGGTGCGGCTGAGAAATAAACGTGTAGAACAGTATCTGCTGGAGCAGGACCTAGAACTACTGAGTTGTAGTCCAGAACAGTATCAGTCAGAACTTTCTTCCTTCTGTACACATCGAGGCCTTTCTTCCTCAGTTTGTAATTTGCAAAATCTGCATAAACATGAATGTAGAAGTTTTACAGATCTGTAAAGAAAATTCAAGACCTTCAATATATGGTATTGATTATATAATATACAGTACTCTTTCCTCTGGTTCCTTATAGGTGTAACTTCTTGCCTTGGTATCTTACCGTCAGTTGCCAAAACACTAGACATGTCAACTTGTGAATGATATTTAGAAAACTTTCATGGTCATTAGGTATCCCATGTTGTTGGGTTTTTTTACAAGAGCGTAAATTTTAGATTCAGGTCAGCTGGAATTTTGCCTGCCTCACACTTCTTTAGTATTATAAATTATTCTTCATAATGTTCAGTCTTAAATTATCGTGTAGTTTACTCAGCATTTCTTGTAACTGCTGTATGTCACACTAGTATCTGTAACGTAGCAGGTGAACTGATCCCTATTAAGTTTTATATGAATACTACCTTTCCCAGCTTTTCAAAATTTTAAATTCCTTAGTTTCTAAAATGATAGCTGTGGGTTTCTTCTGCTAAGATATTATCATTATTTGATTTTAAGTCTATTTTGAATTACGCTCTAGATAAATTAATCTGCATTCTGATCTTGTTTATATGAGTTCATATGCTCATGCCCTTTAGAAAGAGGACATTGTGCACACTTTCAAATGTGTGACGTGTGTGAGAAGGCACAGAAGCCAAGCAACAATGAGGTAAAATGAAGAGAATAGACTTCTTAGCATTGCAAGTACCATCTGTTCTGTAGAAACGCATCCTCTGTGTTGGCATTGCCACAGTGGTATGACATGTGTTATTACTTTTAATCATACTTTGTGCTGAAGAAAAGTCTGGTTACATGACAGATTCAGAGGTTGCAGACTCCCTCAGAGTTAGTGCCTAGAAATCTAAGACTGCTTAGAGTATTCAATATTTTTGTTTCTGAAATATAATGACCTGTGTAAAATTATGCCAGAGTACCAAGTTACTAGGGCACATATTATTACATTTCTGTGTAAGATGAAGGAAGAAGACAGTATTTACATAAAAAGATCACTTTTTCATAATATTCTGCAAAATTATATGCTGAAGGATTTGTCGTCATATTTTGCAGGGTAAAATTGTGAGGTATTGCAGGATAATACTAGACAGCAAAAATGACGGAAGGTTTTCAGACTTTTTTGCCAGACTAATAATAACGATGTGTTTATCAAAACAAGGAAACAGTTCAAAGCCATTACGTAAACCAGTCCTTACTGAGACATCTGTTGTGAAGTCCTTGCATATATAAGAAGGAAAAACTTAGGCCTAAACAATGTTCTTTATGCATCATAATAACTGTGTTTGTATGATACACAAAAACAGGTGTCTAATTTGTGTCTTATCACTAGCCACTGACAGCTAATGTAGATGCAAGATGTTGTCCTTATGCATTAAATAGAGACACAATCCATAACTAATATGGATTGTCTTTTTTACCGTTACTGAAGTATTAATAACCACCAGTCCTGGAATCACGCATTCTCCTCTGTTTGCAATGACAACCAAATGATGTCATATATCTCTCTTGATTAGACCTCACTTTTATGTCATCAGTGACAGTGATCTTTCAAGCATAGACATGCGGGGATATGTAACTTCTGGCTACGTGTTGTCAGGAGGCTGTTAATAATATCTGGAGCCCAAGGTTTTCTGAAAGAAGAGAAACAGCCTTTCGGTCTTGTGTTAGATTCAAACAGCATGGCATCTAACTCATGTTATACTGTTATGATGGCCAAAACTGCAGAAGCTTGGCAATTCACTTAGGAACTCAAGTACTTTTTGGATGAAAATTGAATATCAAAGAACTATTTTATTTGATGAAATATTTAAATCAGTGCTGTTTTGAATATATCCCAAAATATCTTTTCCATGGCTATTTTCCCACATAATTGTTTGGTAAAAGTCTGTGTAATATTTCAGTTTAAATGTTGGGGGATTTTTAAGCATTTTAATTTGACTTGTCAAAAATCTTCTCAGTAGATGCCTCTGATATATTTTTTTAAAATTCTTCAGTGTCCTTTAGTGTTCTAGACCATATAGAGTTAATCATAACAAACAATTTTAGTTTTGTAATATTGATTGCAAATGATTAATTAAAGAAAATTAGATTATGTCAGTTTCTGTAATCATTTTAACTTGTTACTAGAATAAGCTAATAAAATTGTGCTCAGAATATATGCTTTCATAGTCCTCATGAGTCACCTGGGAAAGGACATGGTCGATTAACATTTGCATTTAGGATATTGTCTTGCACTTTATTAAATCTGAAAAATAATGGGTTTGTAATATATTTATGTATTCTGTTCCAGCTCAGTCTTCAAATGGGTGAATATTAGAAATGCTTTAGTTTGCATGCATATTAGAGCAGATGTCAATGAACTTATGCCACTAAAAAAGCTACGTAAAATGTGCAAATCAAAATGTGTTCATCACAATCACTAAATATAACTGCAGATATAGCATATGACAAGACCCATTAAACATATATTTGTTTGGGAAAAAAAAAAAACAACGTTCTGCATCCTTTTAATTCTGTTTTCATCATTCCCTCTGAAATACTTGGAATTTTTACCCTGAAGAAAATAATAAGTGATAATATTCTATTATCCATATGATTAGTCACATCATTCTAGTCTTTAGGAGACATAAGAGGGAAGTACTAAAATCTACTCATTGTTAAACACCATTTCTTTCACTTAGGATTCTCAAAAAGTAACAACTAATACACCAATATTAAAGATCTATTAATATATAGATAAATAAATAAACAAACAAATAAAATGTTGTTTTCTGTCACTGTGTTTCCCAAACTATTTTCAACAGGTGCACTGAGTTGTTAGCCCTATACAAATATCAGAAAATGGTAACAAAGAGATGTCTCACAATTTTGAGAGGAACATGGGCCAAATCCTCCATTGCACTACTAGCTTTAGTTCTAGACTGAACAGAAAATGTAAAGTTCAACCTATGATAAGCCTTTCTAACCACAGAGATACTTAACTGATTCAGGACTGTCTCATTTTTATTGTCTGGCCTTCAAATAAGTTCTTATGAGGCTTAGTAGCTGCAGCTGAAATGTTCTGGAAAATAAGTTAAATATTGCAATGTGAACACATCTGAACCTTTGTGATGGTGGTTAAATCACTGGACTTCAAGAAGTGATGTATTTTGGTTTTGAATAAGCTGTCTTTTACCTGGTGGTAGAGATTTATACTTTTGGTGGTTACAGAAGCAGGTTCTAGACTTCCTTCTTACTTATGTACGATTTAAGTACTACTTAACTCCATAGTGTGAAATTTGTTCTTTGGGTGGTAAAAAAAAATCTTTCTTAATGCTTAGAGAGTTCCCTCACCAGTTTAGGTTTTGATTCCTACTCAGAATGACTGGCTGCTCATCCTGCTATCAAAAGTTCCAGATTACTGACACTGGGAAATAGGACCTCTCATTCCTCATGGTGATCCTTAATATTATGTCAGAAAGGAAGCACTCAGTTAAACAATCCATACCTCTACACTTTCACTTGCTCCTTTAGCTGAACGTTTTGCACAGAGTGCAAATATTAGATGCCCAGCTTGACCTGCAACCTGCTCTGAAGTCAGGCCACCACATTATGTACTAGATGTAGCTTTGATATGCTCCTCATAGGCTTTCCCAAAATGCATATATTACAATGATTCAGTCCAGAGGCTGCACATCTCCCTGTGCTGTCTGTTTCCTCCAGCAGTGCTTGAAAATGTGCTATTATTGAAAGAGTTAAAAAAAATCCCCTTGGAAAAGCTAATTATTGCATGCAGATACTTCTTTGTGTGATCAAGGAGGGGACAATTTAATAGGCTCTGTAATACAACCAAGAACAAAATTGCTTTAAAGGAAGTCTCTTGTTGAGTGACAACTCTGTTGCCTGAGCCAATTAGGTCCCAATAAAGAGTGTTGAATTGGCTCCTGCTTTCTCATTAATTATGTTCTGTCACAGACATGGGGCTTGATTTAGCAATTTTGTATTACATTAAGATACTGAAAGGAATGGAACAAATGGCTCACTCTGATAATAGGCATTCTATACACGGTGTGACATTTACTATCCAGCTGTCCATAAGGCAGCCTAGCACTTCAGTTCAGGGGTTTATTTGTCATTGCTTCAAAGGGACACTCAGCTTTTCACAAAAAAGAAACAGAGAGGCTAATAGATAGGACAAAATGTACTGCTGATATGCTTTATTAGAGATAGGATGCTAGGGTTTTGCTAACAAGCTCATCCGTTGGGACTAAGCCGAGTTTGCTGTCAATCATCCTACACACAAAAGCACACTAGTTAACAAGGAGAAATGAATTACAGACACTTATTCCTGCCTGTGGGATCACAAATACACCAATCTGTGAAAGAGGCACAAACTCAGAAGACAAACTACATATTTGTCAATAACCTCCTAGAAAGAACCCTAGTAATTCTTTGAAGACCTTTGATTTAGCTTCCCTCTAAAATACATGTATAGGAAATGTTTTAGTTACCATGACATTTTTCCTTTGTTACTCGTACAATTTTTCATCACATTAAAAACACAAAACTGAGGAGGTCTGCAAATGTTGTGCTAGGTATATACACTGCTTTTTATACCAAGCCACAGGGGGCAGCTGCTGTTGTAATATTCATTAATAGCAACAGAAAATTAAATCTTACAAACTTTAGGTTCAGGCTATCTTGCGTCAATGTGTAGAGCATAATCTAAATCTCAATTTATGTCTTATATAATAATTAAAGTAGCAGGATTTTTTTTTTTTAGGCTGTGCTTATTTTTTTACCCTCCTTTGTATATTTTCATGGAGAGTTTTGATCTATTGCTTGCATTGCACTTGCAGGTTCAGATTCAATGCGTATAAGTAAATTTCTTTATATAAGTATATATTATTAATATATACATATACGTGCATGTGTGAATTTAGACGTAACTATTTGACCCTGATTTTATCTTCTTGTCAGAGCACTGCCATTTATGATATAACATGTCCAATGTAACTGACTTCATCTAGAAATAAGATCCTTAGGAAACTGGGAATTTATTTTGCAAAATGTTAGTTTCATTTGAAAAAAATTCCAAGAACAAACTCTAGGTATGAAAGAGCAAAGAGGAAAAGAAAATGAATGCGTGTTACTGCAAAAAGAAAACTAAGGTTCATTTTCCAGACAGAAATGTGTAATCAATAGAGGCTTTACTGGCATGTGTATAATTCTTGCCATCAAAGTCTTATCTAAACTTAAGTAATGATTTCCACAGTTTTCCATGTTTGGAGGATATTCTGCAATAATATTTGTTGTTTCAGATATATGGAATATACGGATATAATATTTCTGAGACTTTACTATTAGCCAGTGACATTACCTATTCAGGAGTACCTTATTTTACCTTATTTTGATATAGATACTCTGCAGATAAGTCCTTTATTACCTCTTCTGATGCACATGGATCACACTGAGAGATTAGGAGGGGTGGGATGGGGTGGTATTGGGATGTTCATTCCAGAACATTGCGTACAGCCCCAGATGCTACAGATCTGCAATCACAGGGAAAAGCTAACAACATCTTCTCAGAACTGTCAGGGTTTGGTGCTCTTCCACCAAAATAAAAAAAGCTCCTTTAAGCTTCCTTCTTCCTTTGCACTTGCTAACTGCAGGCTGGGAATGTGACGGAGTTACCCTCTAAGAAGCTGCCAGAAGTGAAAGTAAGATATGCTGTTGGTTCTTGAATAATTGAGGAAAGAGTATGCAGACTTCTCAGAGTGACCCACTCAGGCCTGGGTTAGTGTAAATGAGCTGGTGTATTGCCAATGCTGGCAGAGGAATACAGGGAGGCTTTTCCTCCTGAAAAACCCGGATAACAGACTTGGGACCCCTCATGTTAGTTGATTGGGAAAAAAACAACCAGTTCCCAATCCTTAACAAAAGTATTGGTGTGCTAGATACAGGAAGGAGGGTTTGTAGATAGGTAGGCAAGACTATGCATTTCATGAGTTAGGCAGAAAGTTCTCGGGTGAGTCAAACTACGAGCTAATTAAACCACTTCTTCAGAAACATAACTTTCTTCCTGAATGCCTAAGACAGTGAGTGTCTGCACAGCATCCCCCCAACAAGCATCTTCCACAGAACTTCCAACATTTTTTTACTTTTTGCTTCTCCTGTACAACCCTTTGAAATAATCTGAGACACTAATATAATAATCACCTGCTGCAATGGATAAGTTCAGACTAAAGAAACAAACTCCTAACCAGTTAGTTGCTTAATGCTACTTCTGACCCATAAAGAGCAGTCTGAACCTGGTTATTGTTTTGTAGCATTGTTGTCCTTCTGTCTTGCTTTGCCACTCATTAATTAAGTACTCTGCTATTTCTGTGGTGATTTTACAAACTTAGAAAGGAAAGCAAACATGCTACAAAACTACTTCAGCATTACTGTTATCAACCTCACCATCCTTGTCTCCTATTGTGTAGGTGGTGAGAATCATCTATTTCCATTATCTTGTCAGGTCTCGTGCTTGCCTTAATTTCAAAATGGCTGCATCTCTTCCAGGTTATAGATATTTTTAGTCACAATTTCCATTAATTCCTTTTATTGCTATAATTGTCTCCAATTTCCTTTTCTAAATAAAAATGAAGCATTAGAAATGTTTAACTTGGAAAAGGAACACATCTAGAGTCATCGTCAATTGAGATTCAATAGCTTTAAAAGCAGCTGTATTTGGAAAGCATTAGCCATGTACAACTAGAGAGCTTCTGTGCCAAATAACTTGACCCAGGCAATAATTTAGGTCATGCTGAATTATTTTTTTAAACAGTAACAAAGAATGAAGAGTTCTTACCTTGTTTTCCTAGATCTTGAAAAAGTTTTCCCTCTTCAAATACAGATTCACTTTGCTATAAAAGTCCTAATTCCCCAGTCCAGTGAACACAGGATCTGGAAGGGTTAGAGGGATCACACTGAAATTAACCTTTTTCTGAAACAGACCCACAGCCCTAGGTCTAGATAAATACTAGTCTGACATGGGTCACAAATTAGGCTCGAGATTACTTTTCCGTGTACCCAGAGGTACTGAGCCCCTGAAGAGCACTTACAGTAGAAGTAGTGTCCCATCTATGCCCTCTCAGTGAAATATAATTGCAAGACAAACACCTTCTTCCAAGACATGGTTGCAGATAAGAGTGAAATAAGCCAGTTATTAGAAATCATCACTGTCCAAGATGTGGACAACATACTGCTAAGGGATTTTCTTACCTGGAAGAGGGCAAGTGGAATATACTATCTGATGACAAAATTGCTACTTATAGTTCCTGCTTTAGGAAGACAATTACCCTATGTTCTGGGCATAGCAAATGTAGGAAGTATTCTTTAGAGGACTGTTAGGAAGTCTCAAACGGGCCGAGTTCTCTCCATTGACTATGCAAGGAAATTGATGTAAACTGCTTTCCTGATTTAGATAACTTCAGGTACAGTGTGGGCTTCTTTTCATCTTCCAGGGTAGATTTAATAATGTTAATGAGTTTCTAGGATGTATGACATCAGAGTTTGGGATTTCTTTCATATAAGATCTTACATTGTATTCAGATGGCTCTTTAAAAAGTGCTGTCTGTCTGCCTTGGGGAACGTACTTTAGATTGCTGGGGTATCATGAGAATCCTTAAAACAAATGTGCTTCTACCTGAGAAACTAGTTTGTCTGGTGTGTTTCGTTTGGATTGTTGATACTTTTATGGTGATAGGTGCATTGATCTGTGGTTTTCATACCAATTATAATTTTCAAATTACTACAATAATAATTACAATGATGCAAAAGGAAGTGATATTGGTGGAGGAATTTAGGGGAAAAGCAGTGATTCTTTGAGTTTTAATGGAAATTCCTGAGGGAATCTATGTTTCCAGTCATCTGTACTGCATAGGCTCACTGATAAAATTATTTAAAATCTGTTCCTCAAAAAAAAGGCTATGAAAAAGTTACATTGTGGGGCTACATTGGCAGACAAAACCTAAAAGGTGTTCATCGTTGGAGATAAAGTTGCTGTGATGACAGATGTAAGACTGACAGTATGTTCTAGCTGAAACTCTGAAGTATCCAAGCAAAGCTATGGTTACACTTTAGTATGGACTACTTGTATATAGTTTGGAGATGTTCATTGTAACTGGTATGTTACTAATGAGGTGATTTACATAGTGGTATTCTCAGTTACAGTCTTGTCTTGGAGGAAGATGGCTTTTGGGATGAGAATATGTTTGAGGATGGTTTTGACAGTACTAGTACTTTGTCAGTGAGAGTTCTGTGGCTGGATACAGCATGTAAAAAATATCCAGGGAGTGGATAAAAGCAGGGTAAGGTTTTGAGATTCTTCTTGGAACTGATGAACCACTTCCTCTAACATCAATATGCTGAATCAACTTCAGCCAGGATAGCTCCAAGACGTGTTATTTAAATCTGTAACTAGAAATGAATTGCCACCAGCTTAGAATATATTTCTGATTGATTAATCACATTTCTTGTCAATTTTCTTTTCACATTTGTGGCTCTGCTTCAACTCTTCTGTACTGTAGCTTAGAGAAAGAGTGACTTTACCAATGAGCTTTCTACTTGGTCTTTCATATCAGGAAACAAATACCTTATGCAACTCTCTAAACTGATGCATGATCATGCAGGGTACATTTGAAGGGCAGGTACCACCAAGCTTAGAATATCCATTTCAGTGCACTGACAAATGAAATCTTCCCTCTTCATAATGATCCTCATCTATTTCAGTATCGCACTAGGAAGCAAATTCCTAATGATGATGAGAATTAAACACTGATCTTTGAGTTTACCTTAATATTCCCTCAATCCTTTCCTCTCAGTTCAGTTTACAATTATGAGTCCTCCTCAGCAGCTGTTGGTATTTTCCTTTGCCTATTTGCCATGTTGGTTCTAAGTAATTTCATAAGATTTCTGAATTAATTAGATTTTTCATTTTAATTGGATGTAGATTCAGAATTTTTCTTCTTGTCTATAATGTCCATTTCTACTAATATCTAAGCTTGCAAAATACTATCTTAAAACTTTATCTTAAAAAATACGTAAAGTGAGTCTCCAATTTTACTTTTATTGCAATCAACGTGATGCATGATATTGTTTTTCATCTGGGAAATACTGAAAGGCACTCATGAAAAACATGCCTATTGGGGAGGAATCTGGAGAATCAGAGTAAGATCTCAGAAGTTTGTCTGTGAGGTTACCAAGACCATCTGCAGCACTGTCATTGAACACAAGGCACAAGACCAGGAAATCCAGATATTTGCAAGATTAAATACTTAGGAACTCTGATGAAAAACTAATTATTTTCTGTATTCATAAGCCATAGCCACAAAAGATGACATGTTGGGAACAGTTTAATATCCACAGATGCCCAGTGACAGGTAGTATTCTGATCTAAAATAGCTTTCCATTTATACTACATTTTTTGCAAACACTGTTTTTTGCTTTACAGCAATACAGACAAAAGATGTTTGATGTTCCTCATGCTTCTGTAGTCTAAAATCAGTTGAATTTTGGCCTCACCGGTAGCATATTAATTATCACTGACACATCAGTCAGTGTCCCCTTGAGATTTTTTACATATAAATTTGTCCTTTTTCTTGGAAATAAATGTGATATTCAGCCTGATTGCAGATGGTATCACTTTTGTACACTGTTATGAACTTTCTTTTCAAAATCCAAAATGATTTTACATTTATAATGTAGCTATCTTTCTTTTTTTTCCCTGTGCTGGTTTCTGTGCTGGTTCTTCTATGACTATTTCAGAACTCAGCTTAGATCAGGAAATTTTGGATGATGGCTAAAAGTCTTTCATTCTTTTTCTCCAGAGATCTGGAAAACCTAATCACAGAATCTCAGAATCACAGAATAGTAGGGATTGGAAGGGACCTCTGGAGATCATCTAGTCCAACCCCCCTGCTAAAACAGGTTCACCAAGAGCAGGTTGCATAATATTGCATAATGTAACTGTGATGTAGAGATAGTCTATGAATGTCACTAAATGATCCATGTCTCAGACCTTACTGCTTTACTGTTGAGCTTAGGGATTCTAGAGGAAAGGAAATATCTGGCAATCTCCACTGACTTCGAGGAGGATGTGGCCAAGCATTGTAAGATATGCTAAAACTAATGTATGAATGTAAATTTCTGAAATCAGTCAGGCCTGAGTTATGGGCCATTGTCTACTGTTAATTCCCATGGAATCCAATGATGATCAAATGGTTACAGTTAACCTATTTTGGAGCAACATTCTAATAACTAAATAAAGTATCCATAAAAAGTAAGTTCATTTTCCTGTTTAATTTTTTTTTTTTAATTCCATAAAAACCTTGAGTCGGGGAAAATCAAATGGTTCTGTCTTGCTCAGTTTTACTATTTCAGATTTTAAACTTGGGCAATTTATTTTAAGTGGAAGAATATGCTATATATCTTTTCTTATACATCCAAGTAATTATAAAGTTATTAAGACATAAAACTTAAATTTGATGTAAATGTTTAAGTAGACAGTGTTGGAATGTAATACATCTAAAATTAAAGGTATGCCCCAATTGCAGCATAGCATTTCTGATCTAAATCTGTTTGATAGCATGCTTAGGTTGGCTTGGCCATAGTATAGAATCTCAAGGAAAATAATAATGCATAGGAAATAGTAGCTAATTACAGTTTTTGTTTATGAACTGATTCAGTGAAACACGTTAGATTGTATATCTTCTCTACAACTACATTATGCTAATTAGCTAATAACACATCTTCCAAATGATTTTTAAATAGCTCTGTTTAGATTCTGAGTCATACAAGTAGCAAGCTGTTACTTTTTTTGCATGAGCTACAGTGAGTGATTAAAAATTATGTGCATGACTCAAAAAGAAAAGTTCAGATTTTATATAATCATAAAAAATGCTTAGGCAGTCCAGTTGAAATAGAAAATGCAAAAGAGTTGCCATTGTTACAAGAGTGGGCAAAATTAGATTTATATTCTTTCTGTTTAAGTATATGAAAAGAGGTCCTAGAGTTTTAACTTGATGGATACTCAAGAAAAATTAATACACACTATAAAATATGTATTATTGTTTTATAGTTAGTATAATCTATAAAGGGTCAAAAAATAAAGATACATTTCTGTAAATGTTTTAAGTCAGACTTATCACTTGGAATTTTCTGGTTTCCTCTCTATCCATGAATCAGACACAAGTCACCCAAGAACTTGCGTTCAGATTGCCAGTGTAAGACTATAAAAAACCTCATGAAAGACAGATATCTTGGGGGGAGGAGGGGAAGGAAGTATGACATGTCGTAGAGCTTTAACCACTTCAAACACTTTGTTAGAAAATAGCCCAGTTGTTTAAATCACTTAGGGAGATATCAGAAGAAAACCAGTGAAGATCTTTGTACATTAATTTTTTATTTAAAAGCATTCTTGTCACTATAGGTTATAATATGAAGAAGAGAAATAAATCCCTGCAGATTCATCTTTTTCTAAACATTGCCCAAGAATATAAGACGTAGCAGGAGATCTAGAAGAACTCAGAGTACTCAAAGAACTAGAAATAATGCCAATATCTTATGCATTATAAATGGTGCTTTAAATAATCAGTATTGAATTCCAGACATTAATACTGGTTTCCCTTTTAGCGGGACAGTATGCTTATAAACATTTCTCAAAATCAACCTACATAGAAATGGGAATATTTGAACCTGTAATGAACTTTATGTCCTCATTTTGCAGATTTATTACTGAAGGTTAAGTAAATGGATCAAAAATGTTTGCACAGTAAACAAGAAGGTTCACTTTCATTTTCTTCAGTCATCTAGGAGTGTCTTCTATCCGTACTCTCTTGGCATCCTTCTGAGATCATAATTTTCATGTTTTACAGCATTTCAAATCCAAGGTAATACCCACATCAGAAAAAAAAAATAAAAATCAATATTTCTTCTTCTAAATAAAGCTACATTTATAGATATTGATGAAAAAATTATGATTAAGAATTCTAATTTATCAATCCTAAGTATTTACATGATTTTATGGGCACATATGCAGCACACTAATTATGCTACCCTTATCTGCACAGAATTTTTCTTTAGAGCAGACTTGGCTGAGGAACTCTTTCTGAATTTCATATGGCTGGGTTAAACTTAGAAATTCTATTGATCACTGGTTTACTTTTACTATCTGTATTGAGCAAATACAGGCAATAAAGAGTTTTGATGCAATAGTGTAGTATTACTTAGAAGAATAATCTTACACTTCTTGTGTGTTCTCTTCCTCTCTGCATGGAAAGGCCAAGACAGAAAAAGATAATGATAAATTACCCCTTCTATGAAGTGTCCTTCTAAACCTCTTGAAAGTGCTTCATTTTTTTTTTCCTTTTTCAAGAACTATTGAGTATTCTAAAACTCCAAGCAAAAATTGCATCAAAGAACTGACCATTTCATGGCTTTATATTTCTGTAGTCTACATTGAATTTTAAATTCCAAGACAGTAGGAATGTCTGGGTACACTTTTAGTGAAAGTTAAAATATATATAATTTTTTGAGCTCTGTTACTCATTTGATACCCAATATTGAATTAAGTTTTTTCATGGTGAGTGCACTAATGCTGAAACTTCGGTCCACATTTAAAAACTAATTTAAATAGGCTTCTAACTTGCCTTTCCTCTATACATTTTAATTAATGACAGGTCCAGAGAAAATACACAGAGATAGCTGTAGTGCCAGTATCCAGAAGGCCTTCCTCCCACACAAGCAAATTGTGGGGGCAGAGAACCACACTCCTATTTCCATGCTCTTCTAGATCCATTGAATTTTGTACTCTTTCCTGTATGGCAGCACAACTTTAGGAAAGTTGGAAAATATTTCCTAATAAGTCTGACCAAAAGCTATCTTGAACTGTTGCAGAGCTTTTAACACTGGTGTGCTTTCGTATTTTGGAGCCAGTGGTACGCTGTTTCCATATTAGCTGTACAACTTCAGCTCATGTTCTTATATTCTGCTCTAGGTAGACAAATGTGCACCGAGTATCTTAGCAGAACTTGTGGAAGCATATTTCTGGGGGATTGCCAGAGACTTTCTGGCAGCTCAAGGAAATTATGGATAGATAGAGGAACTTACCATAATTCTTTGGAAAACCTCTAAGAAGTGAACAGATACTGACAACACATGCTAGACCTTTTCTCAAGAAGGAAACTAGATAAATGCTCTGATGTGAGTACTTGCTCCAAACTCAGTCTGAAAAGCAGCAGTAACAACACAACTGCAGTATGTCAGCAGAGGCAATCCTGGCAATGAGCATGAGGGAGCAGAGATAAAAGCTGTAGCTGATAGGAGCTATTGCCATAGCAGTTCCCCATCTGTGGTAGGCGCTATGCAGTACTTCACAATGATGTCACCTAAATGGAACATCTTTTTTAGACCTAAACATTGCTCACAGACTAGTGAATCAGAGTCAGATTTTCATTCTAGCATGTGTCTATCCTAGATACATACATTCAAACTGAAGGGAAAAAAGCTTGAATACCTTTTGGCTTAGTGACCTGTAACACTTCACTGTATTGTAATCACAGCTGTAATACTGTTATCTGCAAGTGTGACTGTCTAGCTCTAAAAAATAGATATTTCTGAAAATGTGAGAGCTATTGTTGATCATTCTGACACACTTCACCTCCAATAAGCCTAAGGGAGCTTCCGCATTCCTGAATGTATAATAGCAGGAAGGGGTAATGGTTGGTATTTAGAGGTCTTTCTTTTGTCTAAATCTGGCAAACTTCTAGTCTGCATTTATTTTCTTTCCAGGCAAAGGGTGTAATGCCAGAACTTTAAAGGCCACACACAACAGGAATTATTTTCTCAGTTAACTAATGCTCAGGTTCCCAAGAGACTGCTGCTTACAATATTTCTCTGCTTTGATTGTCGGTTAGGCACTGTGGTCGAGTTACTAGCTCTACGGCTTGTGTAATATTGGTCTATTCTGAACTAGATACCCTGTTGAAGCATTGTGTGATCTGCTAAGAGAAAAATGATAGTCAGGATCTAAGTAAAAATTGCTTGATAATTCTTGTTGTTCAAAGGCTTCATTATCTTCTTTCTGATAATGAAGGTAAGCTTCATGATTATCTTCTGAAGTTTGAATTAATTCCTTTTTTTTGGTCACTTTGCTTTTGCATATTTTACCAGTGACCATATGTGAATGAGTTATTCTGTTGCAATGAAACCTTTTCTGGGGCTTCCACATTGTTGATTGTCAATGAAAAACAGACAGAAAAAAGAGACAGGTGAGTGTTCACTGATGGTGATACACTCATCACCCTCTGAGGCACCAAGGAATGCAATGAAAATTGCAGTTGTGGTTCTTGAGTGTTTTCCCAGTATCTTTCTCTTTAGAAGTGAAATGGAAACATAAAGGTTTACAGAATACAAAAGTTTTGCCTTAGTACTTTCAAGTAACTCTACTAATAAAAAAAGATAAAAATTCAAGAAGGCAGAAAGCAAGAACATTCTTTTTAGGATTTTGAAAACCAGAAATCATTGTCTGGATTTAAGACACTCATCAGTGATGGATGATTCATAGATTTATTTGGAAGTACAACACAGATTGCAGAAATAGGATTTTAGATATCAGTGTAATTAACCTGAAATTTGAAATCACATCATTTTCTACATATGTACCATAATCACTTCCTTGTTCTCTCTCATATTGTACTGAAGTTTGGGTATTTATTACTGAAATTAAAGGAATCATTTTTGCTTTACATACAATTTTGTAACAGAAAAAATCCACCTTGGAAGGAGATCTCCAGAACTCCAGATTCCACTGAGCTTCAGCTAGCCTGTATAAGAATATTTTGCAGTCCATCTGTGAGCATAGATTATTAATATTTTAAGTAAAATAAACACCTCTCCAAAATTATGGAATGGCACATATAAACCAACAGAAGTAGAATCATGTAAATTCATGCTGCAACATCTCAGTCAGTAACGCTATTCTTTGAGCTGGAATTTGCAAAGTCAATAATTATCTGGACCTGCAGCATGAGCACTCTCTAGTGCAGTTTGGAGTGACAGGCTCTTACCCATCACTTCAAAAAAACATGGCCATCATTAGCATCCCTAACTTATGCATGTCTACACTCCTGAAGGTAAATCAGTGTTGGTTATATAGGGTATCTTTCTCACCATTTAGTGAGGATGTTTTCTCTGCTTCATTCACCAGCTCAGAACAATCGCATATCTGCATAGCTGGTGCTTCTGCAAAACAGGTTGCTCAGAGATACTGTAGTACTTGCCAGTGGACCTGTTGAGCTCATACATGTTTCTCTTCTGCATCTTCACACAATTCTTCTGCTCATGAGACTTCTAGACTTATGGCAACTCAGTGACTGTTGTCCAACCTCTAGATGTTTTGGTTTCTGCAAAAAATATCCAGGAAAGGTAAGCGCAGAGGTCATATGCTCTATACTTTCATTGACTCACAGAGTTTTCCCTTTTCCCCAAATGATAAGTGATTCTGTCTCTTCTGGAGATAGTGCTCCTCTTCCAGAAAGCAGCTGTAGACATCCCACCTATCTACCCACCTATCTAGACAGTGATGATCCCCAAGATTAGAAGTTTTGTTTTATTTTCAGGGAGTCTGTGATATGAAGCTTCCACATATCATAACAATAGTATCAGAGGTGTCATTTCAAGACTTCTACAGCCAGGCAATCTTCGAGACAGCAATGTCACAACCACCTTAGAATTAGCTCCAGAGAGATGGCATCTGCTTATTTCTTGCTGACATTCCCCACTGATGGCAAACTCTGATAGCCTTTTATTTTGCAAAACAAGAAAGACTTCTCTATTCTGGATCTCATGGAGAGAACTAGAACTTCCTTCTTGTATTTATGACAAACTTTACTAAAAACTGGGGAGCTTGAAAACTTGATCTTGGAACAATGGGAACTAGGCCTATTCACATTTTAAGATCTAGCAAGACTGAAGGAATTCAAACTATTTGCTTCTTAAAATCTAGAAAGTACCCTGTAGTGAAAATCATAGTTTATTTTTTAGAATATCATGTTCATGATATTCTCTTAAATTGAACAAGAATTTGTAAAACAGGTATGGGATAGACAGTGTTTGCATAGATTTCTCTGTCATTAACTAGATGACTCTGAATATTCCATTCCACTTTGAAGGAACTACTTAGAGCTGTTTTGCCAATAACAAAGTCCTTTTTTTGTGCTTTTAACATCATAAAAGAAACTGTCTCAGTAAAACATGGACAGGAGACTGTGATCTAGAAAAGGTTTCATCAGATCAATAAGAACCTACCTTATTTATTTTAAAATAAACACATAGTTATTTCAACTGCACTAGTATGACATACTAGCAGTGATAGTGTTGCCTACTGGTGTAACCTAAATATTAATCATGGTTCATGCTGTAAAAATAACAAAAATTATTTTAAACCAATATTTTGAAACTTTCCAAAATAAAAATTTCTATGGTGAGAATTAGCTACGTCCTTCCTAGCCAGTTGTTGGTCCTGCCCAGCTTGTCATTTTTTCCCTTCCCATCTCCCAGGCTTAATATTTTTGCCCTTTCAGTTCCAGTCTGATATCTTCTAAACAGTTCTCCTTATCAACAATATGAATTGCAATTATTGGTTAAGTGTATTTTCCCAATTTCAGCCATTCACAGCAAACATCTTTGTTTTAAACTCACATTGATGGTTAATTTTCATGAGTATATCAGTGTTAATTGAGCCAAAAATTCATCTTTCAACTGGATATCAAAAGATAATCACCATTGGGGTATGTGAAAACATGAAACATTGAAAACTAAGTAATTCAGTATGTCAGGAGCTGTGATTATTATATGAGAACCATACTGTTAGGTTGTCCTTTTTAAAAAACATGACATACCAAATTGCTGAAAACTGGTGTTTACCACTGTAGCATTTCATTCTTACTTGTCATGTTAAATCTTGTCACTTTTTGTTATGTTGTTTCTCATCATATCGCAGTTGGATGTGACACATTCAGTTACATGACATGACTCATTGCAACCTGAGAAATCATAGATTGGTTGGGAAAAAATGTTACTATAGAGGAAGAGGCATTTCAGAAGCCTTCTTGGTGGAGTATATATTAGTGACATTGCTTTTTTTCCCTCATAAATGAGTAATCTTTTACGTACCTTAAACTTCATTCTGATACCCTACTCTTGCCTATTTATTGTCAGAATTTATTTGTGGTTTACACCTTTAAAACATCTACAGAGAGGTCATATGTAGTTATACTTTAAAAATGTAAAATAAAATATGTATAAAATGAACATTATCTTTTGAATTAATGGCCACAATATCATGTTATCCCAGTATCTTTCTACCATTGATCTAGATTGACCTAATTTTGCAGAATGTGATCTTAGATTCTTAGGACCAGAAGTTAGGTATACATGAGTTCTTGCTAGGAAATTTTTGTTGAAGCTGTTTCTGAAGTAAATTGCATGTACACTCAGAGAACCTAATAGATTGCAGCAATTAAGCTGACAGAACAGAGAGTTACAGAATCACAGAATCACAGAATCACAGAATGGTTGAGGTTGGAAGGGACCCCTGCACGTCATCTGGTCCAACCCCCCTGCTAAAGCAGGGCCATCTAGAGCAGGTTGCCCAGGACCATGTCCAAACAGCTTTTGAGTATCTCCAAGGATGGAGACTCCAGAACCTCTATGCGCAACCTGTCCCCAGCGCACAGTTGCTCTCACAGTAAAAAGATGCGTTTTGTTGTGTTCATATGGAACTTCCTGTGTTTCAGTTTGTGCCCATTGTCCTGTCACTGGGCACTGCTGAAAAGAGCCTGGCTCCACCTTCTTTACACCCTCCCTTCAGGTATTCATATACATTAATAAGATCCCTCCCAAGCCTTCTGTTCTCCAGGCTAAACAGTCCCAGCTCTCTCAGCCTCTCCTCTTAGGAGAGATGCTCCAGTCCCTTGATCATCTTAGTGGCCTTTCACTGGTCTCTCTCCAGTAACTCCATGTCTCTCTTGTACTGGGGAGCCCAGAACTGGACACAGTACTCCAGAGGTGGCCTCAACAGTGTTGAATAAAGGGCAAGGATCACCTCCCTCAACCTGCTGGCAACATTCCCCCTAATGCAGTCCAGGATACCATTAACCATCTTTGCCTCAAGGGCACATTGCTGGCTCATGTTCAACTTGGTGTCCACTGGGAACCCCAAATCCCGTTCTGCAAAGCTGCTTTCCAGTTGGTTGGCCTCCAGCATAATACTGGTGCATGGTCTTGTTCCTCCTCAGATGCAGGACTTTGCCCTTCCCTTTGTTGAACTGTGCAAGGTTCTTGTCAGCCCATTTCTCCAGCCTGTTGAGGTCCCTCTGAATGGCAGCATGACCCTCTGGTGTATCAGCCACTCCTCCCAGGTTTGTGTCATCAGCACACTTGTTGAGGATACACTCTGCCCCATCATCCAGATCATTAATGAAGATGTTAAAAAGAATCAGACCCAATATTGACCCCTAAGATATACCACTGGCTACTGGCCTTCAGCTAGACATTGTGTCACTGATTGCCACCCTCTGGACCCATCCGTTTAGCCAGTTTTCCATCCACCTCACTGTCTGCTGTCCAGCTCATACTTCATCAGCTTCTCTATGAGGATCTTATGGGAGACAGTGTTGAAAGCCTTACTGAAGTCTAATGTGGACAATATCTATTGCTTTCACCTCACCTACCAAGCTAATCATATTTAACTTCTTGAGTGCATGGAACTTGAAAGCTGCAAAACAAGTAGAAGTTATATGACTTATGCCATTTCTTTCTCATCAGTAAGGGCCAACATGAGTTCACTAGAGCTTCTCCTGTGAAGCAAGCTGTATGATAACTTTTCCTCTGATCCAAGCTACTCATGTGGAAGGCATTACTTATTTAAAAAATTGAAGGTCTGTGGTCCAAAACAGAACTTTTGAGTTTTTAATGTTAACCACCATACCATTGGCAGAAAAGGCATGGCATGGCTACGTTGAGCCCACAGAAGTATGCATGCTAGCATCTGATTCTTTTTATGGATGTCAGAAGACCTCCCTACTCTTTTCATAAATCCCCTGACACAGCACGCAAAATATAGTCTTAAGATTCTGAGCTCGAACTAAATCCCTGAAAGTTTCTTCTAAAATTATTAAATACATTTTTACTTGCATTTCATTCGCCAAGAATATTATAAAGAAAATTTCTTTCTGGTTTCCATGGGAACACTCTTGTAAATGTATAGGGATTCAAAATGTAAAGTGGTTGGTGAAAAACTTGTGAAAATAAAGTGCGTTTGCAGTTTTTCTTCCTTGATAAATGTATGGAGAATGAAAACCTTTGACAAGAAAGGAGTGAGAGCATATGATTTTCTAGACATATGGGAAACGTGTGCAAACTCAAGAGGCATGAATTATTCCTCTTGAGCAAAAAAAGGCTTAGCAGATGTTAGTGTGCAAGAACCGTGTAAACATTCTGGGGGCTTAAAGAAGGGTAATTTTAAAAATTCATCAATAGGAATAAAGACACATGAAACTGCAAACCAAATATTTTTTATAAAATTCACAGGTAGTAAGTATTTCACTAGTTACTTTTCTCTGTTTTGTTTGAGCATGTGCCAGTAATTTCCCACGAAAGGTACTGGGCAGCAGGAATATGGGATATACTCTAGAAAGTGTTGTCATTCTTGATCATTACAACATACAAAGATCTTACTGTTTTAAGTACATTAATCTGAGGATCAGACCCAGCTGTTCAGGGGACAGGGCAGGCTGTCAGCTGTAATTGCATCACATGACCAGAAGCACATATGCCCCATTGAGCTTTGTTGGTGGAGGGATGGCAAATTAACCCTTCCAGCACATCCCGACCTGCCATCCATGAAACTTGACTAAAATTTGTCTATGTAGTTGAAGTAACTAGGAGGCACTTTGCTCAAGAGGAATTATATGTGCATGATAAATTACACTACACAGGAGGGAGTAAAGATGTTGTTAATCTAAATGGAGATAAACCCCAAATATTATTTGTGAAATGTACATTTTCATCTATGTTTAAAACGTTTCAGCTCTTCTCAAGTATTTTGAAGAAAACTTGGACTTTAGGAATGAGAAATGGATCTCTGACAGAGCTAAAAACTGTTAATAAATGCTTTATCTGAAACTTGTAAAGAAATATTTTATGGAATAGAATATTTTCCAGAACCTTTTAGTTTGTCTAATTAGCTTCCTGCTCTACTGACTGCTCTTTCAATCTAAGGCACATCTTTTTAAGTGGGAGATAAGACTCAAAATAAAGAAAATGTCACTCTTTCGGTTCACAGGCTTCATCAGAGGTTGAAACATGCTGTGGAGTGGTTATCATAGTATCATTATGGCTATTCCACTTCGGCACATTCTTCACATGTTAAATGCTTGAGAGTTTTTGTGCCTTCTTTCTCTGGATATGTTACATATTGACAAAAACTTGCCTCTGAAGTAATGCCAACACAGTGTAATAACTCAAAAATATGAGGTCTCCGTCAATTAAAGCAATATGGGAACCCACTACGTGTGTTCATTAATGGAGTAAGACTGAGAAAAAGTAATTAGCTGTCAGTTTTCAGGCTTGCAGTAAACAACACTTCTCACAAGCAGATATAGACATCCACTACATTGCTCTTAAAAGTGAAATATATGTTGCACATATAAATAATAGCATTCTGCTAAATGTAATATGAAAATTCAGCCTGGTATATCAGCATTAGATTGAGTGCTGTGCACAACACTGACATGACTATAAAGACTCCCTAAGGTTAAATTGGGCTCCTGCACTGAAATTCTAATTAGAAATATGAGTGCTCCAAGTCTGTGTAAGTGCATGTGTGTTTAATTATTTTCCCTTTTTACCTTACATCTTTCATTATTCCATAGTCCTTTTCTTCCTCCTTTCTTGCTGTTTTCAAGCAACCCAATCTCCTCACTTAATCTAAGTGTAGGACCTTTCTTTAAGTTGGCATTAATTGACAAGCAGTGTTTAATTATTATTTTTCATCTCTGAAGAGACCTGATATTAACTCACCAAGGGCCCTAGACAGCATCTCAGCCCTTTGACTCATGTGGCACAGCTCTGCCATCTTCTGACATATCTATTCTCTTGTCAGCAATACAATCGTTTTCCTTAGTATAATACCAACAATATTTTGTCTATACTTTGTCCTTAGGAATTTTCTATTTAATAGTACACACAACATTTTTAATGGAAGATTGAGTTAGTCTCTACCTGAGAGATGTGTCTAAACTGGGTAGGACAGCTGGTTTCTTTATCACACTAAATGACACTTAAGAAACCGTAGTTTCACAAATATGTGTACAGTACCTAAGCTATCACAAGAACATTCTGTTTAGCGTTATTTTCTCCTACTACATCTCGCTCTTAAAAGAGCATATTCATTTCTTAAATTATTCATGTCTAATTAATTTGCTTCACTTTATTAAAGAAATGCAGTGAAATAAATCTGATTTTGTGTGGAGTGATTCCAGTGTAGATTCACTATCTGTAATATTTTCTACTCTAAAAGGTGTGAATTGTGGTGGAGAAGGCACAGTGTGTAAATTCGATTTTGATAAATCAAAATTCCTTATAAGAACTGCTTAAAATTTACAATTTTCCTCTCATAGAATCAAATCTTATTGATTTTAAATCAGGAATCTCCTCAATATTCTTAATGATTTTCCAGCTCACACAAAAAAAGTTTTCAAACAGTTCTCAGCAGGAACAGATTTATTAGTGGAAATTAAATGATCAGTGTGAGTCATTTGGGTTCACAATGAAATGTTAAAAATTGGGCTAGTTTTTGGATTAGTATTGAGATTCATGTTTGTCTGCATTGAAAATATATTGAAGTGCAAATATACTGAAGTGGAACAGATAAAAACATGTACTTGAGTCCTGGAGTAACTCATTTCCTTTCATGGGCCAAGCTAAATTCTAAGGTCTAAAAACTCCATTTAATTGCTGAATTGTACTTTGGAAACCTTTGCTTTCTTCAGCATTGATGCACTCTAAGCTTACTCAAAACTTTTCTCTACCTATAGGCTCATTTTTTAGAGCTACCATTCTTTAGGACAGACTTCCAAAGGGAACACCTGCACAGGCTTTCTCTATAGCTCTGTTTCTTGTCAGTCCTAATAAAAGAGAAGAAAGACAAGACAGCCTCTCCAGCCGCAGGAAAGTCATAACCCCAGCTATCCTTTTGTAAAGGTCTCTCACTGCTTGTTCTTAACATATTCCAGGTCTGTTCTGTAAGGGAAACCATGACATGGGTAAATAAGAATCCGAAAATATTCTTAAAACCTGTTTAAAAATATGTAAATACTAGACAATGCCATAATCAATGCATAGTCTGTTCTTAAACATTATTAGAAGGTAACATTAGGTTCCCTAAAAACACACTTTATCCCTGTAAAATATTTAGCTTGGAGAGTCTAATTAATACAGCATAAGATCCAACTAAACAGTGTCCTGAATAAGGCCACAGGTATTTCATCTCAAAAGCTGCAGACAGAATACCAAACAAAACCAGTATTTTCCTTAGGCCTAACTATATGGAAGCTGGGTAGTCCATAGTGTCTGGAAGTACATCCAGAAGTGTCCTTTACAAATACCACTTCTGTTTAAAATGTTGTGGTACATCAGTTTGATTTATACCATTTTGTCTGAACATATGATCGATGCCTTTTTTTTTTTTTTTTTCATTTTTATTTTCCAAGTATGATGATGAACTCCATATTCAGTGGTCTTACATGCAACTTTACTGCTGAAATAAGGATTTTGCTTAGGTTTGAATAATCCACGTGCAAGTTCTCTGTGATACATGTGGTTATTTTTAAAAGATATAGAGCAGGCTGGTGGTTGATAATAATTCTTGGAACTTGACCCTGGTTACATTACCATTTATTTTTAGAATCTGTGACCTTTTGGAATAATATTTTTATAAGTGCAATAAGATCTTCTAGTGTGTGAATTAATGTTGTACTGATGGAGCTGAGTTGATTGCACTCAGCCTTTAGCTTCATTCGCAGCAACGCATTAGTTGTGAATTAGTGTGCAATAATTCATACCCTGTTGTGTCTTAGGTCTAAATATAACATTTGTTCAGGTTTAGAAATACAACATAATGGCACTAATATTTTCAAATCAAGAAGCCCCCCTTAGTATTTTCATTTCAAATGTGTTATTTGAAGTGCCATATGTTACAATAATAACAGTTTATTAAATAGCGACATAGACTTCAGCCTAGCTTCTACACACATACACATTCCTTCTGTACAGATACATTCTGTACCCAAGATGTTGGGATCCAGTGACATGAAAAGGTATCTAAGAGTCTCTGGATTGAAACAATCATACTGTATGGTCAGTCTACCTTTTATGCTTTATTTTTGCTTTAATTATTATTCAAGAGATGCTTCATAAAGAGAAACCAAAATTATGGGGAAAAAATATCTGCATTATTTTTCAGACAGAGAACACAATGCACAGGCAGGCTAAGTATTAGTCACAAGGAGTCGTTAGACATCTAAACCTAACATTTAGATTCCTAGAATTCTCACATCATCCTCAAAGTCTTCATCATTAAAGTCCCTAGACAAGCAAGCATGGCAAGAAGACACTCAGAGAGGATTTACTCATAGGGCTGTCTGAAATTCAGGAAAGGGCTGAAGTTTCTCACATCATTGTGTTACTAGCTTCTCTCCTAATGAAGATTTCATCACTCAAATGGAATTAATTAGAACTGGCAACACTGAATTCTGCGGAGTGGCATGGTGCCTGAGGCTGGACCAAAGGCCTCTTCTGAATTTAGGTCTGACACACGCAGTCTTTAGCACTGTAGAAAATTGAATCCTGGAGTCTCAGAGGCTAACAGATGCCCTGTCCATTGGACTGTTTGGTGTGCTTTTTTTTACCAGATTACAATTCTGTTGAGATTGAAAAATCTAAGAAAGTAGGAGCAGCTAAAGAACATATGCAGATAATGGAGAAAAGTCAGGAAATCAAAGAGAAATACATGCACAGCATCTGGAAAACAGGGTTCAAAACCAAGCCTTGCAGTAATACAAGTGGAATGAAGTATCTAATTTGGTTTCTAAACCTGTCCAGCAAGTAGGTTTAACAGACAACGGGAGTTCATATGGTAAGCAATGCAGTATCTTATGACTCAGTGGAAGCATTTCCTAAAGTTTCCTATACTCAACATGGCAGTACGCAGTCCTTTTGGAAATGTTCTAAAATGAAAAGTAATATTAGACCATTCTATTTCTAGCACCTGTTCAGTTCCAGTTCTAAGAATGTTTTTGCATCTACACTGAGCAACAGAACAGATGTAACAGAGTAATCTGCCCTTACAGAAAAAGCTATGTAGGTACGTAATCCAAAATCCTTGGGCACCTCTTTGCAGTGTTTGGTCATATGAATTTTCTCTTCCACATGTTAGATAAATATGTGGTCTGAACAGCTATCACAGTTCATTTTCTCTGCAGATTACATTCCTATAAGATGAGCAAAACTGACTCAAAAGTAAAACACAGTTGCCTTTGCTCTAGTAGTAGAAGCAAGTATTGTGAACTGGGCTGCGCTACAAGAGAGCCATAGACTTTCTACACATGAATACACAAAAAAGTGGAAGTAGTACTATCATATAGGTGACTGTAATTTGTGCTAGTTTCAGCTAGTCATCATAGGGAACAAAGAACAAAGAGTATTGTAGTGTGCACTATAGATTTCCAGAGAGTTGTTTTCTGGTTGGTGGGCAGTGCTTGTGGCTTCCCTGGTGTACCTTACATTCACTACTCTTGTTAGCCATCCTAGCTAGAGTAAAGTGAATGTAGTTGGGCCTATCCATGCTACCTTGCAGTTGCATTTTGTTCTGTAACTGTTCTGTCCAAAGAAAGGTTTGGTGCTGTACTAATGTGACTGATTACAGTGTGTATCACAACAAATTTCACTGATGTCAGTTTAATTGGTGGTATAGAAATAAAAACATTTGCTACAGTTCTGAACTCAGCATTTCACTTCCCTCCCCTTCCCTTTCCTTTTTTTCCTTTTCCTTTCCCTTCTCCTTTAGCCTTCCTTTTCCCCCTTCCACTTCCCTGTTCACATTTTATCCCTCTTCCCACCCCTTTTCAATTTTTTCCCTTAGAGGTACCATCCAAAGCAGAATCTGAATTATGCAGCTTGCTTTATTTCTGTGGATATCTGCTGAACTGTCTCCTATCATATCTCAAGGTAGAATTTATTAATACTGGGTTTAAAGGATACAAAGAAAGTTTTTGCAAAGGTATCACAGATAAGTTGTATTAGGGATGTAAATCTATTACTAAATTAGGGTGGGCTTGAAATTTTTCATGCTTTTAAGTGCTCTACTGGATTTGATTACAAGATCAGTGTCACCAAGAAGAATCACTAAGTCATTAAAGACGCTGATGAAATGCAAGAGGTGGGAAAACTGGGCTGTGTATATAAATGTAGAGGTACTAAGTAGCTAAGTGAAGTTAGTTACTTAGTTATTTGTTACAAGTCTTGATGGCTTCATGGTTTATACTCTTGCAGAGAAGTGACTAGTGTACATAGAACCAGAGCTGTTTGAAAAAAAAAGTCTTCAGAACACATGAAAATGGATCTAGCTTTTAGCCCCTGTTAACACCCTTTGCTAATCCCTACTTTAGAGTGATTTTGTTGGGAACACAGTAATCCTGGCGCTTATTGCCAAGAAATCTAATGTCATGCTAATTTATAAGAAAAATCAAATATTACAAGAAAAATCATTCAACTGATAATTGAATTATGAGCAATAAAACAAATTAATATTCTCAAAGAAAACTATTATTTCAAACGTGATTGTTTTTTTTTAGCCAAATAACAAAAACAATAGATGAAGATATTGCAGTTGTCTCTATATGGTACAACTGTCATTGAACCATTTATTACATACTCACAAAATTTTTTGTGAAACACTATTAGGTAAACAATGATCCTTGTCACACAGAGTTCTGTAGCCAAAACACATTAAAAAAAAAATGGGTTTTGGTCTTGTATTACCTAACGATGTTCCTGAAGGAGGGATTTGCGGCATGGCATTGTATGTTCAGATCAACATTATGACTCCCAAGAGCATGGAAATGTTCTAAATATAATAGGGAAAAAAAGAGAGAGAAAAAAAAAAAGAACAGTTTAGTATGTATAAAGCAATTTATTCATCTGGAGAGATTATTTAAAAAAATATTGAATGTAAGGACCAAATGATTTTAACAGAAGGTCTAGTGTGAATTTTCAGTCAATACTATTTTATCTGGTGCATGCAAAACCTAGGAGGCAATGGCACTAATTAAGGAGCTAAATTCAGAAATGACACAAGGCAGATTATAGAGTACATTCTGTGCAGGTATCACTTCTATATTTAGAGCAAAGGTAGTTGGGTGATAGGCACACTCTAAATGCTAATAAGAAAGGAAAGATTAGATAAGAAGAACAGACCTATTTAATTGGTTGCCTTTATGGCAGATAGCAGAAGGGTATGTATCTCAATGGTTTTTCCCATCTATTATTCACAGAAATGCTTTCCACATGTGAACTGAGAAACTGAGTATTGTTTTCATCATTGGACAATATGCTAGGGGCACAACCTTCCTTGCCTTATGTGACAGGAATAGACCCACCCCAGTTGCCTTCAAGCCTGTTACACTCTCCAAAAGTAGTGCATGGTTTTTTCTGTGGTTCGCAGTATCTGCAGGGGGAGAGGTTCAAGATTCAAAGAGAAGCTGTAGTAGAGCAGTGAGAGATGGCGTAAGGGAAGGCTGAAATAAGATTATCTGTTTTCAGACTGATTTGGGGACTCCTATGCATATTACGTTCAGGCTTTGAAGAATGAGGTAGGATTGGCTATTATACGGCATGGGAATTCTGTAGGAATACTCATGCTTTATTACCCTTGAATTTTAAAACCAGTTCAACTATTCTAGTAACTTCAAGTTCAGAGTTTGTCTTGACTTTGGCTTAGAAGTCTACATCTTCTATGGAAGATGGCAGGCTAATGTATCTTAATGAGTTTCCTTTACTACTGTTCAAAAAGCTCTTTAAAATAGTTTTTGCTTGGCTCTGAGATAATCTGCTGCTGCTATGTTTGTTGCTCTACAAGCAGTAGGCCCAGAGAGAGCTATACTCAGGATCAGTATTATTCAAAAAATGTGTGCACATCCATATAGAGTAGTAGGCACTGTTGTCCTTGGTTAGTTATGGGGAAACAGAGAGGAAAGTTGTGATCTCCCTGAGATAATTGAAGGAGTCTGTGATTAGAACTGAGATACAATTCCTTGCTCCAAGGCCTGTATCCAGACCATGAGATCATTTCTTTTATATCTTTCTCTTTAACCTGTCAAAATGAGATACTTCTCATGGTAGTTGTTTTGATACTAAACTGACACATTCAGATATCGCTTTCTATGTGTGAATTCTTACTCAGTGTTTTGTGGTAATAGTGACAACATCAATATTTAAAAATAAACAACTTGTTTAGTTTTATGTTTGTTAAATAAAGGCTTGTCCTAAAAAAGCAGCTTTTAAAATTCATTAAATTCCATGAATGAATGTCTCATTAAGTACAAAATGTCATTTAAATTGGAAAATGATTACCTCCCACATTGTTACAGCTACCGCTACAAACCAAACAATTTCAACAAATCTTTTCTGAGTGCTCTCATCCTGCAACAGTATCTGTTTTTCTCCCACTGCATTGCTCATCACTGACAATTTCTTGCCCCATTCTAGCATGCATTGTGGCAACTGAGGAGTATTTAAGGTTGGAATATGGCCTGCAGCTTAATGTTGAAGTGGGCCTTTTCATGGGAGAGATGTATTTAAAAAAACAAAACGACCTAATATTTACCTGCCAGCTGTACTGAGTCTGGTTGGGATAGAGTTGACTTTCTTCATAGCAGCCCTTTTGGTGCTATGCTTTGGATTCGTGGCTAAAACAATGTTCATATCACATCAATGTGTGATTACTATTACTGAACAGTGCAGCACTCTGCTTCCCTCAGTGAGTAGGGTAGGGATGGGCAAGGAGTTGGGAGGAGACACAAGTGGGACAGCTGACCCAAATTTGCCAAAGGGATGTATTCCATACCATCTAAATTCATGCTCAACAATAAAAACTTGAGGTAGAGGGAAAAGGAGAGGCATTTTGTCTTCCAAGGACCCCATTGCTCGGACACCAGATGGGCATTAGTCTGATTGTGGGAGGTGCTGAGTAATTGCCTTTGCCTCAGTTGATTTTTCTCTTTCTTTCACTTATTAAACTGTCTTTATCTCAACCCACGAGTTTTCTCACTTTTGGTCTTCCTATTCTCTCCCCCATCCTGCTGGGGGTTGGAGTGAGTGAGCGGCTGTGTGGGTGCTTGGCTGCTGGCTAGGGTCAACCCACCACACCCACTTACATTTCCTTGGGTTCATGGAGCATGGGATTTTTCAGCCTGTCAGGGTGTCTTGAATGAGAGCAGGCAGAACAGCTTTAAATCTCTGTCATTAGAAAAAAACACACTGTAGTTAAGTATAACAGAGTTCTTAGACTTTCCAGTGTATGGTAACCAATGACAAACTTGGAGGTACAGCATGAAGGTTTAGTGGATTTATAAAAATAAAAACTTTCTTTTCTCTGTTGTATAATTTTGTGTTTCCTCCAAACACTAAGAAGAATGTTGATTAAATATGCAATGTGATTAGTATACTTAAGATCTTATACTTCATATGCAGTGAACTCCAGTTCACAAGACTATGTCTAGCTGAGAAAGAATGGTACTGTATGAAGAAAAGAAGGCAGTATTGGTCAAGAGCACTGTTAACCCCCTAATTTCATGAAAATAGTGAAGTAGCTTTAGAGCTAGAATTGCAAATATAGGGAAAAAAATGGGGAAGTTGCTCAAACAAAGCTAGTTGTGCCCATAGCCATGGTAATTACATGCCTAATTTGAGACTTCTGTATCTTAGATTACGAATGCAGTCTTGAAGCCCTCAGGAGTATTTTCAAGATAGAAGGGCTTTGGGTAACATCAGAGATGTCATATAGGCACAGCTGCTGACCCCAAGTCAGTTAAGTGACAACAGCATGAAGTGAAAATAATTAATATGGGAGATTGCAAAGTAAATGAAACACTGTTAAGCACTAAGTAGATTTGAGTAGCCTTAAAAAGCACATATAAACATTTCAAATTCAATAAAAATAATCCACCCTGTTTATTATTATACCAATTTATGAATGTATAGTCTAGAAAGTGTTTATTTTTTAATACTTTCTTAGGGAATATTGCTATTTTTTTTTTATTTTTTTTTTTAGCTCTTATTTTACTGATGATAGTGCTGAACCCTCTTATAGGAGAAATGCAGGCATTAATTCTAGATTAATGTAGTGGTATATCTGTACATAGCAAATTCCAGGTACAAGGTGTTACTGTGCACAAATTATCAATGTGTTCCTTGAATTGCATCTCCTCTGTCTTTTATGGCTCTACTTTTATTGTTCTTTATCCTTAATTCTGAATGTAAAACACCACTTCTAGCTTTTATTAGTGATTTCATGTATACCTCAGTATTTAGCTGTTATTTTTCCTAAAGAATTTGGTACTATGCAAGTATGTGATTCTTGCTCCAATAGAATATTATCCATGTTTTACCTCAGAAATATATTATGTTTTCCTTTAGTTTTTCCAACCAGCACTTCCCCTGCCCCCAAAGGTCATTACTTTAAAATGGCTCCTCATTTCTCCTCTCTTGTGCTGATTTCTAGTGGGTGGACATGAGAGAGACCTGGAACGCTCAAATTCATATCCATTACCATTCACTCACTTAAGATCTAAGTGTTGCTACCAGAGAAAAAGATTACTGAGATTTGTCTTTTTGTGTTTCTCTGAGGACTGAGGAGAATAGCATGACAAAAAATAACCAGTAGAAAGAAATTCCTTCACTGCTGAAAGTGATATATAGCTCAGTAAACATTTGCAAGCAAGAGTATCTCTTGAGGCTCAGTGCATGGCAGTGAACAGTTCAGTCATTTCTGCTGTATTATTTCTGTACACGAGTAACTACAGTCCAAAGCAATTTCCATGACTTAGGATCTGAGGTCACACTTCTTTGCAGCATTGCCAGCTTTGTTCAACGAGTGGGATGATTTCTGGCAGTTAAATTTAAACTCAAATGTCAATTAAAGGACACCCGAGGAAGTCTGTGCATGAACTAGATCCATATTTTACTGAGGATAAGATGAGTAGGCCCACTTATATTGTGAGCATCCAGTCTCATACAACACAGCAAGTGTACAATTTATCAATAGGAATTTGACTTTATTTGATAGAAAGTGACAATTAAAAAAAAGTTAGATTTTCAGGATATATTCAAGTTCACTTTTTCATCATTATAATCCATGATCAGAGAGGGTGTGAAGCAATTACCAGTTATCAAAAAACCCTGTCAAATCTGCATAGGAAATTAACTACATAAAAATAAAATAAAATAAATAGACTATTCAGAGCAATCCATCCAAAATGCTGTGCAAAACACAGATGTCACCATTGTCATAGAATATAAGTCTACCTACTGTATTTCTTCTCATTGTGACAAGCCTACCATTTTTATCCCTCAGAAAACAATCAAACAAACAAAAAAAACCCTCTTGAGTGCTTCTAGAATTTGAGTGAACTTGTAAAAAGAGCATCTGCTTCTTTAAGTAATAGTAAGGTAATTCTGTTTAGAAATATTTTTATTGATATCATAATTCTGTAATGATTGGTTGATTTAATCTAATTAGCCTGAATTATTTTCAGCAATTGACTTCTGGGATAAGTCTTTTTTTTTTTTTTTTTTTTTTTTTTTTTTTTTTTTTTTTTTTTTTTTTTACTTCTTTTACCTGTATCGCTT